>PVLA01000558.1:65359-136063 GCA_004027455.1 Hydrochoerus hydrochaeris
TTCCTTTATAGGTAATCTGTTTCTTTTCTCTGACCACTTTTAATATTCTGTTCTTGTGATGGATTTCTGGGATCCTGATTATTATATGTCTGGGTGTAGATCTGTTTGGGTTGTAGCTGGCTGGAGTTCTATATGCCTCATTTATCTGAACTTCACTTCCGTTACCTATGTTTGGGAAGTTTTCCTTAATTATTTCTGTAAATAGACTTTTTATTTCATTTGTATTTGTTGCTGCATCCTCATTCACATATTTTATTCTTAGGTTATAAATCCTCTTGTCATCTTCTTTGTATCATTGCTTCCTGGTTCCTTGTTATTTTTAAGAGATCCTTCCTTTCACAATCATACTTTGCAAATCTATCTTCAAGTTTTGAAAGTTTGTCTTTAGTTTCTGTTAAAAGGTTTTGCCAGGTTTCAATGGAGTTTTTAATTTCCTGATATTCTCTTTGGATCTGTTTCATATATTCTAGTTTTTGTTTATATTCTTCATCAAAGGCTTCTCTCCTTTCTCTGGGTTCCTCTATTCTTTCATTTGTGCCTACTTGAGGATTACGCAGGACTTCTTTTATTAATCTTCTTATATCTTGCTTCACCTGAGTTAGAATTTCAGATCTAAATTTGACGATGAGGTCACGGAGGTATTTCTTTATTTCTGATGAGGCTGTCTCTGACATTACAGGTTTGCTGCTCTCAACCTTCTCTGCATTTACCTCTATTGGACTCACTTCCCTGGTTCCGCAGTTGGGGACCTTTTTCTCTTTCTCTGTCTTGTCATGTTTTTGGCCCCCTTCAGACAGGTGGGTGGTGGAGGTCTCTGGGCCTTTCCTATTGCTTACAGTTTTTCTGTAGTGCACTTGCTAGGGAAGTACTGCCCACCAGTCTGCTGCAGATCTGCGAGGTGCACGCTGAGAGCCAGCCCCTCTCCCTACGCCAGTCAACCAGTTTATGCTTCAACAAGTTTGTGTGTTCCCTGGGGATGCCACTGGCCCAGAAAAGCCTCTACCCTGGCTATTGGGCTTCAACCAGGGGTGTGGCCCTGCCCGAGCAGATCCCACCAATCTGCTTTGGACTAGGAGTCATCAGCAGATGCTGCCTCGGGTTTTGATTCAAGCTGGCCCTGTCCAACTCCAAAATGTCACCCAGCCAGTCCTCCTGGTTTGGGGATTCCAGTTCCCATCAGTCATCAAAGTTCGTGCAGCTCAACTGGCTGTTTCCACTCCCTGTCTCAGCACCTCCTCCAGCCAAGGGTCTGGAGTTCACCAACCCCCGCTCTTGGCAGGGCCGCAATCTCAGCTCAATCATGAGTCACCTGACTTTAACATGTGCCAGTACAGCGATCGGGGCTTGCCCAGCTCCAGCACTCTGTCCATGCTTCCTTTTCTTCTTTCTTTTTTCTTCTTTTTTTCTTTTTCCTCAGTTTCTTCCTGGGTCGTGAGAATTCCTCCCCTTTTATCTGGTTTCTCCATGTTGCCAGATTCCAGCGTCTGAGTTGTTTTTAGTTGTTTTTTTTTCCTCAGAGAGGCTCTCTTATCATGCTGCCACTCAGTTGGCCATCTTGCAATCTCCTATAAAGTGATTTTAAAATGAAAAAACTGCCAGATGTGGCAGCACACCCCTGTAATCCCAGCACTAGGGAAGCTGAAGCAAGAGGATTGCTATGAATTTGAGGCCAGGGTGGGTTACATAGTAAGTTCAAAGCCATCCCAAGCTATGTAGTAAGACCTTGTCAAAAAGCCAAAAATAAATAATAAATGGAAAGTGAAAAAAAATTCATTTTACTTTATTTAGCACAGACTAGACAATAAAAGAATAGCAGTTTATCTATTACAGAAAAGCAAGCAAGCCTTTTAGCATCTCTAAAATAATATCTAATAAACAGAAACTTAACTGCTTTCACTTCTCTACCGTAGTAAGCCACAAGCAATGTCTACTATCTAATTCAATAGACTAGAATAAACAAGTCGAAGCTGCTAGTCTCAGTAAACCACTCGTGTTTAAGAAAACGGTCTAGGAGACACTTTGAAACACACCAACCCTAAAACTGATGCAGTCATTACATAAAGACCATAATAAGGGTGGGAAATCTACCTAAACCTTTGCCTGCTACTCATTAAAAGCATGATTTTTTTTTTCATCAGAGATTTTAACATAATATGTTTTTGCTATAAACCATATTCTTCTAACCAGTGTTTAGCAAAACACTGCCTCTTAGGACCTGTCTTGGTTACTTTTTTGTTATTGCTGGGACACAATTCCTGACATCCAAAATGAAGGAAAGAAAGGTTTATTTAGCTCATAGTTTGTGGAGGTTTCAGTCCATAATCAGCTGGCTTCAAGGCAGGGTGGCATGGCACAAGGGCAGCAGTTCAAGGCAGCAGAAGACAGCAAAAGCAGCAAGAGCAAAAGTGGGGGAGCAAGCCTCTTTTCCTCCCTCATATTGTAAGCATGCTGTCACTTCCTAGAGTGAGTGTATCACTTGCACCATCTCCATGCCCTTTTCTTGCACAAGATGAGGATGTTTACAAAGTGAGGACCCTGGACCCCTGCTGAATCACTTCATTAAGCTTCTAAACTTCTCAAGTTGACACAATGTATCAACCATTACAGGACACCCCCTTCCACTAGTACTGGAAGTAGCCTTTATACTGACTATTACTACAAAACATTTTCTTTCTGAGAAACTAAACAGTTTTAATAAAAGAATACTCAGCCAATACTATATTAATATGTATGTCTCAAGATCCTAATAAACTCAAAAATTTAATTGCATTCCCTTTATGCTCTTTAATCTTTTAAAATAACTTTTATAAAGCTGAAATTTTTCTGTTTTTTGTTTGTTTGTTTTTTGTTTGTGCTGGGGATCAAACTCTCCACCTCACGTTTGCCAAGCAGACAATTATGTCACCGAGCTAAACACCCGGCCCTAAAATTTTTCTTAATAGCAAATATTTAAAATATTTTTATTGGCTAACACTGGCAAAGTTATGTTTACATTGGAGTACACATTTGTTACATCTCTTAACACATTTCATTAAGTCATTAACAAAAATGCATTTAGATTTATGCTGTTTTAGTTACTGGGTGCTCTAATTTTTAAATTAATTTGATCCCATCTAAACAGCACACAAATGGAAATATACGTGTAGATATGTAATACAGACATTTATGCCAACACACATAAAACAAAGAAAGTCATTTGCCAGCTTTTTTAATAGTTATACTATTGGTATGATTTTCCTTTTTATAATCCTAAGCAATACTTAATCTTAAATTTGCATGTCTAAAGATAGGTTTCCAGGTTGTACTATGGTGAGAAATATACATGTCAAAGGGAATTGGTTGCCTAGTTAATTTAAGTTTGAATTTTTTTTGACATAGGGTCTTGCTCTGTAGTTTAGGCTGACCTTGATCTCAGATACAGCCCATGTTGGCACTGAACAACACAGTTCTCTTGCCTCTACCTCCCAAACGCAGATGCTGGAATTACAACACTAGCCCATCTGGGTTTGAATTTTTTAAATTTCTTTCTGGGGGCTGCCTTTACTTATAATAGGTTTAGTCAATTTAAGAGTTTTCATCTCAAGTTTTAAGACATTTTTCATTGTGCTAAAACTTAGGGGTAGCTCAAAGTTTATACATCTTATCGTGGCTTAAAGTTTCTAGTATGGAAAAAAGAAATCAGTTTAGGAACAGTCCTGCCAAACATGAAAAAACAAAGGCAAGGCATTTGTAGTAAAATTTTTCCATGTTTCTACTTAAGAAATAGAAGTCGCAGTGTCATGACAAAACATGAGAGATTCACCCACAAGAAAATGAGAGTCAAGAAACAAGTGAGTTTTATTTTCAAGAACTGCAGCAGCCAGGAGCAAATTCAGGCTTTGAAGCTGCTGACCTAGATCCTTTGTTCTGCTTCCCTTATATTCTAATGAATTCATAAGATCAGTGGGTTGTCATGGATACTGAATTTTACAATATCATTTCTTTGGAATGTCACAAGATCTTTTAACATAACTGGTTAGTTGACATACAGGATATAGGTGAAACTAGGCAATTTAACCACTTTGAGTTAAAAATGTTCCCCTTTTTTCTTTTTTTAAAGGTTTTATGGTAAACTAGAAAGGGGGTTTTCTTTGAAGAAATAAGCTAAAAGCTCACTAGCTGTTTAATGTCTAACTGCAATCTAAGCTATAAACTACAAACTATAAAGTGAAATGAAGTTTTTAGAGCCAAATGCAGTCTCAGGGCAAAATGGAGTCACAATTGCCCTGCCACAGCAGGAGACAAAAGTCAATATTCAGCAAAAAAGGTTTTGTTAAATATTTTGAAACACTACTGTTTTAGAATGAATTATGGACTATTGGCCCAAATAAGGGAAATTTTAAAGCCAATAAACTCCTGAAAAGGAAAAAAATAACTCTAAACCCATTAGATATTAGATATGGCACATTCATGTATGCCAGATGTCAAAGAATGAATTTTGAGAATAAAAGAGGTTAATAGTAAGAAACATTTATTATAAGAAAGCTTCTGAGAGGTAGGAGGGACCTGAGAAGTGAATTGCCACTGAAGTTCTTTCTCCAAGATTATCTTCTACAACAAAATCAGAATGTGTATAGAATGTAGGTCTAACTACAGTTAACCAATAGAATTAAAGGCATGGTCATTTAGCTAATATTGAAATGGTAGGAAGGTGAGGTACACAGGTATATGGCTTAGCATCATTAGCTTTCACTTATCTGTGCCTTAAATGTTAAATAAAAGCATTCATAGAAAGGGATGGGATGATGGGTCCAGATGTTTTGGTAACTCACCTGCAATACTCATGCCTATCTGGGCTCATTGGACCAAGTGGTGCTAATTATAGTATGGCCTCAACTTGTTTATCTTTAGGAAGGCTTGTAAGGCAGACTATTACATTTCTGTCTCAAGACCTGGCCCTCTTTTGATTCACCTGAGGCCATAATTTTGAAGTGTTTTCACCTTTTGCACTGACTTATTCAAGGGCCCAATCCCTATCTAACTACCTGTTAATTCTCTTCTAACATAGCTATCTATGATACTACTCCTCTGAAGAGGTATTCCTCACTGCAATGAGTGGACAATGGGTAAACACCACCTCTCTGGCTACTTTTAGCTGAAAGGGGTCACAGTTATGGTTGACAGTCAGAGATACTCCTTAGAGAGTCTATCTAGAAGACCTTGATGGATGTCATGCATTCTCATAGGTGCACATACAGCTTTAAGTCTGGTAGGTGTGTAGCTTTTAAGTCTGGAGGATACAAAGCCAAAGAAACAGTTAAGTATGCATGGTCCAGATAATAAGACCAAAGCTATTACTAGTACGGTCTACAAGTATTTTCACCAGGAAGAGCCAATGATGCCTTCCCACAAAGAGGATAAGGAGAAGATCCAGAGAGTTTTAGAGTCTGACATGGCATTAACCCTTTTAATATCCTGAACAACTGTTGAAATATTAAT
Source organism: Hydrochoerus hydrochaeris (assembly GCA_004027455.1). Taxonomy (NCBI): domain Eukaryota; kingdom Metazoa; phylum Chordata; class Mammalia; order Rodentia; family Hydrochaeridae; genus Hydrochoerus; species Hydrochoerus hydrochaeris. Next base: position 70,838 of record PVLA01000558.1, read on the forward strand.
GGAAGGATCAAGAAAGTAAACACAACATTTAGCTTTTATAATCACACATGTTCCTTGTCCCACTGTTAAAATGGCTAAGGCCATTCTATTTTGGAGGACAGCTTGGCTTATTAATCTGACTTTTTTATTTAGAAGAGAGATCCCAGTTAAGGTGCCATTTAAGGTTCATTAAGTATATAGTCAAGACCTCAATGTGGTATATAACATCCTGTAATCCCAGGGAAAGAACAAAGATAGCAACCAAATGATCATACCAGTGAAACATACTCGTAGACCATGGTTGTTGTAGAGGGGGTAAGTTTCTGTTTTGATGAATATTTTTGACACTTCGACTTGTAGTCATGTGTAGTTCAACATTCATCTCCCTATCCACCAAGTGGGTAGCCAGGACTAGAGATTGGTTTTTCAGGACCACTAATTGTAACTTGGGGTTTCTGATCTAATCCCATTGAAGGATTTAAGCATATATAATTATCCCATATCTGAAAACAGCTATTTTGATATCTATGATTGTTAGCTCTTAGAATAGATTTTTTACTCTTAATAGGGGTTGTTTTAGAGCCCACAGAGAGGTTTTAGTGGCATTTCCAGAAAAAAATTTTTGATTATATCCAGGATTGTGAAAAGTACAGTTTGTAGGCCATTCAGTTAACTAGTGATGTGAGGTAAACTATGAACTGCTGAACTTTTTCATGTCTCATCAGTGTAGTCTCATAACTTACTTTAATCTTCTCCTTGAAATGAGGATACCCTCCAAGATAGTCTTAATATATTTCACAAGAGAAGCAGGCCAGAAATCCATCAAGATGCTTATAATGACTACATATTCTTGTACCTACACTGGAAAGGAATTAAGACACTCCTCCAAGTGGTATGAAAGTAATTAGTAAATGGACTAAGGATAACTTCTTAGATTATTTATCTGAGGATGTTGCTTTTCTTTTTGAATAAGAACTTTAAATCTTTTATAGGTTTGTAGAACTATTCAGGTAGTTGTTCACCCTCTGGAACAGTCTCTGTTTTCTAGGGTCTGAATCCAGTATAGTATATCTAGGAGTCAAGGTCCTCTACCTTGACAGCTGGGTGGATTGACAGGATCGCAGTTTACAGTTCTTCTCAGTTTAGTCCTAGGGAAGAAGATGGGAGAGACTTATCAATGCCACACCTCTGGAGTACAATATGGAATATAGACTGAACTTTTATTACATGTTGAAGAATTCATTAGAATTTAATCAGTGAGGTTATATGATTTATTAAGCATCTGTTTTTCTATTGGAGAGAGAATTGTTAGTGAGCAAAAAGCATCTAAAAAGGACTGAGGCCTAGAGTTTGAGGCATATTTCTTATTTTAATAAGAGTGAAAGGTAAGCCAGGTATGGTGGCGCATTCCTGTAATCCCAACATTCAGGAGGCTGAGACAAGAGGATCAAAAGTGCAAGGCCAGCCTAGGCTACACAGAGAATTCAAAGCCAACCTGAACTACACAGCAAGACCCTATCGCAAAAGATGAAATTAAATTCAATTTTAAAAAGAGCTAAAGATAGTAAATTGGACCACTGTAGGTAAGTTTTCTGAGCCATTCGGAAGGTTTCTTGCTTGGAGCAAGTAACTGCTATTTGAGGAGTGACCGATTGCATGGAACAATCCACCCTTACCTTAACCAAAACACACACTTCTGAGTTGCTATATTTGTGCTTGAAACTCACATTTTATACTCCAAAGCATGTTTTTAAAAACAAATAGCCAATTGTGGCTATCAGTTTTTAAACAGCTTTGTTTAAAAAAGAAAGCATTGCCAGAGAGAAATTTAAATCAATGAAAGCATTGCCAGAGAGAAAATTAAATCAATGATTAAGAGACCTGAATGATTGCTTTTTAACTTGGAGGGGCGAGACACAGATTAGAAAGCAAATGGGAACTACTCCTTCAAAGTGTAGTGGTTAGGGCTTATAAATATGTGTGCTTTTTTTAGAGATACCTTCCAACATTCCAAATGGAGTTTGTTTCTCTCCTGTGGTGTCTCAGGATAGGTTTTGTGCCACACCTGCTTGTTGCAGGAGAAACCAGCCCAAGACACTGGAGAGGCCATATGCTTATAGCCTGTCTACCTAGGTAAGCATGTTTTTTTAATCCCTTCTTACCCTGGAATGGAGGAATGTAGTCTATAAATGCCTACCTTTGGTGTCCTTATAGATGGTGTTTTTCTAAGAGGTTAGGTGCTTCCAGTTGAGAAAAAAAGATTCTCAAGATTTCAAAAAGAAACACAGAGACAATTTCCTGTTACTAAAAACAACCATCCCAAGGGAGGTGTATCACCAAAACCTGTACTGTAGCCTCCAACTGAATTCTCAGTTATGCCTGAGAGCAGGAACAGCAAGCCAAAAATTTTCAAAGAGCTGTCTATAATGAGAAACTAAGCCATCTTGTAATTGCCAGACAAGTCAAGGAAGGAATAAAGGTCCTGTTTGCAAAATAAAATATTCCATCAAAGAAGCATCACAGTGTTTCCATGATTCAACTTAAGCCTAGTATTATTTTGACACCCCCCAAAAAAAAGATAAAATAAAAGAAACTGACAGAGGATGACAATTTTTGATTGCTTAAACATTACAATCCAGTCGAAATACTCTAGGGGCATGCCATGATCTGAAAAACAAACTCTTACCTCCTTCAGTAAATCTGTGGGGACTCCACTCTATGACAGGGGAAAAATAACTCCCCATCTGTTAGATGTGCTGGGTTTTTATATCCTGGACATTGAAGAATGAATTGTGAGGTTAAACGAAGTTAACATTTAAAACGGTTCATATTGAAAGCAAGCTCCCAAGAGACAGAATTCCTGAAAGTAAATTGTCACTTAGGCTGTATTTTATATAGGAAAAGCACAATATATATGCATTGTGGGTCAAATTACAGTAAACAATCGGATTATAAATTTAGTTGTTGTGGAAAACAGAATATCAGTGTTTTTCAGATGGCTAAGGAACCAAGAGTGCATTCTGAAAAGGCAGAGAGAGGTTTTTATTTGGCCATCCTGGCCCAGAGAAGCTCATGCTTTGTGACTTCTGGACCCCAAAGATAGTGTCACAAAAGACTATTAAATTTGGGGGGAGAGGACAAGCTCAAACAAAGGCAGTTACTAAACAAAAGACGGTTTTAACTAGCCTTCCAACCTGCCACAGGTGAGGGATCTAACCTAAAACGAGGGGAAGGGAGATACCACAAATTAGGGAGTGTTACAGAAGGGGAAAGGAGAAGCAGCAGATGTAGAGAACTGTGAACCTCCCCATTAGCATATCAAAGTGTGGCCTGAGCTGAATTGTGTTCCCAGAGCAGAAACTATTGTACTGAAAATGTTGTGCCCTGTGGAGACTGAGGAGGATCACCGTTTAAGATATACTAATTTCTTCTTCATAGTCACTTAGCTAATATTGATCCAGTAGGGAAGCAAGGCATATAGCAAAAGCATGTGGATAGCATCATTAACTGTAGTTTATCTGTAATTTTTAACATTGAAAGAAAAAAGTGTTCCCAGTAAGGTATGGGAGAATGGGTCCAGATATTTTGGTCACCCACCCATGCATCTGATACCTACTTTGACTCACTAGACCAGGCGATATTAGTTAGAATATGGTCTCAATCTGCTGTTAATCTATAAGAAGGTTTACAGGTTTAGCTTTCAGTCTCCACCTGGAGAACTAACACTCTTTGGATTTGCTTCTAGCCACAATTTTGATGTGCTTTTGTCTTCTGCACTGACACTATCAAGGTACTGCCTGTTGACTTCTATCTGAATTTAGGTCTATATTAAACTTACCAACATTAACCAAGTAACTTCATGGTCTATGGGTACAGAAAGCTCTTGCTTGTACTTGTAATAATCCCATAAAGGACAAGGAAGCAGCTATGATTACTATCTTGGCCAAAGTTATTTCTAAGAAATTTCTTAAGGACAGTTCCATGATATCAGAATGTGCTTTCAGTTATACAGGCCATGTTGTATTACAATAAATTACCTTTTTCTAAGTTATTGGTAATGAAAACTTTTAGAGGAATCTGCAGAGTAGCACAAACATTTTTATTTTTGAGCCATTTACAACTGAGCTCTTAAAACACATCACCAGCATCTCTAACCAAACTGTTTTTGTGCACAAATGTTTCAAGAAACTTGAACCATATATGGGCTCACAAAGAAGCCTCAGAGTGACTTGAAGTTCCAAAAGGCTAATATATATAGTTCTAGATGATACTAAAACTCTGCTTCCCATCCTAAAGTAAAAGTAGTTATATGAAGAGAAAAATAAAGAAAATAAATGCAAAAAGAAAAAAGCATACAAAAGCTAACAAAATTAGTACTCCATGCCAGGAAAGTTTTTCTACCTTTCAACTCCTCTCAAGTGCCCCTAAATGACCTGTAATATGTCCAAATAACCACAAATGGTGAAAGTGCTTTCCTCACCCCAAATGGCACTGGTGACCAATTAGTGGTGGTAAATGATTTGCATTAGGTCCAAAATGGGCTCAAACGCTGAAAGTCCTTACCTTACCCAAATGGCACTGCCAAATGATGTATGAAATGTCTAAACTGTGGAGACAGTAGATCTCCAGAGTACATTTTCCAAGAGGAAACCATACAGAGTTCACCATCTCCTAAAACAACCTTTTCACTTCTACAAAAAAAAAAATTATTTATAGACAGCTGTACCATGATCAGGAATTGAGACTGAAGTGTCCCCAGCAACTATCCCTGGAATCCTGGCCATGGGTACAGCTAGCCTGAAGCAGTTGGTTCCTCTTCCCAGTTCACTGTCAGCATACAAGGCTCCTAAGAGTGTTGTGGAATGCTTAAGAAATTTACCCATGGAACATGCTGTGAATTTTCAGAAACAAGTGAGATTTACTTCAAACTGCTGTAGAGTCAGCTTTTGTCATTGAAACTCCTGGCTACTGGCTGGCTAGCACCAATTCCTTTGTTCCCTTCTGTTATATACCCCTATAGGTCATAAAATAAGTGAAGTTTTCCAGACTAGGGTTTGACGGGGGTTGGAAAGGAAAAAGGCAGAAAAAAGAATAATAAATAATATTGGGGATTGTGAGTACCCTCACAGTCCCTCCTCAAGGACATAAATACACACACACACACACACATAGATTATGAGCACCCTCAGTCCCCCCTCTGGGACATATTTTCGCGCGCATGCGCATGTGTGTGTGTGTGTGTGTGTGTGTGTATTATAAAGCATTGGTTCATAGGCTGACTGGTAGCATCAGCCAGTACCATCATATGTTTATGATTTACACTGCTTTAAACCCCGTCTCTTAATTAGGCATGGTCCAAAACTGAGAAACAATATTATGATTATTCCTACAATTTATCCTACCATCCTTGAGTACCATAATACAGTTTTTCCCATTCCTTTGCTTCTCATTCTAATTTGTCTAGTGATTCTATGATCACCCCTGAGTTTTTTGCTAGCAGCAACACTCTTCTCGTAGTGTAGCACAACATCTTCCCTGTTCTATGAAAAGTGGGTTAAGTCCTCTTTTGTTCTTTAAAACTATTTTTGCTAGGGAGTTTAACTGGTTATCAAGCTGTGTAATTACTCGCCGCACCTTTGTCATGCTCTGTTCTGTGCTATGGGTTATTCGGTGAATTCTCTGGAGTACTGTTTTGGAATGGGCTATTGCTCTTGCACTCATTCTGAGCACCCTGGCTATGCTTACTCCAGACAGTATTGGCCAAACAGCAGTCCAGCTGTGTCATGTCTGGTGGTTGACCAACAGGCATTGGTCTTCCCTGGATAGCTGTCACTCCAGGGATGTTGATTATCAGGAGACAAGGGCCTGTCTGAGTAAATTTTTGTCCTGATTGTTGGTCCCAGGGGAGACATTGTTAATACAGGCTGTTTAAGTCCACTAGAGTTCACTTGTGGGCACACAGTGGCATAATTAAAGTGAGGCTCCCCAAGCTCCTCAGGGGTGACTATTCTTATCTGTGAACTGATGTCATCAAACTTCATCAACAAGATAAGGAGCAAGAAAGTTAAAGCTTGGGTCATCATCATTTTTTTTTTTTGTACTGGGGATTGAACTCACGACCTTGTGCTTGCCAGGCAGGTGCTTATGCCACTGAGCTAAATCCCCAGCCCGCGGGTCATCATTCTTAGGTGTGATCCTAGGGTTTAAACAGGTTAGCCACAGGAAAAACCATTTTTAAATAGTTGAGAGTGCTTTGTCCATTAACTACAACTAGGTAGAAAACAAGAAAAACAACCTTCTCTACTATTCCCTATTCTTCTGGAGACACAGTCCAGAGTGCAACAACAAACACCAGGACCACTGGGAGGAAAAGGACCAAGAATTCAATGGGATAACAGTACATTGAAGCTACCAATAGTCTGGTATATGGTGTCCTCTCAGTCTTCAACCATCCATTGACTTTTTGGGTTCATGTCTCCTCTGTGTGATCTTTAGGGGAGCTGTCTTGTCGGGCTGGGGTTTCCAGTCTTTGTTGTAAGTTGACACTGTCTTAGTTACATTTTACTCATCACTCAGGCAGAATGCCTGACGCCCAAAGTTAAGGAAGGAAAGGTTTATTTCTTACAGTTCTTGGAGATTTTAGTCCATATTCAGTTTGGCTCCAAGGCAACATGGCATGCTGGGGCAGCCATTCATGGCCGCTGCAAACAGCAAGGTGAACTGCCAAGAGAAAGACACACACCTTCTTCCCTCCATTACATCGTATCCTGGCTCCACCCCTAGGTGGGTGTAGTACTCACACCACCAATCCGAGCACTAGACAATGAACCAATCATAAATGCTAGATTTGGTCCAGTCCATAATTCATGAGGCTTGGGGGCCACTGACATAAATTGTGACATTCTACCCCTGACCCCCAAAGACTCATGCACATCCTTTATACAAAAGACAGTCCATCTCCAAGAGTTGCCAAAGCCCAACAGTTTCAGCATTGCTGAAAAGTACAAGTCCCAAGTTTCCTCCAGATCTATGGTAACTATAACCCCCTGTACAAATGAAACAAGGTTAAACATTTCCAAAATGCAAAGGCACAAGATAAACATTATCATTCCAAAAGTTACAAATGGGGGAATACAAAGCATTGGAAACAAAGCAAATCCAACATCCAGCAGGGTGAACATTAAGTCCTAGAGTTCCATGCTCAGCATTTGAAGCAATCGGCTTTCAAGCTCCAAAGCCTTCAGTGAGTACACCCCATGACACTTCCAGGAATTTCAGCTACCACAGCTTTTCTCTTAAACCTCCTTTGCTTGGTTTTTGCAGCTTTCCTTGGATGATCCACATTCTTGGCTTTTCCAAACTTCTCGGGTCTCCCCTGCACCTTGGGCTTCACCCTTACATCTTTACATATTGCCCTCTCAGGGGCAGACTACTTGACCACCCAGGCCTTTTGCAATCAAGATGGAAACCATCTTACCCTCAAAATTTGTGCATTTTACTTGCACCTAAAATCAGTGCCACATAGATGCTGCCAAGATGTGCTGCCAACTGGCACAGTAGCCAGACTTTTCTCTCTCTTCATTATAAGGAAGAGAGAGATCAAGTGCCTGGATCACTGGGCTCTGTGAACCTGACTGTAAGGAAAAACTTCTCTATGTTGCCACCATTCTGGAACCTGGTGTGGCTGCCGCCATTTTGGAACCTCATGTGGCTGTCGCCATTTTGGAGTATCATATGGCTGCTACCATTTTGAACCCTCATGTGGCCTCCATCACCATTCTGGAGCATGGTGCTCTGTAGCTTTCTCCTCTGAGCAAAGTCTTTCACTTTTGCAGTTTTGAGGCTGCAAAGAATGGAGACCCATTGCTTCCTGGGATGCCTCCTGGCCATCTTTTTATTTCTCTGTTCCTTCTCAGCAATTGAAGTCTCAGCTCTGTCTTTATAATCCATAACTTTACTGGAATTTTCCTTCTGGCCAAACTCACAGCATTTTAAATTATCCTGTTGGGCTTTTTGCTCTTGATTTGCGACATAAATCTGGCTAAAAGCCCCCAATGATGCCAGGCCACAGCCTCAACATTCAACTGCCTTGAAATTTCTTTTGACAGATTAATCAGTCCTCTGCCCTTCCCTTAATCTCAGTATGGACACAAGCAAAATGCAGACAAACTTTCTGCCAAGCCATAGCATACATCAACTGGAGTTCAACAACTAATGCAGCCCTTCTTTCCAGCAGAAACCTCCTGAGCTTGACTGGCAGGCTTTTTGTCCACCTTCTGGTCTCCTGAGCTGTGACCAGAATCTCCTCTGCAGAACAGCCTAAGCTGTTCCAGCTCTATGCATTCAGGTGACATCTCTGAACCTTTTTAAACTCTGCCCACAAGCCATTTCCAAAGGCTCTCAAACCACATGGTCAGGTATAGACACAGCAGTGATCCCATTCCTCTGGTACCAAATTCTGTCTTAGTTACTTTTTACTTGCCGCTGAGACAAAATACCTGATGCCCAAAGTTAGGGGAGGAAATGTTTATTTCTTACAGTTCTTGGAGGTTTCAGTCCATACTCAGTGTGGCTCCAAGAAAGCATGGCATGCTGGGGCAGCCATTTGTGGCTGCTGCAAACAGCGAGGCGAACTGGCAAGAGAGAGCCACACCTTCTTTCCGCCATTACATCATATCCTGGCTCCGTGCCTAGGTGGGTGTAGTACTCACACCACCAATCTGAGCACTAGACAATGAACCAATCATAAATGCTAGATTTGGTCCAATCCATAATTCATGAGGCTTGGGGGCCACTGACATAAACCATGACAGACATGTCCCCTAGTTCTTGTGCTATAGTCTCTAAGAGCAGCATGGTAGATGGGGTTCAAGTGGTAGTGAGGTCCCAGGCAGCGATAACAAGTCATTAATCATCTGCTCCCCAGGTATCCATTTCTTAACCCTAGTGTGATGGATCCACAGCATGTAAACTGCAAGTTTTAAAGCAGCAGGCATGGTTATTATGACCTCATGACAGCACTCCCACTGTTGGAGGGACACCTCTTTCCAAGATTCAACTAAGACCTTGTCACTAGGTTTGAACCCATGGACTGGAGAATGTATAGGAAGAGGGTATTGTACCAGCACAGTTTGTTGAAGGTCCTTTAGAATTTGATGCAGTACTTTCATTTGCTGATGCAAGTCCAAGGTTCCAATCTCCTATAACCAGTCCTTTAAGCACTGGCATGAGTGGAGGAGGCCTCCCAAACACTATCTTGAAGGGAGTAAGCCCATCCCAGTATGGGGTGCACCATGATCTTAGGAGTGCAGTAGGGAAGCATTAACTCCTATTTCTTGACAGAGTTTTGCCAAGGTGTTCTTAGAGTCTGGTTTTGTCTCTACCTGGCCCAAACTCTGAGGTCAATAGGCTGTATATAACTTCTAAACAAGCCCTATGGCCTTTGACAGACCTTGGGTCACCTGACCCACAAAAGCAGGTCTATTATCTAAACCCACCATTATGGGGAGCCTATACTGGGTAATAATCAAGTCCATCATGGTTCTAACCACTACCCTAGATGTTTCAGGCCTAGTGGGAAGTGTCTCCACCCAACCCAAGTAGGTGCAGATGAAGACCAACAGGTACTTTTTGTTTCTACTTGTAAGTTTTACTTAAGTAAAGTCAATCTCAGCATCTTCAAATGGCAAAATCCCTTGCCTTTGGCACCTGGCTGCTGTTGAGGCCACGCAACTGAGTTGTTACAGTTACAGGCTTCACAATGAGCAGCCACCAAAGAACCCAAAGTTCAAAGTCTTAGTACAAAGAAATAACAACTGAGCAAATTCAACTTGGCCTTCCTTCCCAGGTGGGTACAGGTCTTGTATGTAGGTCTTGTGCTACATTAAGTCCAGAACCATAGGGAGAAAGACCTTCCCACCTGGCAAAACTTGGCCACCTGTTCTCCTCAGTGACCCCCTCTGTCTTTTCCCACTTAAGTTCATCCTCTGAATAGTGGGGTGGTTTGAGTAAGGGGACCACTAAAATGTAAGCTGGATGAGGCTGCTGATCCAAAGCAGCTTGTTTAGCAGCCATGTTAGCTGCCTAGTTTCCTTGAGTCTTCATTGACTTGTCCCTTTGATGTCCTGGACAGTGCGACTCCACCATCTTAGAGGACAACCAGACAGCTTGTAACTGGTTCAAAATATCTTGGGAATTTTTAATGTCTCTTCCTCCCACTGTCAAGAGGCCTCTCTCCCAGTAGATGGCGCCATGGACGTGTTAAGTAGCAAACACATAGGGAGCGTCAGTATAGATATTTATCTTTTTGTCTTGCCCTTCCTCCAGAGCCCATGTGAGTGCTATTAATTTGACCCATTGCACTGAGGTCCCAGGAGGCAATGCCTCTGACTGGACCATTTGATCCAGGTGGCGATTGCCACTCTTGTGGAGGAATTGTCATCCTCCTTCCCAATTTCTGTTTTGCCTTTCCAGGAAATGGCAGTGCCAGGACCTGCAGGGGCAATTCAGACCATTTTTGTTTATACCCTCTTCAGCTCACTGTGGTTGACAGGAATTCTAATTCCTCATTTGTTGTACTTCTTACCCAGATTCTGAAATATCTCAAAGTAGACTGACTGAATAGTGTAACCTACAAAATCATTTTTCCTCACAAACAAGAATCAGAAGACAAAAAAAGGCCTTCCCCATTAAGCTCCACCTCCAGTTTTGTGTCTAGGGATGTAGTAAATAGAAGCACATTAGCCTCTGTGTTTCTATATTTTCTACATCCATGTGTCCTGTCTCCTTCCCACTCATCTTTCCAACAGTTGTTTAATTTTTTCTTTGATTATCCTTTTTTTCTTTCTTCTTTCTCTTATCTTTTCTTCTTTTTATTCTTTATTTCTTGTTGCTTCCATTTCTTGTTCTCATACCCCTTTGGTTCATTATTAGTTCCACTGTAAGTAGCACTCTGAATTCTTTGAACACTTATAATCAGCTACATATCTTTTTTTTTTTGCCTAATCTAGTTTAACTTACTTACCATCTGATTTAGTCACTAAAAAATATAATCATAGACCACTTAGAATATTTTAAGTAGATCATTCAATGTTGTCTCTGTGTCTGTTTTTTCTTTACCATGACATTTTCAAGATTAACCCATGTTGTAGCACTTATCACAAACTCATTTTTTATAGCTGACTGATAGCATTTTCATGAATAGCATACATTTTTAATTCATTAATTGATGGACATTTGAATCTTTTCTTTCTCATAGCTTTGGTGAACACTGAGCAATAATCATCCAAATACATTTTATAGACATTTTGGGTTTTTTTCCAATTTTTTTGTTTTTGTTTTTTTGAAACAGTGTCTCACTGTGTAGTCCATACTAACTTTGATCTTACCGTGTAGCCTAGGCTGACCTCAAATTCACAGCAAATCCTCCTGCTACAGCCTCCCCAGTACTGGGATTACAAGCATGTATCACCACACCTAGATTGTTTTTGTCTTTGTTTTTTTGTAATTTTTCACCTTATTAGTATGTACATGTTAGTATGTACAATTCATGCCATTTACAATCATCTTGGGGAGTGGTTATATATACATACTAGTATAGGGAAAAGAAACTCCCAACCTGCTAGATGTCTGTTACAAGTTTGTGTTCTCTAAAATTAAAGAATATATTCTAGGAACAACAGGTTAAGAGGTTAAGAGCAGAATATATTTATTGGGGAAAGAAAGCTTCTGTCTGAAGATTCTGCCTTTTTAAGGGATTTTTATCAAACAAAACCACAAAGTGAGGCAGGTCCAAATTGGGGAAAAATGGGAAATCACAAAGTGGGCATGAGGTGGGACAAAACTATCATCAACCAATAAGATTGCAAGCATAATTGCTTAGGTAATATTGATTAAATGGAGAAGCAAGTCACACAGCAAGTGGGCATAAAACAGAACAGGGACTTTTCCTCGGAGGGATGGGTTAGTGGATCTTCCTGACTTTTTCAGTGAGATAGATGCCTATTTAGAATATCAATCACTGTTGCTTTTTCTTAGCGGAAGTGTATAGATGCGTTTCATCTTTTGTCTTGAGGTCTGGCCCTCAGAGTATGTGACTGTCTCCCCCATAGTTGCAGTATATCCCATCTAGTATACTTGCTCCTTCAAGAGCCTAACCCTGTCTGACTGCCTATAATATTTCTATCTTGTCTGTAACAATACCACAGCTTCTTTCTTTCTTTCTTTCTTTCTTTCTTTCTTTCTTTCTTTCTTTCTTTCTTTCTTTCTTTCTTTCAATTTCCTTCCTCTTCTTTGCTGCTGCTCTGCTCTCTTGCTCCAGTTTCCCTATCCCATTTTTCATTCTTGTTGTTAATTGTTCTTAGCTCACATTATGACATATAATGTTCACATTAATTGAGGTTTTTAGGTTCCTGTACATGATATATCTTTATTCTATGTATTTCCCCTTCCCTCCTCCTTAGCCCTTGTACTTTTTCCCTTAGGCCACTTCCCTATTGCAAGAGTTTCATCCCCTTGTCCCCTTTTATCCATCCTTCATTATTCTCTTCGTACTTTGCCTCACTCAAATGACAAATACCATATGTTATTTAATTTTGTGTGTCTTGTTTACACTTAACATTACATTTTCTAGGTGCATCCATTTTTCTACAAATGTATTGCTGTAGTAGGATGTTTTAAGGTCTTTGGAGAAGATGTCTACCAGGGGATCATTGGGTTGTATGGAATTCCTAATTTCATTTCTGTAAGAAATCTCTATACAGAGGGCCAGGGATTTAGCTCAGCAGCATAAACACCTGCATAGCTAGCATGCAGTTGTGAGTTTAATCCTCGGTGCAAAAAAAAAAACACCTCTATACAGATTGCCATAATGGTTGTAGTAGTTAACATTCCTTTTTCACCATAGCCTTGTCAGCATTTGTTATTTATTTCTTAATGCTTGCCATTCTTTCTGGAGTCACAAGGAATCTTAGCATTGCTTTAATTTATGTTCTCTGATGGCCAGAGATGTTGAGCATTTTTTCATACATTTGTTGACCATTTGTATTTCTTCCTCTGTGAAGTATCTGTTCGTTTCTCATGCCCGTTTCTTAGGGATTATTTCCTTAAGTACTGTTTGTAGACCTTCTTTGTCTTTTCTAATCAGTTTTAACTTGACAGGATTTTAATTTTAGGTGGTCTTTTTTTGTTGTTGTTCTTTGTATATTCTAAGTATTAGTCCTCTATCTAAGGAGTAGCTGGCAAAAAATTTTTCACATTCTGTAAATTGTCTCTTTACTGACTGATTCTTGCTTCTATGCTTTCTGCAATGAAAGTTTGGTTTAGAAAAAATCCTTTCCTACATTTATGTCTTCAACTGTTTTACCTATTTTATCTTTCAGTATGTTTAAGGTTTCTGTTAAGAAGCAGAAGTCAGGGATTTAGCTCAGTGGCATAAGCACCTGCCTGGCAAGTGTGAGGTCATGAGTTCGATCCCCAGTACTGCAAAAAAAAAGGGGGGGGGGGAATATATATATATATATATATCACTTTTAGCTTCAAGTTTACCTTGTCTAATATTAGAATTGCTACTCCTGCTTGTTTTGGGAGTTCTTGTGCATAAAATGTTGTTTTCCATCCTTTAATTTTTGATCTGTGAATATCTTTTTGAGTTAGATGAGTTTCTTGAATGCTAGAGATTGTTGAATTCTGTTTTTGGATCCAGTCTGCCAGTCTGTGCATTTAAATGGACAGTTGAGGCCATTAACATTGAGAGATATTACTAAGATGTATTGGTTGTTTACTCTTATTGCCTTCTTTTGTTTTTCTTTTCCTTTTCTTTTCCTGATTTTTTTTTGTTGTTGTTCTCTATCCAATGACATCACTAGTTTCCTCTATCTTTTTAACTATGTCCGGTTTGTTATTTCTGTCAAGAATATTCTTAAATATTTTCTCTAGAGCTAGTTAAGCACTCATATATCTTTTCAATGGAAATACTTTATTTCTCCATCTATTTTGAAAGATAGCTTTACTGGATAAATTAACCTGGGTTGGAAATTATTTGCTCTTAGGGAGTGAAATACTTCCCTTCAACCTCTTCTGACCATTAGAGTTTCTACTCAACAGTCTGCTGTGATTCTAATTGGTTTACCTTTTTTTCTGTGACTGCCTTTAAAATTCTGGTTTGTTGCTGGATATTTGGTAACATAAGAAGGATATGCATTAAAGAGCTGGGTTTTTTTATAATAGTAATTTGGTATTCTATAAGCATTGCTTACTTCTTTTTTAAACTTTTCTATGTTTGAGAACTTTTCTTCTATGATTCCTGTAAGCTTAGTGAATCAGTCTGTACTGTCTTCTCATTTTTTTCCTTAACTCCCGTTACCCTTAGATTGGTACTCTTGACATCTAGTAGCTGCTGGATAGTCTTCTCTTACTCTACTATTTCTTTTTGGCTTCTTAGAGCTCCTCATCATAATTTACTATTTTATACTCAGTGTCAGACATTGGTCATTTCTGCCATGTATGAATTATGTACAATTTTTTATTTTAGGTATTTGGCATCTTCTTGTGGATTCCATACCCTTGTTGAATCCCTCATTTGAAGGGGGAACTGTTTTTATTAGCTCCTTGTAATGGTCGATACATTGTGTCAATTTGAGAAATTTAGAAGGTTAACTAAGTGACTCAACAGGGGGCCAAGGTCCTCACTTTGTAAACATCCTGAACCTGTGCAAGAGGAGGGCAGGGAAATTTTGTGATTGCTACCCAGGCCCTGGGGTGTGGGGTGGTAACCTTACAACTTAAGGGAGGAAAAGACTTGCTCTCCCCACTTTTTGGTTTTGCTGCTTTTCTTTTTTTTCTTTTTTCTTTTCTTTTCTTGTTTTTTTTATCATCGGTACCAGGGATCAAACTTATGACCGTACACTTGCAAGGCAGTCGCTTATGGTGCTGAGCTAAATCCCCAGCCCCTCTTGCTGCTTTTCATGTCTTCCATTGCAGTGAACTGTTACCCCTCTGCCATGTCACCTGCCTTTGAGCCATCTGATTATGGACTGAAACTCCTACAAAGTGTGAGCTAAATAAAACTTTCCTTCTTTAATTTTGGGTGTCTGGTATATTGTCCCCACAAGAAAAAGGTAACTAAGATACTCATCCAGTTTTTTACTTATTTCCCCAAAATTTACCATGGGCATATTGAATGTAATTGCTACGAACTTTTGGTTCCTTTCCTCTTTTAACTTATCTATTTTCTTTATCCCTTCTAAGAATTTTTTTTAGATTTCTGCTATCTGGTATTTATTTTCTTCTCCATTTGTAACCCCTTTCTGTGCCTTGGGAAAGTTGGATTGGGTGTTGAAGATCTTCTGTTTCCTTGCTTCCCCATTCTCCTATGTGTGTCTGTAGCATACATATACATAAATTTTTTACAAATATAGATATGATATGTTGTTTAAAATATATATCGCCCACCTCTTTTCCCTTTCTTTTTTTGAAATTACTACAGATTGGACACTAGAGAAATGAAGAGACTTTGTAGCTTATATGGAGATTTTTAGTAGGATGTTGCTTCCTCATGAAATATTTTCAGCTTTGTATGTCCAGTGCCAGTATTTACTTACTTTAAGTGATTTTGACTGTGTCCCTATGTTTTGCAAAAAGTTACTTTTGGTTGTAACAGCTTCCACAGATGCAATTTTACAATACTTCTGTATGATAGTCCTTACAGGTACACTTCATCCACTTTTGTCTATTCCCTGGGACCTTGACAGTGTGAAGTAGCCAAAACACTTAGCCCTTCCCTATAAATGGCACCCACACCAGTTTTTGCCCCATGATTGTGGCTGTGGGTACTGTACCAAGATCACTCACCTTGTTGACCATGAGAGACCACTCTGAAAGCATATCCCATGTTTTCCTTGCTGGTTCCAACTGCCAGTGATCAATCCAGATGTAGTTCTTTCTCTCTGTGAGCAAAAAGGTTGTTAGTTTTTCTTTGCCTCCCAGCTGGTTACTAGCCAGCCACTATTGGTGGCAATGCATAGTCTTTCTTCTGTGATATGATATATTTCTTCTGTACCACTTAGTTTTATTTTCTTCTCTGTCAGTTTCTTCCTGGTTCCTGGATAATTTCTACTCTGATTGCTTTCCAAACAATTTTTTTCCAGACTTTGTCCTCGAGAAGTTGAGTTGCTCATTGCTCCCCTCCTGTGTGATGTTTGTTGAGAGTCTTTTTCATATGTAAATTTTCATATGCTTTGGAAGAAAATACAAGGGAAATATGAAAACTGTTAGAATTTATACTGATTTTTCCATTTAAAACTCATGATAAAAGTCTAATTCCCAATGCAATACACTAATTTTTATCTGAGTAAGTATGGCCCAGAGACCTCCACCACCCACCTGTCTGAAGGGGGCTGAAAACATGACAAGACAGAGAAAAAGATCCCCAACTGTGGAACCAGGGAAAGTGAGTCCAACAGAGGTAAAAGCAGAGGAGGTTGAGAGCAGCAAACCTGTAATGTCAGAGACAGCCTCATCGGAAATAAATACCTCCGTGACCTCATCATCGAATTTAAATCTGAAATTCTAACTCAGGTGAAGCAAGATATAAGAAGATTAATAAAAGAAGTCCCGCGTAATCCTCAAGTAGGCACAAATGAAAGAATAGAGGAACCCAGAGAAAGGAGAGAAGCCTTTGATGAAGAATATAAACAAAAACTAGAATATATGAAACAGATCCAAAGAGAATATCAGGAAATTAAAAACTCCATTGAAACCTGGCAAAACCTTTTAACAGAAACTAAAGACAAACTTTCAAAACTTGAAGATAGATTTGCAAAGTATGATCGAGAAAGGAAGGATCTCTTTTTACAAGGAACCAGGAAGCAACGATACAAAGAAGATGACAAGAGGATTTATAACCTAAGAATAAAATATGTGAATGAGGATGCAGCAACAAATACAAATGAAATAAAAAGTCTATTCACAGAAATAATTAAGGAAAACTTCCCAAACATAGGTAACCGAATTCAGATAAATGAGGCATACAGAACTTCAGCCAGCTACAACCCAAACAGATCTACACCCAGACATATAATAATCAGGATCCCAGAAATCCATCACAAGAACAGAATATTAAAAGTGGTCAGAGAAAAGAAACAGATTACCTATAAAGGAAAACTCATCAAAATCACAGTGGACTTCTCAATGCAAACCATCAAATCAAGAAGAGCTTGGAGCAAAGTAGTGTAATGCAATGCTAAGTTTATATTATATTTGACAATATAGACAATTTTATTTAATTTTATTGAAAATAAAGAGATATCATAGTGACTACTGTAGATCACCTAGTGTTGTGTTTTTGTATGTTCTTTTCATTTCGTGTTTCTGTAGGAATTTGTATTGCTGACTTGTTTTGATTTGTTTCTCCCTCTAATACAGAAAGCCTAGGTATATGTGTAGAGACTTATACATGTGTAGAACTTCTAAGTAGTTTACGAGAATGGATTATAGTTATTGTAAAGAAAAAAAGGAAAAGAGAGTATTCTAAAGGATATAACTGCATGTGTGTTTGAGTGTGTGGAATTAATAACCATGTTGCTAAAGTTTTAGTTGGATGGATGAGCAAAACTGACTGCAGTCTCACTGTTTGGATGTCCACTTTGTGGGCTTTACTTTTGTAACTTGAACAACTGCATCTAAGAGGAAAGTATGTAATTATCAACTAGTGATTTCTTACTGGTACTATTTTTGGTTTTTTGTTTTGTTTTGTTTTGTTTTTGAGATTTTGTATTGTTTCTACCCTCTTCTGTTTCAAAATTTTTTCTTTAAATAAAAAAATTTTAAAAAAAAGAAAATGAGTCAAATCTTACTCAGTATCTGTGCAACACACAGCACTGCAAATATTCTGTTCTTCAAATAAGAGGAAGAAATACCAGTGTGAAACAACTTGAGCAAAGTCTTGGTGTGTTTGGCCTGCCTTTCATGATTTTGTGAGACATATTAATCCCTTTTCTTTGCAGTTTATTGAGTTTGAACACTATATTTAGAAAAGGACGTGGACTGTGCAATGAATTTTTCTTGGCAGATGCACTAATATACAAAGGTGACATTGAGGCCTGGTGATGTTAAATTAGTTGCAGAGCCTTGCTTAGGGTATGCCATGATCTGGGTTCAACTACATTATTACAAAATTTAAGGAGGAAAAACAATCAATGTGTTGAATTGAAATTGATTCACTGAAATCAGAATTTAAAAGACATATTTGTATTCCCATTTGCACTGAAAAATTATTGTTAGTATTCACATATCATGAACAAAACTCAGACTACAAAGGAAATGTTACAAAGAATCAACAAATGGGATCTTGCCTTATTAAAAAGATTTTGCACAACAAAAGAAATCACCCAACAGAGTGAAAAGACAACCTACAGATTGGGAAAAACTTATAGCCAGTTGTCCCACAGAAAAAGGACATCTCTAGAACATATAAAGACTTGAAAAAAAATCATACCCCACCCCAATTCAAAAACCCAATCCAAAAATGGGCATCTGAAATGAACACACACTTGTCAGATGAAGAAATACAGATAGCAAATAAATACATGAAAAAATGTTCAATATCATTGGTCATTCAAGAGACGCAAGTTAAAACAGTGAGATTTCATCTCACCCCAATAAGAATGGCTGTAATCAAAAAATCAACTGATAACAAGTGCTGGTAGAGCTGTGGGAAAAAAAGGAACTCTTCTCCACTGTTAGTGGGAGTATAGACTGATACAACCACTGTGGAAATCAGTGTGGACATTCCTTAGAAAAGTAGGATTAGATGTCCCATTCAACCCAGATATTCCCCTTCTTGTTATCTTCTTAGAAGAATTAAAAACATCATACCACAGTGATATTTGTGCACCTATGTTTACAGCAGCACAACTTGTAATACCTAAATATTGGGAACAACCCAGGTGTCTGTCCATCCACTGAGGAATGGATAAAAAAGATGTATTTTTTATATAATGGAGTACTACTCAGCCATTAAGAAGGATAAACTGGAGACATAGGTAAATGGATGCAACTCGAGACCTTACTTGAAAGTGAAATAAATCAGATGCATATGTATAAGCACCATGTTGTCTTAGTGTGAAAAGCTGAATGAGTAAATAAGATCCAAAATGTACAATAGATATTGTGAACTTGGCAGAAACTTCAGGTGAAAAGACAAATTGTGGTGGGAAAAAGGGGAAACAAATGGAAAAAGAAAAAAAAATACATACACAAAATAGTTAAGATAGTTATACAGCTAGCTTCTCTTAGTTTATTGAAAAGAAAGGTTTGTGCTAATACTATTTGGACAAGATATCATGCCTACATATTGTACTCTGAATAACTATTACGAAGACAACAATATGCAACGTATTATTGTAACTGTCCTACTCTGTTTTGAAACTCTGTTTTATTATTATCTCTTTTCTCTGAAAAATAAAAAAGTGAAGATTTCAGAATTTTAAAAACATATATTTATGGTACAAAAATTATAAATCCACTTCAGTGTTCCTGTTAGTGACTTTTTAGTTGCTAAGAAAAAAATAGCTGACATAATTTAAAAGCAAAGGATTGCTTTGAGTTAGTTTCAGAGGCTTCAGTCCTTGTCCAGACTGCTGCATTTCTTATAGTCCTGTTAAAAGGCAGATACACTGTTACACAAGGGCATGATGAGGAAACCTGGTTACCTTCATTTCACCGAGAAGGGAGGAGGCAAGGGTGCAGGAATGGAATGTACCATTTAAGAGCGTATTCCCAGCAACTTTCCTGTAAAAACATCAATAAATTAATCTACAAGCAGGGTAGAATCAGCATGTTATGGCTAACCTCAAAACCTTGCAGCAAAGCTGTAGAACCTTGCAACAAAACCTACAGAACATGGCATTTTGAGGCTATTTCATGCTATAAAATGTTCAAATGCATATGAATAATGTGGTTTATTATACAATGGAATGTTTTTTAGTTTCCAAAAAAGGGTATCTTCCCATTGATAACAATGTATGTTAACATGGAGATCATTAAATGAAATACTCCAAGCATAAAAATCACCATATTTGTATTGAGCTCCTACAATAGTTCACTAAATAGAAGCAGGGAGTTTATTGATGGCTGACTTGTGTGGAGGTTTGAAAACTGAGAGATTAATGAAAAGGTACAATATATGTTTTACACAGTACAAACAGATTCTGGCGATCTGGTAAGTATGGTGAAAGTTACACTACCCTACATAGGTTTGGAATTGCTAACGGTAGCTTTTAGTGTTTTCACCCCATATTGAAGAAGAGTATTGTTAGTTGATAGATATACTAACTAGACAATTACAATAATTATTTCTCAATATTGACACATTTAATTGTACAATTTCAATATATACAGTTTTCCCTGAACATTTTGCTCACTGAAATGAATTTAAATTTGTCAGATTAGGGAAATGTAAAATAACTATGGCTATAAATGTGTCTAAAAATTCAACCATTTATAGTTCACAATTTTGAAGGCTAATAAATATAAGATTAAGGCATGCACATTTTAAATGTCTAATAAAGTATAGATGATGCCATCTGTCTGTGTCCTCACAGAGCCAGAAATTTTGGTCTCTTATGTGTGTATGTATCTCATTGTTAAAAGTTCTGACCTCATGGCTTTATCCATTCATAGTGTCTCCACCATCTCATACCACCATATTGGGGAGTAGGAGCACAAAAAATTTGCGAAAGCTTAGCCATTCAGATCATGTCAATTACATAAGGAAGTATTGTATATTAAGTATTGTTAAGGCTTGTTTATGAATTAATGTTTCCTCAAGGATTCCTGTGCTAATTTGTAATCCACACTGAGAAGTTACACAGGTTAGAAATTTAACCAATGTGTTTAGAAATATAATGCAACTCTGGATGTTATAAAAAAAATAAGATGCAAATATCAGAGAAGATTATGCATAATAAATGTTAAAAGGTCAATGACAAGCAATTTTTGTTCCCATTTTCATGAATGGCTTATGATGTCAACAGGCCCTGTTGACATGTATTTGATACACAAATATCATATGGGATGGAAGAGTTTTGAAGAGACAGGTTAAGATATCATCGCAGGAAATGAGTAATGTCACCATGGTATGACGCCAAGAGTCCCATCTTATAGTCCAATGTAGTATCTTTCCTAAATCAATTCCTCTCCCTTCTCCCCTTTTCTTTTCCTAAGTAAATATTAGTTTTAGTAGTGGTTTCCTGCTTCACTTACTTCCAATATCCAACTGCTAGTGAGCCCATTCCATTGAGTTCTCCACCAACAAATTTCATATTCTCTTCAAAAGAAATACCCTTGCCTTATCATTTTCCACCTTCACCTACCTCTTCCCTGTCTATTATAGTTTCTGTCCTCATTGGTCTTTTGCTCTGGAAAACTCAAACCTGCCTGCATTTGTATATTTTTAACACTAGACATATTCCACTTAAAACCACATCAAAGTTCCAAGCCTGCATTCCTGGAGAAGCTTGTCATGCTGGCTTTCCTGATACAAACTGCTGTTCTCATCAGAGGAACTCTGCTGCTGAGGATGGATGTAGTTTTTGGGGGAGGAACTCTGATCCTTACTTTTGAGTGTCACTTCCTGGTTTCAAACCCTTCAGCCTGCTGGCACGGATCTGTCTTCCCATTGGTGCACTTTTTAATTTCTACCCACTGACCTTTGGACTTTCCCACTGCAAATCCTTGAGACTTGCAAATACAAGTAAAAGAGGTTAACCAGAAGAACAACAGTATTCTCATTCCATTGTTTCTTCAGCAATAACTTTCAAAGTAGCATGAAAATCTCTGTGTGAGATGTACATATGGATGGAAAATAAGTGTTTGATGTCCAAGATACAAAGTAAACATTTGGAGAACTTGGTTTCATTTCAGCTTTTTATAAGTAGAGATATTTCATGCTGTGAATCTGACTCTTCTTCTGAAAATAAGTGTCTGACGATTTAGGAGCCAGTGACCTTTGAAGATGTGGCTGTGAATTTCACCATGGAGGAGTGGGCTTTGCTGGATCTGTCCCAAAAGAAGCTCTACAGAGATGTGATGTGGGAAAATTTTAGAAATGTGGCTGCTATAGGTAAGGAATAAATCACTTTCTCATTTATGTAATCAGGCAGCACTAGTTATTATGTTTCATTGGAATATGAATCTTCCAGGCTTGATGTCATTGTACCATGACTCTAATGAATCTATTAATTTTTATATAATATAGTAAATCATCATTACATTTCTGTTTCTACACTGTAGGAAGAAACTGGGATGACCAGCAAATTGAAATTGAGTACAAAACTTGCAGGAGAAATAAAAGGTAATTTTCACTCACAAGAACAATAATGTTCCTTAAAAGTCAGTATATGAGTAGAAATATTAAAACCAAACATACTGTATAACTGAAGCCATGTTTGTATGTTTTTAATCTCAAAAAATTTCTCCAAAGATGCATACATGTTGAGTATCTATAACCTGACAGTTGAATATTTAATATATTCCAATGTATGAAAGGAGGGAGTGCTGACATTATGGCACAAGTTATATTATCTAATACATCAAAAAAAAAAGAAAAAAACAAGTTTTTTCCATGCTCAAGATTATGAAAATGTATAAAATTGTGTTTACGCATTTACTATTGTTGTATATAAAATAAATTTTGTGTTTATACTGGAATCCATATTCAAGATATTTAAAGCATATATATGAGTATTTTTTAAAGACCAGTTTCATACATATTATGTAAAGAATGCTGTATGTATTTAAATGTGGTATGCACATTCAGTATTTCCAAAATTGCTAACCTTGTACAAGTATTCAAAATCCAAATGAATGGCACTATTTTGCTAATAGGTGTTTCCAAGCAATCTTCCAAAGCATTCATCCATTCATATTCCAAAATATAATGTACATTTTATATTCTTGGTGGGAATATATAGAGTAACTTCTGTGGAAATGTGTGCAGAGATTACTTTAAAAAGAAAAAATAGAAATTCCATTGATTTTCCTATAAACCCCCAAATTTAAAGTAATCATGTTACACTGATATATGCATATCCGTGTTTATAACAGCACAAATTATAACACCTAATTGCTGGAAACAGCCTAGATGCACATAAAGAGATGAATAGATTAAGGAAACATGAAATAGCCAGGCATGATAGTATGTGCTTCGAATCCTACTACTCTGGGAAACTAAAGCAATAAAATCATACATTCATGCTCAGCCTAGACACTTTAATGATCAATGAGACTCTTCCTCAAAATAAAAAAAAAAAATAAGACTGGAGATGTATCTCAGTGCCAAAACCCTGAGTTCACTCTCCAGCAGTGAAAAAAATGGGACATGTATACACTATGGAATAGTATTCAGCCATAAAGGACAATGAAATGATATCACTTTACCCAAAAATGGGTGGATCTGGAGCCCATAATATTAAGTTAAATAACTGAAACACAGAAATTTCAATTCCATATGATATATTTTGTACGAGAAACCCAAAATAACATGGAGTAAAATAAAGGAGAGGTTGTAGAAAAGAAAGAAACAGGCATTTGGGAGAAAGATGAAAAGCCTCAGTGGAAGGTGGAGATGTTAAAGTTATGGAGGAAAGGTTCAAAAATAGCATATAGAATATATATGTACCAGTTCTTCAAAATGAATGTATTATGTATGGCAAATATGTCTATTATAAACTCCCAAGTAAATTACTACTGTTTTGTTAAAAGCTGTTTTCACAGCATCATGCAGAGAATACGGTGAATTTATGATCAAGTAGTATAAGAGACATCAAACCTGTCTCTTCCTGGTAAATCATTAGTAACAAGACACTTTTATTAATATGATTATTTTGTTATCTTTATTCTTTTACAGAAGTGAAGAGGTAGACAAATGCTGTCAATATAAATTATGTCAAAAACATGGTGAAACTGGTTTTTGGATTTCAGATACTAATATGCACATGGAAGCAGTTGGTCCAAAACCAGGTGAAAGTCTTGCTTGTCAAAAGCCACCAATCAATCATTCATTGTCTAATGTGCCCATCATGGCTAACACTGGACTGGAATCCTATCAAGGATGTGAAGAGAAGCTCTGTAATTATAACAGAGATGGAAAATCCTCCACTGACTTCCAGTCCTTTCAGAAGCATACAAAGACAAATCCTGGAGATAAACCTTATGAATATAAGCAATGTGAAAAATCTTACTCTGAAGGTATTGAAGGAAGTAATACTGAAGAGAAATCCTTTGTATATAAGCAAGATGTGAAAGCCTTCAATGTACCCAACTATGTTCAAATTTGTAAAAGAAATCACATTGAAGTGAATACCTGTGTATGTATACAATGTGGAAAAACTTTTAATTCTCTCCATGATATTCAGATACATGAAAGAGCTCACACTGGAGAAAAACCCTATGTATGTAAGCAATGTGGGAAAGCTTTCAGCACACACAGTCATTGCCAAAGACATGAAAGAACTCACACTGGGGAGAAACCTTATGTGTGTAATCAATGTGGGAAAGCTTTCAGAACACACAGTAATTGTCAAATACATGAAAGAACTCACACTGGGGAGAAGCCCTATGTTTGTAAGCAATGTGGGAAAGCCTTCAGCAGACACGACAATTGTCAGACACATGAAAGAACTCACACTGGAGAAAGACCCTATATATGTAAGCAGTGTGGGAAAGCTTTCAGAACATACAGCCATTGTCAAAAACATGAAAGAACTCACACTGGAGAAAAGCCCTATGTATGTAAGCAATGTGGGAAAGCCTTCAGCAGACAAGGTAATTGTCAAAAACATGAAAAACTTCACACTGGGGAGAAGCCTTATGTATGTAAGCAATGTGGAAAAGCTTTCAGCACACTTGGTAATTGTCAAATACATGAAAGAACTCACACTGGGGAGAAACCCTATGTATGTAAGCAATGTGGGAAAGCTTTTAGGACACATGGTAATTGTCAAATACATGAAAGAACTCACACTGGAGAGAAACCTTATGTATGTAAGCAGTGTGGGAAAGCTTTCAGCAGACGCTGTACTTATCAGAAACATGAAAGAACTCACATTAGGTTGAACCCTTATGTAAGTAACCAATGTGGAAAAGCTTTCAACACATATGGAAGTTGTCAAGTAAATGAAGGCCTCACACTAGGTGGAAATGTTATGTATGTAACAATATGGCAATGCATTCAGTACCCAGGGGTACTGTCAAATACATGAAAGAAATGACATTGGTGAGGTAGCTTATGTATATAAACCTTCATTTATTCTAACACATTGTAAAAGTAAATAAGAAGTTGACCTGAATATATAAAGTCATTGCACTGACCTTAAAAGACTGATAGTGGAGGCAAACCCTTTCTTTGTAACCACATAAAAGTCTTTCAGTACCAACAGATATCATTACATATGATACCAACAGGTATCATTACTTAGAATCTGAACAAGTCAGCAATGTGGGATTTTTTTTTCTATGCATTCAAATTGCATGTGAGGGCCAGGGATATAGCTCAATGGCATAGCACCTGCCTGGCAAGCACAAGGTGTCCTGAGTTCAATTCCCAGTACCAAAAAACAAAAATGAATTGCATATGAAAGGATTCACCTCAGGGAGTAGAATCTGAACATAAATGAGCAATGTGGGAAACCCATTTTTTCCACTTGAAATATGGAAAGAACTCACACTAAAGAGAAACTCTAGGTTCATAATGTGAGGAAGCATTTTGTGATTCTATATTCTCAAAAAATGCACAAACATAAGGAACATCAGTATACATAGCAGAATGTGAGAAGTCTTTATTTTTACATGACTTTTCTTGCAAACGTGGAGTTGCATAGTAAAGAAACTCATATCAACATGTATTTTGTAAGAACACCTCTATAGCCATTTTGGTGTTACTGTATTACAAATGAACACAGATTTGTGATAAACTATTACTGTAAGGGGTATACATAGTTATTTGTCCTACATATGAAATGCATGTTGGGTTAAAACCCTGTGAACATACAAAGTTCTCATTTATAGCTTATATTTTAATAGCCTTTGAACATTTCTCATGTAGAGCAAACCTATACAAGTAAGTTATATGTAAATGGGTTATGAATTATTTTTCCAGAAAATACACAACTGGAGATAGCCTAAAATATAAATATAGTAAGTTCCCTTTTAATGTATATCTCTGGATTACATATTTCTAAGTTCACTTTTAACAGTAAATGTGTTGATACAGTTCTGCGTGTTCTTATAAGCAATAGTGTGGAGTTTAATGCTATCTTTTCATCAGATTAACTGATAAATCATTCTTTATTTTGAACCATGTTAGGTGTGCAGGTGAATTGAAATGTATTTCTAATTATTATAGTTTTACCAATAGCTTCTATGTATTTAAACTTTTGATGCATATAGTCTACTTAGCCATTTTTCTAACAAAGATATTTTTAATTGGGTGTTATTTTGTAATTATAATGTATATTTTCAAAAAAATTTGTATATGTGTTTTACATAGTTTAACTGTTTTCGGACAACTTGTAGATTGGCAAATACTTTGTTTTCCTTATTCTGAGAAGCTATCTGTATATATCCCAAGATAATTACAGATTATATGTAGTACATAATTTTGTCTGGTTTTTTTTCTCTGATACAAGAGTCATTATAATATGTATAAAATTTTACTTTTCATGCGTGTATTGCCCTGATTTATTTTGTGCCATGATTTATTTTGGTCATCATACCAAAAATATATAACCATGAGTCCGCAAGTACCACAGGGCAATAGGACCCATATCTTTTCTCAAACAAGATATAATGAATTGTAATTAATTTCTCCACAAACTATAAATGATGTTATGACAGAACATTCTCAAAGGAATTTTTGGCAGTCTTGAAATTTGGGAAAAATGATTTCTATTTGTCATAATGAAACAAAATTCTTTATTCCTTGATAATGTGAATAACATTCAGTCATTGGAAATTAATCTTTTATCCTGGATTCTCAAATCAGCTTAGTAAAAGGCACAATTGATTTATTTTTGTAAGATTGTGTTCTGGTTTGCAACTTTAGAGATACATTTATACAATAACCTTTTGGTCATCAGCAGTAAGGACCCCTGAAGGAGTTTTCTGGTGCAATAGAGGAGCAAAAGTACAAAAAGAACAGGTTTATAAGGGTGAGGACATGGGAAGGAGCACACAACCCATGGTGGCTGGGCTGTCTCCTTCGACCGGAATATGGGGGTATGGGACATATGTAACCTTTGAGCAGGGTGGTGCTTAGGGCAGGCATTGATGACGAGCAAGGAGCTGATTGGAATTTTCTTCGCACGCAAACAGGAAGGAGAGTAGCAATTAAAGCTGACAAAGAAGCAGGAAGTGGTAAGCGTTCTGCTTTGGCCTTCTGCCACATTAGACCATCGCCATAACCGTACAGTAATTCTAGGGCAAAATTCTTTCAACCCCTACCTGTCTTACGATGGAAAGAAGTGATATATATACCTTCAATCACATAAAGATTTGTGCAATCTCTGAGTCCATCTCTGGTACCTTTGCCTTGTTTTTGCCTTTTTATTGCTTAACATCGAAGTATTTTGTAAAATATTCTGGATTGTTTTCTCTATGAACACAGTGGCTGCTCAATTTCCCATAGGGTTACATTCTGGTCATTCCATCCTAAAATGCAAATATAAGTGACAAATGTATTACGTATCTAATGTGAAAAGTATATCTTATCACAACCTAATTATGCTTAGTTAAATTAGCCATCTGATGGGCAATATCATATCATCAAATATTTTGTCTATTATGAAATATAGAACATCTCGTATAACTCATAAAATCAACTGCATTGTAGAGCACTATATTTTTACATCCTTGATCATGTTAATTTGATTTCAGTTCACTTCTGTTCCTTACTGTCATCTTCAATTTGCATAGTGTATACTGCTTGCTAGTCCAGGCAGAGATAGGATAGTAAAAATACAAGACCTTTTATCCTGAGCACATGTATTTGCTACCATCATAGAATCAAAACTCTTGCTTATAATGGTAGGTCATACCAGTTATCCAACTCACTTAAAAAGCAAACCTGGAACAGAATTGAAGCCAGCCTGGACAATTTTGTGTGACCTTGTCTCAAATAATGAAAAACCTGCTGATGTGGTTCAGTATTTTAATACTCTTCATTAAAACTTTTGTTTTTTAATAAGGTGCAATAAAAGTCTATATTTCTTAAGTTTTACTCACTACTTGTATGATTACATAAGTTCAAATTGCATTTCATCATTGCTTCTATTCCAAATTTGCCCTTCCATCATTATTATGTGTCTTGTCTTTTCTTAATCTCCCATCACCCCCTCTCAGGACCCTACAAGCCACACAAGATGGGATGTGGTGGCTGGGGACCTGGCCAAGATCCCCAACTGCCTGTATGAGACAGCGAAAGATGAAGAAAAAACAAATTTAGTAATGCATAAAAGGGGGGCTGGGAAGTCACTGCCTCAGGATGGGCAAAGACAAAAGACCTCTTCAGCTGGCCCACTTTTATTTCTCTAGTGAGAAGTGCAAGGGAAGGGGAAGGGTGATTTTCTTGGAATAGTATAGAAGTAGTAGTGGAATGAACAAGTTTAACATCCCAAAAGAAACAAGGTAAGATCCTTTCCCACACTAGCCATCCCTGTTTTTTCCTCAGCAGGTCTTATCCTGCCTTGTGAGCAGCACCACAGCCTCACTAACCATAAAGATCTCAGTGGTCTGCGAGAAAATGGGAGTTTCCTCATTCCAAACCAGCCCACAAGACAGGGCAAGCATGGGCCTCAGACAGATTCTATATTTAATTTATGATTTGTGGTCCCCAATAAGATGAAATGCCAATGATTTAAAACTTTTGTACCTGAATTGCTGAGTGCTGTGAACTCAATCCCAAGGAACAAAATCTATAGGCCACCACCATTCTAGAACATGGTACTCTGAAGCTTTCTTCTCAAAGCAGAGTATTTTACTTATGCTCACAGCTAACAGTTTCCCTTAAATCTCAGAGTAATCTTTGAATTTGGACTTTTCAGCAATGTTAAAACCATAAAAATTTTGGCAACTCTTAGAGATAACAAAATGCCTTTTGCATGGAGGAATATGCATGAATATTTTGAAGGCCAGTAGTGGAATGTCATGACTTATATTTTGATGTCCCTCTCACCTAAAAAAAAAAAGTCATGAGCTCATAGGTGAGGCTTTTAGAAGGTGATTAGATCTAGGTGTGTCAAAATGGGGTAATGGTGTGATAACCCAATCAGTCCACTGATTGGTTTAGTATTGTTATGAGTGTGTATAATAGGAAGACACACCCTGGCATGGGTGGCATCAACCAAAAGGCTTATACTTAAGAAAAAATGGATCGAACATCTCAACCATGTAATGAAGACTAGAGAATTGGAATGAGTGAAAAATAAGACGACAAAAATGGCATAAAATACCTGCTCACTGAAAGAATGGCAGAAAACTTTCCAAATGTAGGAAAAGAAATGTATAGGCAAGTGAGATACATACAGTACAAATGACCAAAACAAATACAGAATTACTGTATACTACATTATACTCAAAGTTCCAGAGGTCCATCACAGTGATAAAAATCTTAAATGCTGTTACAGAAAGACAATGAATCACATATAAAGTTAAACCAATTAAAATTATAGCAGACTTCTCAACAAAACTATAAAAACCAGGAAGGCTTGAAGTAAAGTGTTGCAACAACTAAAAGATAAATTCTGACTCCAACTTATGTATCCTAGAAAACTATGTTTCAAGATTGATACTAACATGTAAATAAGCTATTTCCATGACAAGAAGTACATTGAGAACTTCATGACCACCAAACTAGTATTACAAAAATTCTCAGGTATATCATAGAAAGAGACAGTAAAACCAACAATTAAATAAATGAAAAAGAATATGTCTGGTGAGATATGTGGCTAAGAAAAAGGAAATAAGTAAATCAGCAACAGAAAAATAATGCAATGCCAGGAATAAGTCAATGCTTGTCAGTAATAACTCTCAGTGTGAATGATTTCAACTTCCCATCTAAGGACACAGAATAGCAAAATGGATAAAGAAAACCCAATGATAAGTGGTATACAAGAAACATTTAATTCAAAAAGAAATTCACATATTAAAAATTTAATGATGGAAAACAGTATTTCATTCAACATGAACCCAGAAAAAGTTTAGAATATCTATTTTATTTCTGATAAGTTGATTTCAAACCAAAACTGATTTCAATAGACAAAGAAGATCACTACATATTTTTCAGTAGAATACATCAACAAGAAGAGATAACAATTATAAACATTTGTATACCAAATACTGATGTGCTCAACTTCATAAAACTAATGGAAAGGGTCTGGGGATGTAGCTCAGTAGTAGAATGCTTGCCTAGTATGCATAAGGCCCTGAGTTCAACCCTGATACCACTGAAAAAACAAAACAAAACATTCATAATGGACATATAAAATCAGATAAACACCAATACAACTGTAATAGGGGACCACAGTATCCTACTGTCAAAAATAAATGAAATACACAAAGAATAAAAAAAGAAACATGAGTTCAACAAAACTTTTGAATACATGGACTTAATAGATATCTACAGATTCTTCCACCCAAAATCAATGCAATGCCCATTCTTCTCAGTAGCATTTGAGAGTTCCTCAAAAATAGACTGCATAAAGTATGTGGAAGTAAATGCAAAAGAATGTATAGGTAAATGCAAAAGAATAAAAATTATTATATATTATCAGATCATAGTGCACTGAATTTTTAAATCAATGGCAAAAAAAGACATTATGCAAACACATGAAAACTAAATAATTATTGAATAATCATAGGTCTTAGAGAAAATTAGGAAGAAATTAGGCAGTTCCTAGAATCAAACAATAATGCTAGTGCAATATACCAGAACCAATGGGACTCAGTAAAACCCATCCTAAGAAGGAAGTTTATAGTGGGGAATAACCACATTAGAAACACAAAATAAGCACAAATAAAGAACCTAATGATATATCTCAAAGTCCTAGAAAAACAACAGCCCAAATCCAAAGATAATATAAGGAAGGAAATTATAAAGATTACAGCAAAAATTAATGAAATTGAGACCAAAAAAGCAATGAATTGAAGAGCTTGTCCTTTGAAAGAATAAACAAAACAAAACCTCTTAGCTAATCCTACCAAAATAAGCAAAGACTCAGATTGATACACTTGGAAATGAAAAATACAAAATCGAAATTGATTCTGGCAAAATTCTGATTATCATTGATAATTACTTTGAAAATTTCTACTCTAATAAAATGGAAAGCTCAGAAGAAATGAATAAATTCCTAGATACATATGACTTACCAAAGCTGAACCAAGAAGATATAAAAATTTTTAATAATCCAATATCAAATTAAAGATGTAAATATGTAACAAAACATTAGATGTTTTTATTACATATTTATATGTAATAAAAACACTACTAAGATATAAAGATGTAATAAAAACACTACTAAGTCAGGAAAGTACAGGTCTTGATGAAAACTTTTCCTCTACAATCAGGAACAAGACACACGTGACCACTGTCATGACCCCTGTTCAATATATTTCTTAAAATATTAGCCAGAGTCATCAGGTAAGAGAAAGAAATAAAAAGAATATGAATAGGAAAGGAATAATTTAAATTATCATTATTTTCAGATGACTTGATTTTGTACAAGGAAGACTCCCAAAACCCAACCAAAAGACTTCTGAAATTAAAAACCAAATTCAGTGGCATAGAGGATACAAAGTTTTCTCAAAAAACAATAGTGTTTGAGTATACTAATAATAAACTCACAAAGAGAGAGAAACTAGGGAAAGAACCAGGGAAAAATTTCCACAATTGCATCAAGAAAAATGAAATTCTTATGAATCAAACTGACCAAGAAAGTGAATGACCTCTACAGTAAAATTACAGTACTTCGAAAAAGGAGATTGAAGAGGGTATTAGAAAATGAAAAGATACCCACTCTTCCCAGATATATAAAAGCAATATGGTCAAAATGACTATGTTTCCAAATCTGTTATACAGATTTAATGCAATTACAATCAAAATACCAACAGCATACTTCACAGAACTAGAAAAAAAAATCCTAAAATTTATATGGAACCAGAACAGATCTACAATAGCAAAAGCGATTCTGGATTCTGGGCAACAAGTGTTCTACAAGGGTAGAAGGCATCACTCTTCCAAATGTGAAGTTATACTTCAAAGCTACAGTGATAAAAACAGAATGCTGTTGGGCAAAAAAAAACAGGCTTATGGATTGATGGAACAGAATGGAAATGCAGAAACAGCTCCAAGCACACTCAACTACCTAATCTTTAACAAAGGGACCAAATAATTTCATGGAGGAAAGGCAGCTCCCTCAACAAACAGTTTTGGGAAAACTGACTTTGCACATGCTGAAGAGTAAATATAGATCTATATGTCTTACAATGCACTAAAATAAATTCAAAATGGATCAGAGATTTAAATATTAAAACAAATAAAATCTGCTAATAGATAAAATAGGTAAAACATTTGAAGACATATTTGTAGACAAAGACTATTTGCACAAAAAGAACCCCAGTCGCATAAGAAATAATACTAAGAAAAAAAAATAATACTAAGATTCAACAAATGGGGTCACACCAAATTTAAAAGCTTCTGCAGTGCAAAGAAAACCATAAACAGAGTGAAGAGATAACCTACAGAATGTGAAAAAAAATTGCCTCCTACTCATCAAAGGACTAATATTTATAATATATAAAGAACTGGAAAAAAACCCTCTATTTTAAAGACCCAATAACATTGGATAGCTAAAATAAATAGATGTTTCTAAGTTTAAGTACAAATTGCCAGTAAATACATGAAAAAATGTTCAACATCACTGGCCATTCAAAAAATTAAAGGAAAGTGAGATTTCATCTCACTCCAGAAAGAATGGCCAAATTCATGAACTCAAATAATAATAACATATGCTGGAGAGGCTGCAGGGGTGGGGTGGGGAGATCCATTCTTCATTACTATAGGAGTGTAAACTGCTACAAACTGTATAAACATTTTTATGGTGATTCCTCAAAAAAAACAAAGCAAAACAAAACAACCTAAAACTCCTAAAAATCAAGATTTTGTTTGACCCAACTTTATCCTCCTAGGTGTCTTTTTGAAACTGATAATGATATCATAGTAGCGTGGTACATGTATAATAGCTTCTCAGAAAGGGAGATCTAGTGCCTGACTACATATATGAAAACTGAAATTTAACCAATTTCTTCAAATCCCAGACTATAGCAACAATTCAGAGAATATGTGATGTATTCAGTACTGTCCTTGGCAGAGTAAAAAAAAGAATGAATTTGTTGACTCCGACTTTCAGCTATTGAACGGTTGATTTCCTGAATTGATCAAGAGATTTCATCTGCCTTTTCCAGGTCTTCAATCTCTCGATATAGTCCAGTTTCTTTAATTCTGCTTCTATCAATAGTGTCCTGGATTTTTTGTTTAAAATTTGTTTTCTATCCCTGATTCCTGAACTAATACGGTATCTAGCATAGGGTCTAGAATATTACTGTAGGAATTTAATAAGTACTTGTGAATACTTGAAGAAAACAATGTTCCCAAGCGAATTGCCTAAAATAACAATGTTCTGATCTCTAGAAAGAATAGAAAAACATCTATTTATTTTAGCTATCCAATGTTATTGGGTCTTTAAAATAGAGGGTTTTTTTCCTTCTTACTAGATCCTCACATCAACATACTGGAATACTGACAGTGATTATTACCGAAAGATTGGCCACCTCGGAATACATCATTAAAAGGGGCTTCTAGAACCTGCAGAGAGACTGTATCTGACTTATTGGAAGACAGGAGGTCTAATAACTAGTTTTCACTGATTTCCTGGAAACAGCCCTGAGAACACTGTTCCATGATCACATGAACAATTTAGAATGTACATGGCCAAAAACCAAATCTCAGTTCAGGTCATTACTTTTGTCTTCTCCTCTCTCCAAATGCTAAGATTTAGTGACCTAAAATACTTCCAGTCCATTGCCTTCGCGTGCAATGAGAGTCCTAATAAACAGTGAAAAAGCTATGTATAGCTCCTTGGATTCCGGGATAGGGTCAGAACTAAAACCAAATTTCCTAATTCCCATTCTATTGTTTTCCCTCCCTTTCTCACAGATCTTGACGGCTGTAGGAGGAAGGGGCAGGATTTGTGTCTCCTAGCAACCGCTACCTGCTCTTTGATTGGCTCACTCCTGAACAGCCGCCATTTTCAAATCCCCGGATGATGGTGGCGGAGGCTCCCTGTTAGCAGGCACTTGCTGCCTCACTGGAGCTGGCGGGTACTGTGCCCGTCCGTGTCGGTCTCCCGGGCACTCAGCCACCGCTCCACCCCCTTTTCTACGACATGGAGCCAGAGCCGGCAGCACCGAAGCAGCCCCGGCCGCGGAGAAGAAGCCGCCGGGCCTCTGGGCGCAGCGCGGACTGCGCCGCTGATCCTTCGGCTGACACCCCCAGACCAGGACCGCCGGATGTCAGGTGAGTAGGGGTACAGATCCAGGCCGCGGCTGAGTGAGGGCTAGGGCTGCGGTGAGGACCAGGGACTAGGGAGGGTAGAGGTGGGCGAAGGGCCGAAGACTGGGAGAGGCGGGAGGGTGGAAGGGCGAGGAGCGATGCGGGTGCCCTAGCTGGGCAAACCAGAGCCAACGTCCCTCCAGAGGCCCCAGACAGCTACTGCCCAACCCTGCAAGGAAGGGGCGGGCTTGTTGACATTCTCCTGAGCACCCTTTCCCAGGGGAAGGCTTGGGAAAGCCACACTGGTTTTTGTTTTTCACACCAACTGGTTGTGGGCTGCGAACTCTGAAAAGAGTCAGAAAGCTGTGTCTGGAAAAGGAGCTTTGTAAAAGTAGTAAATGTTGAAGTTAGTTCCAGTTTCAAATCGTGTGACTTCTGTCAGGTTTCTTAACATCTCCAAGGCAGTCCTGTGAACAATGAACATTGTAGTAGTACCTACTTCATATAAAGGGCATTTTGGGTTCATTGAGATAATGAATGCGAAGTACTTAGTATGGACCTATCCACAAGAAGCTTTGAGTGACTTAACAGTTACATATTAACAGTTACATATTAACTATCATCTGTCAGTTTGTAACTAGGAGTTATAATTCTATATCTGTTCCACGTTTTCATAAGTCACTGTGATCCATTTAACATTCTCTTAAACTACAGTCCTTTACAAAACTTACTTGTAGTACCTTACATATCTATGCCAAGATATACAAATCGCTTTTTTAAAAATAGACACCCTACAGTTACCAACAAAGCATTCATTAACCTCATGCATATTACTCTGCAGAGAGCTTTTCACTCCATGCTGATTGGTTAGTTTGAAGTTTAGGACTCATTACCTTAGTACACCTTCTTCTGTACCAGTTGTAGCCAATTTGTCCTCCTCCTCCCTTCCCTACCCCTTTTGAGACAGTCTCACCATATAGCCCTGGCTAGCTTTGAACTTGTGGCGATTCTCTTGCCTCAGCCTCAGAGTGCTGGGGTTGCAGGCATATGCCACCACACCTGGCTTATAGTTGTGGCTAGTTTTTAAGAAGTAATGAAAGTGCAAAAAGAAGTCATCACAGAGAGTGAAATACAGAAGAGTCAGGAAAGACTACTTAATGGAAAAGAGAACTTTAAGAAAGGTCAAATGGAGGTAGTATTAGATTAATTCTAAGGACTGGGGGTTTAGCCCATTGGGTCAAGCACTTGCCTGGTAAGTGCGAAGTCGTGAGTTCGATCCCCAGCACCAAAAAACAAAAAAAAAAACAAAAAAGACCCCACACAACTAAATTAATTCTAGATTCTTTCACTAATACCAACTGTAACCAAAAAAACAGTTGTTATGGTTTGAGTCAAGAATGACCACTAAAGACCTCATGCTCTCAGAAGGGGTCCTGAAGGCGACTGCATAATTGGGGTGATAAAGGTGATTTGCTGTTAGCAAGTAGAATCTGATTGAAATAAGGAGTTGCTGGGGTATAACCCAGAAGGAAATATCTCTCTTCTCAGTTCCTTCTCACTCTACTTCTTGGTCATCATGACATAAGCAGCTTTCTTCCACTGTGTTCCTCTGTCATGCTGCTTCTTCCCTGGAGCCGGTTGACTGTAGACTGAAATGACCCAAAATATACCTCTTCTTTAAGTTTTTGGTGTCCCAGTGATGAAAAAGTGACTAAGACAGTTTTTTTCCATTATCTTTTAAAACTAAAGCATTTATTTTGAGTAATTGAAATTCTCAGGATGAACTGGATGCCATAACAGCTACTATCTTGGCTTTAAGTGTTGTTTCTTCAAGGAATGCATGCCTGAATCTGCAATATGCAGTTTTTAGTTGCTTCATTTTTCCATTTCTGATAGTATTTTGCCTTTTAGCCTTTGCACCCCTGTTATACTTTCTCTTGCACTTGGTAGGGTAACCACATTTGCCACAGGTTGACTTGTGAATGTGGTAGGCCTTAGAGTCACAGCAGTAGCACAGTGTGTGTGTCTTATTACAGTGCTTCCTGAAGGATGATGTTGCCTTTGTCATCTTGTGCCTCCGAGACTGAAGAGCTAAGACAGATTTTGATACCAGAGAAGTGATGTTGTTGCTGTGACTACCTGATCATGTTGTTCAAAATCCTTTGGAACTAGCTTGCAGGGGGAGTTTAGAAAGGTTTGGAGTTGCCATAAGCTAAGAGTGCTATAAGCTGAGCTTAATGGGAGATTCTGGTTAGAATTCAGAAGACCAGGAAGCTTATGGAAATGAAGTTAGTGAAAGCAAGATTTAAGAGGTTTCAGTTGGGAAGAAGGTCTTCATTGATAGTTGGACTCAAAACCGTATGTGTTACCATCTGGCAGAAATTTTGTCTGTTTTGCCAATGTCCCAAGACTTCATAGGTGACTGAGATTAAAGTCAGTGGACTAATTAATGTGGCAGAAAAAATTTCAAGGCAGTCCTTCATTCAGGCAGTAGCATGGGTATTGCTGTCAGCATGTAGCTAGGTTTATACTGAAAGCCAAGAGCAAAAAGCCCATTTGAAAAGTTTCATTTTACTCAGAAAAGAAACACCTACAAAGTTGAAGCAGAAAGTTTGGTTGTTTAAAAAATTAGTTTTAAAAAGAAACCAATCTGCCTGACAAGCCCAAGGTCCTGAATTTGATTTCTGGTACCAAAAAAGGAAAAGAAAAAGAAACAAAGTACTTTGCACCAGGATAATAGGAAAGATAACTGGAGGGTGTCTCAGGAATCAGCAAGACACTGCCTTTCACTGACTCAGGAGGTATAAAAGAGTAAAGGTAAACTCCTTTGAAAGCCTTAAGCTTGAGAGGAGAGCTCCATGGTGCCCTGCTACAGAAGGGCAACCTGAGAAATTGGTTCCTTTGGCTTCAGTTCACAATGCTTAGCCATTCAGGCAGGCAAAGGACTTGGAAACTGTGAGCCAAGGCTGCCTGACTACTACTTGAGCTGGTGGCAGACTTTGGCATCATCCAAGTGGTGCTGGTTTTATAGTCTTATGGAACAGGAGAGTTCTGGGGTCAAGGAGGGTTCTACCCAGATTTCAGGAGACCTAGTAGGCCGAGTAATGTGGCCTTGAGAGGAGTACATGAAGTTATGAGAGGAAGCAGAAGTGCAGTGGAGATCCCAGGAAGTTGGAGAAGCCAGGAGCGTGGAACATCTTAGGAAAGTTATAGGCAGTGAGCAAAGCTACCCTAAGTAAGAGGCCATGAGAGGTGCTACCACCAGTGTCCTATGGGAGCAGGTTTGCACAAGCTGTTTGGAGTTAACATCTCATCACAGCGTACTCTGGGTGCTGACATGAGAGATGTAGGATTTAATATTTTCCCTACTGGTTTTCAGTCTTTCTTTGGTTCTACTCTTTTTTTATCTCCCATTTTTCTCTCTTGGAATTGGAATGTTTATCCTGTATCATTTTATGTCACCAGTGTTTAACTTCCTTTTTGATTTTCATAGAGGCTCACAGTTAAGAGTTTGCCTTGAGTCTCAAAAGGAACTTTGGAGTTGGACTTTTCAGCAATGCTGAATCTGTTAAAAAAAATTTGGTAGCTCTTAAAGATGACCCTAATGTTGCATAATGATATGCACTTGAGTTTTTTCAGGGCTAGGGACAAGATGTTAAGTTTTGGATAAAAAAATGTCCCTTATGTGCTCATAGGCAGAGCTTTTAGGGAGGTGATTGACTCTTAGGGGCAATATAGCTGACTTGCAGTAGAGTTTGGTTGGAAATAGCAGATCACTGGGGTTAACCTGGCAGGTTATATTTCCCTTCTAGTTTTTTCTCTGCTTCCTGATCACCATGACGTGAGCAGCTTTCCTCTGTTATACTACTCTGCCATTTTGTTTCTGCCATGCAGATGACTATGAATTGTAACCTTGAACCAAAATAAATTTCTCCTTTAAGCTGCAGGTGTGGGTATTTTGTCTTAGCTCAAAGAGTGATTAAGACAACACTTACTTTTTAAATTTTGAAAAACATTTATAATGAAAGACACATTGCAATTAATCCTCTTCAGCATACTACCCTCAGGTTGAATACTTAACCTATCACTCTTACCACTTTCTGAAGTAGTTCTAGAAGTCCTTTTTTTTTTTTTTTGTAAATGATTTTCTTTTCTTTGTAACAAGAAAAAAAATATGTAAAGGGTAGAGATAATACAGAATTTCAAAAAAAAGATAAACAGTAAGAAATCACTAGTTGATAAATTACATATTGTCCTCAGAAATAGTTGTTCAAGATACAAAATTAAAGCATTTAAATTAATTTAAGTAGATACTCAAACAGTGAGACTGTAAACAGCTACACATGCATGAGTCTCTACATGTATTTCTATCCTTTCTGTATTAAAGGGAAAAACAAAACATAGCAAGACAAAACAAAACAAATTCCTAGAAAAACATGAAACCAAAAAGTCGTATAAAACCACAGTACAAGGTGATTTACAATGATTACTGTGTTGTTTATTATCTTCAATAGAATTGTCTATATCAGGCATAATTGAATATAGCAGAATAATTGACTATAGCAGTACATAACAATATTAGTAAAAATAAAACATTGTAGACAGTATAAAATTTCAAAGGCAGGTAATAATAAAACCAGAGTCGATATTCTAGTGGATCTTGTCATCTTAAGTGCAGTTGCCTATACTCTAAGACTTGATACTATCAATTGTAACAGCTTTGAATAAAATATATCAATACAAAACAGTGATCTAACCATATTTGATTACAATCAGTCTTGGTAAAACAGTGTAGGTTATATGGAGCTTCAGATTAAGTTAATAGGAAATTAAGGATGATTACCATACTATATCCTGTTATTTTCAGGATAACTGTCTGTGCCCTCAAATCTAGTACATGTAGAATGACTGGAACAGAATATAATACATCTAAGGAGAGTGGTGTGAGTAATGTGGGGTTTAAATCCTGGTACACTATTAACAATATAGTGTATTAAGGCCATCTATGTTAGAGATTCTAGCCATCCTTCTCTGCCTCATTTCTGCTATGCTATTTTTCTGCCTTTGTTTGTCTACTTTTCTCCTTCATTCTACTGCCTGCCCCACTCACTGAGGCCTTTCTGCCACTGTTCCTAAAATCCTGGTATTTTTTTTCTCTCTCTCTAGAATGTCCTTTAGTATTCCCTGTAGGGTTGGATTGGTGGTCACAAATTCCCCCAGTTCCTCTTTGTCATGGAAGCATCTTCTTTCTCCATTAATTTCTAGTGACAGCTTTGCACGGTACATCAATCTGGGCTGGAGGTTATTTTCTTTCAGGTCTTGGAATATTTCGCTTCAAGCTCTTGATCTGATGGTCTGTGTCAAGAAGTCAGCCATGATTCTGATGGGCTTACCTTTATAGGTAATCTGTTTCTTTTCTCTGATGGCTTTTAATATTCTGTTTTTATATTGAATTTCTGGTATCTTGATTATTATATGTCTGGGTGTAGCTCTGTTTTGGTTATAGGTGGCTGGAGTTCTGTATACCTCACATAACCAAATGTCATTTTCTTTTCCCATGCTTGGGAAGTTTTCCTTAATTATTTTCGTGAATAGCCTTTGTAATTCGCTTGTTTGAATTCCTGCTTCTTCGTTCATGTTCCTTATTCTTAAATTGTAGATTCTCTTGTCATCTTCTAGCCTTTGTATTGTTACTGCCTGTTTCCTTGTTATTTTTAAGAGATCTTTCCTTTCATGATCACATACTGCAAACTTGTCTTCAAGTTTTGAGTCTATCCTTAGTTTCTTTTAAGGCGTTTTGCCAGCTTTCAATGGAGTTTTTAATTTCCTGGTAATCTCTTTGAATATGCTTCATGTATTCTATATTTTCTTTGTATTCTTTATCAAATATTTCTCTCCTTTTTTTGTGTTCCTCCCTTCTTCCGTCTATGTCTTGCTGAGAGATGCTTAGCATTTCTTTTATTACTCTACTCATATATTGCTTTACCTGATTTAGTATTTCAGTTTTGAACTCGTCTACAAGGTCCCAAAGATATTTCTTAATGTCTGTTAAAGCCATGTCTGATGTTGCATGTTTGCCGCTCTCGGTCTCCCTTGTTTTTCCCTCTCCTGGATCAGTGCTCTCAGGATTCTGGGCTGGGGGCCTCCTCTTGCCTCTCTCTCCTGTCATGGTCCCAGCTTCCTCCACACAGGTGTACAGTCCATGTCCCAGCCCCCTTCCCTGTTGGCCACGGTTCCTCCGAAGCACTTCCGCCCTCTCCTGCCTACTCTTGTCACTGAGGTGTAAGCAGGGGCTGTGTATGCCTGCCCCTCCCCACTGGGCCAGCCAAACTTCAGGGGCCTTCACCAGGTTAGTGCGTGCTAGGCGCAGGGAATCGATTTGGGATGGCTCATTGAGTCCCGGCCAGGGGCGTGACCCAGTCCAAGGAAATCCCACAAATCTGCTCTGGGAAGGGAGTAACCAACTGAAGTCACTGTCACTCCCAGTTCCAGCTCCTCCTGCCCAATTCCAACACGTCGCTCATTTGGTTGCGCCCTTCCCGTGGAGGGGGTCTCATTCCCAGCACTGACCATGGATTAATGAAGGTCCCTTCGCCAGCTCCGCTCTCTTTTGGGCTTACCAACCCCCAACTTCAGCACAGCTGTGAGTGGCGGTGAGAAGAGTTTTGGTGGCCCTGCAGGCCAGTGTAATTTGCAAATTCAGACCGGCGCAAACTTGGCAGGTCGCAATGAAAATGCCTTGTCCGGTAATTTTAGCTGCTCCAGTTGTATCCCCGAGATTGCGTTTTTTTACAAGCTTTTTTACATTTTAATTTCTTCCTGTGTCACGAGGATCCATCTCCTTCTGTCTGGGTCTCTCCAGGATGTTTTATTCTGGTACACGAGTTATTTCTCCCAGGAGGCTTTTTGTATTTTGTTGCTCACTGATCTGCTGTCTTTAGCTCCTCTTCTTAGAAGTCCTTTTTTGTGAGTGTCTTTAATTGTACCATTGTGGTTACCATGATATCTTGAATTGACTCAAAGGATTACTCTTTGTGGGCATTTTGACTTTGGGGAAGAGCCAGAAATTGCATTGTGTCAAATCTTGTAAATAAGATGGTTATGGGCGTATAGTTATGTTGTTGTTGAGACAGGTTCTTGCTCAGTATTTCAGGCTGGCCCTAAAATCACTCTCTAGCCCAGGCTGCTCTTAAACTTGTGATCCTCTTGCCTCAGCTTCCTAAGTGCTAGGAGTACAGGTGTATATCACCATATCCAGCCACAGTTATCTTTTTACTAGCCTTTCTATTGGATGGCACTCACCATCCAATAGCATTCACTATATATTTTTTATTATTATGTATCATAAAGACACAAAAAAGAACTTTCAGAACTGCATCAGAAAGTGACAAGAACAATGAATATACTCAAAGTAAGGGGAAGTATGCTGAGGGCGATTAATGGCAATGTGTCTTTTACTCTAATAAAATTTTTAGAATTTCAACATTCACCATATATTTTGATCACCTTTGTACTGTTGAATACTTATATCAGACATTGACCAAGCATGGAGGTACACACCTGTAATGCAAGCACTTAGGAGACTGAGACAGGAGGATCACTGTGAGTTCAGGCCTGGGCTACAAAGTGAGTTCAAGGTCAGCCTGAATTGCATAGTGAGACCCTGTCTCAAAAAGATAGTAAATAAATAAATAACAATATTAGACATTGTTGTAAATAACTGGAATTCTAGTGACCAAAAACAGTTGAAGTTATTCCTGTTTTGATACTTAAAGTCTCTTGGTGGATAGTACAGACACTTGTTTAATGACCAAACTCCATCCCGGTTACTATGTCATTAAATGGATTGGTTGCTAAATGAGAATTTTGTATAGTATGCACAGTACAGTAGTCAGAACAAAGACAT
The DNA here is from genome assembly GCA_004027455.1 of Hydrochoerus hydrochaeris. Lineage (NCBI taxonomy): Eukaryota > Metazoa > Chordata > Mammalia > Rodentia > Hydrochaeridae > Hydrochoerus > Hydrochoerus hydrochaeris. Next base: position 113,323 of record PVLA01000558.1, read on the forward strand.
GGTTGAAGGAATCTCCAACTTGATGCTTTGCTTTTATTTGCATAACTATTACATGCAGTATTGAAATGTGTAACAATATAAAACCACAGTATAATCACCAAAAACTGCTGTATAAACAAGGTGTATTATACAAAAATGCGACATCAAGTCTCTATCAACAAGATGCACAGGATTGTATAAAAAAAAGAGATCAGTCATAAGTCCAAACAGAGAACCTGGGTGTTAAGTCTGAACAATTGTTGACCGGGTAGGTTTTTAACCAAGGAATATCTATATAGCAAGTCTTCTACTTAAAGACATTTGAGTTGCAAACTTTCACAGGTATGAATGGACCTTGCATTATTAACTTTCATAGTTGGGAACAAATTGTGGATGTAGCTCATGTGTCTGCTGGACATTGTCGCAGTTGTATTGCCCTGCTGTATGCTTACTGAGCTTAAAAGTAGAAATAGTTTATTTGCAGTACTTTTGTGTATGTATTTCGGGTTTTTTTTAATGCTTTACATTGTATATTTGTGTCAAGGATGTATAAGACTCTATTGAACTTATGGACAAATGCAACTTACAAATATTCTCTAAAACAAAACTCGTTTGTAAGTTGTGAACTTAATATATTAGACATCATATTATCAAAATAGCTCAGTGAAAATGATGGGGTTTTTTTCTTAAGAACACATGCTTTAAAATAACCTTTAAAATAAATTGTCACCAACAAATCATATCAGCCAGGTCCGGCATGTTGATCCGTCATATGTAAGACTAGCCAGGGATGAAAATTATTCAGAAAATCCAGTATATCTTATGATACAGCAGTGATACAGAATTTGCTCATGAATAATCATGATTGCGAAACAAATGCAATTCTGATAGGATCGAATCTTTAGCAAATCAATAAAGTGTCTATTCTTACAGTTTCCTTATGTGCCCTTTTCTGGCATAGCAGGGCCCATGAATTTTTAAAGGTTAAGTTGATTATATACTTGATACTGCTAGAAGCTGTGTTTTGAAAGTACAATTTGGAGTCATAAATGAAGGAACTTCTGCAGGTTATTGCAAGGGACTAGTGAAACTATAATTCTAATTAAGATATCATAGAACCAGGAACTTGCTTAACTATAAACAGCATTAGAAATAGCTAACATCTTTGATAGTGAAACTGGTATTAATGGAGCCATTATTCTTTTCTATCTCTGCAATAAATATCTTGGAGGATAGAAAGATGTATAAAGTATGTAGTAAAGGAGTTTATTAGCCAGTAGTATAAGACAGAAATTAAGTAAGTGAAACAATCACGGAGCCAAGAATAACAGTGATCACTAATTGTTTCCAGTGTTTCAGAAGTGTATATATAACCCTTGAGAAAATATGCACACCCATATGATAGTAGACATTTCTACATATCAAAAAGTTTCAAAAATAACATCATTTCTAAGAGTTTGTTTATATCTGAGATTTTTTTTTGTGCAAGGGATTGATATGTGTGAAAATTTTATCTCAGTTATTTTTACCTGAGGAACTATTGGAAGCAAAGAAGTGAGCTCAGGGGCCAGGGATTTAGCTCGCAGCACAAGCACCTACCTGGCAAGTGCAAGGTCATGAGTTCAATCCCCAGAACCAAAAAAAATAAGTGAGCTTAGTAAACAAGTAACCTCATATATGACAAAATGTAAGGTAACTTTAATTTTCCCCCAATGTCAGACATTGTAGAAATAACATTTTAAGGACATTTGTCTTTTCATGAGTGCTTTGTTTGTTTGTACAACATGCTTAGTGAATGAGCTCAGAATGCAATAGGTTACAGGCATCCTTTAACAACCAAGTTCTGATCCTGTCCCTAGATTGTTAACTGAATTGGTTAATAAATGAAGAATCTTGTATAGTATGTTCATTGCAATATTCAGAACAAAGAAGTGATCAAAGGAAAGCCCAAGTTATTGAATTTGCTTTATTTGCATAAATAAAAATACTGTAATGTATAATATAAAACTGCAGTATTGTACAGTACAGTACAATTAGCAAACCTGAGGGTAAAGTGTATATTAAAATATAAAATTAAGGCATGTTTTACTTAATAATATTTTTAATTCTTTTAAACAAGTTTTTATCAAGAAATAACCTCATTTTGGGCAAGGGACATAGCTCAGCAGCAAAACACGTGCTTGACAAGTATGCATGAGTTCTGTTAGAACTCTATAGAAATAACCCCATCTCAGTCAAGGCACATCTGTATTAAACTTAATGGTTTGCAGTATGTCACAAAGAGAATGTGATATGATTTTTTTCAAGAAATATGAATAGGTGAGTGCCAAACACTAGGAATCTGGAGACAGAAAATATGGTCCAAAAATTTATAATCTAGCTGAGCATGGTGGTGCACACCTGTAATCCCAGCACTCAGGAGGCTGAGCCACGAGGATCATTGGAAGTATGTGAGCTCAAGAATAGCCTGAACTGCATAGTGAGATCCTGTTTCAAAAAGATAAATAAATAAAACCCACAAACAATGTATAATCTAGTGTGAAAGATAAGCAAATTAATTGTATAATTAATTATGTAATGTTTGATAAGAGTTTCTGTAGGTCTATACATAGAATGACATAGGTAAAAATAAAAAGGAACATTTAATCCTAAATGAAGAGAATAGAAAATAATTCCCTATCATAATCTCTCAGTCTTGAATGACCAATTTAGACAGCAGGTATAAATTGGTGATTTCATTTGGAGAAGAAGCATGTAAAAGGGCCCCAAGACAAGTGTGCATGATGTCTGAGTGTCATAACTGTGGATAGACACTAGTTATGCAGGGGATAAGATTTAGATAGGGATACGTGTAGATAGTCATGAGAGGTTATCCTAAGAGATAAGAGCTATATATCATAAAGGGGCCACGTTTGTCATGATAGGCAAACATAGGCTTTCAATACTGAAAGACCAGATCAATAGTGTGCTCTTGTTTGTATTTTAAAAGTCTCTGATTCATTTTTTAAAAAGTAATGTTTTGGTGCCATAACACTCTAAATCTTATGAAAACTCCTTAGCGAAAAATGTATGCAAAAATTTTTAGGAAATTGGTGAATCCTGGGAGCTCAGCTCTGTATACCAAATTTAAAATTCCACTTATAGATAATGTATCCATGCTGAACCAGTAATGTAGCAAGAAAATAGATTTCTAGAGGCATCCCTATTTCCATTGATACTTTGCATATCTTAAATGTCCCTGTACCTCAAGTCTTATTTCTTCCTAATGTTTTACACTCTATTCCTTTTTTTAAAAATTAATTATATTGGTACACTTTAAATATGTATAATGACTACATTCTTCATAGGGAATAAATGCATAATATATCTCGATTCTTCTTTTTTTCCCAAGTTCTTTCCTTCCCTTTAGCCCCTCTTCAACAAAAGCTTTGTTTCCATTTTTTCCCTTCTATTCCTTTTTTCCTTTTGCCTCCCTTCCTTTCCTTCTCTCCTCTCCCTTGTTCTCCTTTGTGTTATTAGCTACTTTTCTCTTGTTGCTGAGACAAAATAACCAACATCCAAAGTTAAGGAAGGAAAGATTTGTTTAGCTCACAGTTTGTGGAAGGTCTTTGTTCATATTCAGCTGGCTCCAAGACATTGTGGCATGGAGGAGAAACAACAGTTCATGACAGCCAGAATGCAGCAAAAGCAGCAAGAACAAAAAGAGAGAAAGAAGCAGGCCAGAAGACTCTGTCCCTTAGAGTGTATGTAGGTCACACCCACTCTAGGTTGAGTTTAGCACTCACACCCCATAATCCCAGCATTAGACCATGAATCAGTCACAAACTCTAGAAGCCTGCCCCTATGATTGTATGAGGCTTTAGGAGGACATCCAGACACAATGGGGATAAGACTTAGATAAGGATATGGAGTAGATAGTGATGAGAGATTATCCTAAGAGATAAGAGCTATATCATAAAGGGACCTTGTTTGTCATGATAGACAATGGGCTTTCAATACTGAAAGCAAGATCTGTATTTATCTTTCAATACTGAAAGACAAACTAACATTCTTCCTCTGGCTCCCTAAAGACTCAAGGACATCCTTTAAACAAAAGATATTTAGTCCATCTCCAAGAGTTGCCAAAGTCCTAACAGTTTTAGCATTGCTGAAAAATCCAATTTGCAAGTCTCCTCTGAGATTTGAGGCAAACTCTTAGGCTGTGAGCCCCTATGCAAATGAAAAGTAACACACTTTGAACATTCAGTGGCATAAGATAAACATTACTATTCCAAAAGGTACAAAGGATTGGGACCAGACAAGGGGATACAGAGGATTGGGACTAATGCAAGTCCAAAATCTAACAGGGCAGACATTAACTCCTGTAGTTCCATGTGCCACATCTGAGGCAATCTGTGGCAAGATGTGAACTCCAAAGTGCTTGAGTGGCTCTACCACTATGGCACTTCTGGTGGTTGTAGTTCCCATGACTTCTCTCTTGGGCCCACTCTGCTCCCTTGCAGTTTTCCTCAGACAGTCCACATGCCTGGCTTTTTTGGGTCTGCTCTACATCTTTGACTGTACCCTCACAGCTTCACACTGCCCTCTCATGGGCACACTGTCTGACCTTGCAGGCCTTCTGAAATCGAGGTGAAAGCCTTCTTAACCTCATAAATCTTGCATTCTGCATGTGACCAAAACCCGTGCCATGTGGATGATGCCACGGTCTGCTGCCAGCTGGATCAGTAGGCAAGGTTTTTTCTCTCTCGGTGGTATGGGTCAAGTGCCTGAATCACTGGAAACTCTGGATCCAGTACTGAGAAACAAATTCTGTAGGCCACTACCATTGTGAAACCTGGTGCAGCCACTGTCGCCATTCTGGAACATAGTGTGGCAGCTGCCATTTTCAAACATGGTGCTCTGTGGCTTTGTCCTCAAAACAAAGCCTTTCAGTGTTGCAATTTTGAGGCTGCAAAGGGTGGAGACTTTCTGTTTCCTGTGATGCCCTCAGGCCATCTTTTCCATTCTGTTCCTTCTCAGCAATTGAGATCACCTCAGCTCTATGTTTGCAGTCCACAGCTTTACTGAGCTTCCTGTCTGGCTAAACTCACATTTTAAAGCATCCTGCTGGGCTCTTTGATCTTGGTTTGCAACACAAATATGGCTAAAAGCCCCCAACAATAGCCATGCTACAGCCTCAGCATTCCACTGCCTTGAGATTTCTTCTGCCAGATTAGTCCACTGCCCTTAATCTCAGTCTCAGAGTCTGAGCAAAATGCAGACAAAATTTCTGCCAAGCCATAACACACATTGTCTGGAGTCTAACAGTAATGCATGCAGTCTTTCGCAGCAGAAACCTACCTGAACCTGATTTTACTGGCAGGTTTTCTATCAGCTTTCTGGTCTTCTGAGATCTTACAAGAATCTCCAATACAGAATAACCAAAGGTGTTCCTGCTCTACTCTTTCAAGTGACATCTGAACCTTTTTAAACTCTTCCTACAAGCCATTCCCAAAGGCTCTTGAACCACATAGTCAGGTATAGTCACAGCAATGACACCACTTCTCTGATACCAAATTCTGTGTTGGTTACTTTTCTCTTACTCCTGAGACAAAATACCTGACATCCAAAGTTAAGGGAAGAGAAGTTTATTTAGCTCAGTTTGTGAAGGTTTCAGTTCATACTCAGCTGGCTCCAAAGAAGGGTGGCATGGCAGAGAAACAATAGTTCATGGTGGCCTCAAGACAGCAAAAGCAGCAAAAACGAAAAAGGGAGCACAGTGAGAAGATTCTGTCCCTTATATGTTGTTTGTTTGGGTACCCGGTATCAAACTTGCAACCTCAGCTTGCCAGGCAGGAGCTTATGCTCCTGAGGTAAATCCCCAACTCTGCCCCTTATATTGTATGCAGGTCACACCTACCCAAGGATGACTGTTAGCACTCACACCCACAATCCCAGCATTGGACCATAAATCAACACAAACTTCAGAAACCCGCCCCCATGACTGTATGAGGCTTTAGATGGACATCTAGATACAAACCATCACACCCTTCTCATTTGAACATTTGCGTCCTGTTGCCCAGTATCTATGTTTTGGCTCTTATTTACACTTTCAGTTTCTCACTACAGAGAAACTGTGATACTAAAATGTGTGTATGATTTATTTTACATCAGAGTATGGTCTCAAGGCATCCATTTACCTAGAAATGTCTCAGGTTTATTTTTCTTTATGACAGAATAGTATTCCATTGTATTAAAAAAAAAACCACACATCTAGCCATTTATCTGTTGATGGGCAATTCATCTGTTTCCAAGACTTAGCTATTAACAAATTGTGCTATTATGAACATGGATGTGCATATATTGCTGTGATATGATGCTTTGAATTCTTTCAGGAAGATACAAAGAATAGGAATAGCTGGGTCAAATAGAATCTCTGTTTTCAGTGTTTTGAAAAATCTTCACACAATTTCCACGTGATCACACCAGTCTACATGCACACCAACAGTGGTGAAGGGTTCCATTTTCCCACAGCTCCAATAATATTTGTTATTGGTTAGTTTCTTGATAGTATCCATTCTTTCTGAAGTGAGATGGAATCTTGAGGTTGTTTTGATTAGCATCTCTCAAATAACCAGTGATGTTGAACATTATTTCATATATTTGTTTGCTGTTTGTGCTTCTTCATCTAAGAAGTGTATATTCATTCCAGATGGCCATTTTTAGATTGGGGCTTTAAATTTGTGGGGTCTGATTTGCTTGAGTTCTTCATATATTCTAGATAGTAGTCCTTTGTTTGAGGAACAGGTAGAAAAAATGGGGCCAGAGATCTAGCTCAGTGGCAAAAGTACTTGCCTTGCAAGCGCAGGGTTATGAGTTCGATCCCCAGTTACCCGCCCCCCCACCAAAAGTTTTCCCACTCCGTGGATTTTCTCTTTACTCTGTTAGTGGTTTCTTTTACTGTACAAAAACTTTTTAATGATAAGATGCTAGTTGTTGAATCTTTTCAATATTTCCTGTGCAATCTGGGTTTTGTTCATAAAGTCTTTGCCCACACCTATGTAGTCCAGAGTTTAACCTATGTATTCCAGAGTTGGATATTTAGATCTTGGATCCATGTTGATTTTTGTTTAGTGCATGGTGAGAGATAGGTGTCTAGGTTTAGTCTTCAACATATAGAAAGCCAGTTTACTCAGGACCATTTATTGAAGAGAAAGTTTTTTTCCTAATGAAGGTATTTTTTCTATATTTTTTCCAGTGAAGGTGTTTGATCCCTTTAATCAGGTGACTGAGTATGTTTGGCATTGTTTCTGCATCTTGTAGACTGTTCCATTGATTTTTCAGGGTTTTTCTTCAAGCACCATGCTGTTTTATCATGGTAACTTTGTAGTATAGTTTCAAGTCAAGGATTGTGGTACTGTTTACCTTGCCTTTGTGCCCAGAATTGCTTTTGCTATTTTAGGTTTCTTCTAGTTCCAAATGAATTTTAGGGTTGTTTTTTCTAAATCTATTATGTATGCTGTTAGTATTTTGACTGGGATTGCATTAAATCTGTACAACAATTTTGAAAGTACTATATGGCCATTTTCACTGTGTTGGTCTTCCTACCCAAGATCAAGGGATAGCTTTCCACTTTCTGATATTCTCTTCAATCTCTTTTTTCAAGATACTATAGTTTTCATTGTAAAGATACTTTACTTCCTCCATTATATTGATTCCTAAGTATTTCACTTTTTTAATGCTGTTGTGAAAGGTGTGAGTTTCCTAATTTCTCTACTCAGTAAGTGTGTGCTGCCTTTTCCTGTTACTAATTCTTTCATTCCACTTAATTATTTTTAAAAAAATTCCTTTAGTCAACCATTGTGGCTCACTCTTTTAACCCCAACACTTTAGGAGTTACAGTTCTTCTGAAGCCTAGCCTAGACAGCAAGTTCTGGCCTAGCCTGGACAGCAGAGGAACTTAGTAAAATCTTTACTCAAAATTTAGAAATGGTAGTGGATTGCAGCTCAGTGCAAGAGCCCTAGGTCCAATTCTGACTAGCACAAAAAAACCAAAAATATATCGTGTGTGTGTGTGTGTGTGTGTGTGTTACTTTGCTAACTCATTTTGGTTGTTTTCATTTCATCTACTTTATGATAAATTAGTATCTTCACAGTTTTTAGCTTGGTTTTTCTTATTAATTAGAAGAGTTTTATTTTTATAGTACCTAGTATATATGGTGCTTATCACATAGTAACCCTAACCCTAATCTCACCGGGATGGCTTGCTTCTTGGTGAATCTTGTTCTGTTCTCCCTGCAGTTTGTGAATGGTGCTGACTCACAGGGAATGGCTAGGGCCTGGCTTTTCCCCAACCTGCCACTGGCATCCCACGCATGGCACTGGTTTGCAAGGAAAGCTTGCTTCTTGGTGAATCCTTGTTCTCTATCCACTGCAGTTCACAAATGGTGCTGACTCACTAGGAAAGGCTTGGGTCTGGCTATAAAACAAGTTTAGTCTATGAGTAATTTACATTGTTCAGAAACATATCAAGTTGGAGACCAAGGATAGTCACAGTGAAATTAAATAAGAAATACCTTAATGAACCATACTAATTTTTCAATGTAGTACTTTATTACTTAAATGTTATAGTATTTTGGGATACATGGACAAGTATATTCAATATATGGATGAAAATTGTTGACAAGTTGAAGGGCTGCTGCTTCTAATTCCTTATTTCAGGCTCTAAATCCTTCCCTCTTTTAAGTGGGTTGTCCACTTTTTAACGTTTTATGAAACTGAAAATGTTTTCCCACAAGAATTTAAAATAAGTATTACATTTGAGTCTGATGCTATGTTAAAAAAATAAGTGTGTGTCTTTCCAGTATTTTTGAAAGTTGTCACCACTAGACATGCTTTCTTGGCACAATTTGTTTTTTAAGTTTCTTTTTTCCATGTGTAATTTAAAATAAACAGGAACTTGTTACTGAAATGAGAACAAAATAGCATTATGGTGAAGATGATTACAGATGGTATTGGAAAGAGTCTTAACATCTATTTGGAATTATTTTTCCAGTTTGTTAACTTTTTTAAGATTTTTAAGAACTGTTTTTTGTTTCAGCTTTCACAAATCAAATTGTCAATATAGTTATTTCGACACAATAAAGAAATGAATAACTTTGGTTTTGTAATTTTTAATACTGTCTTATACTAGAAAAGAAGTATTTACTGAATAGTGGAAGCATCACTTTGTGATGCATATTTCTAGTTCAAAAATTTTCTTCTATGATCATAGCTGTTGCTTCTCATCCCACTCCCCACTGGTGGCTCTCCGTTTAGTATACAAGAGCACTTTCTTAGGACAATTTACAAGAGTATAATCTGTAGACTCGTGGTATAAAGATCTTGTCTTTCCCATAATGTTTTACCATTTGTTGATAATATACCTATGTATTTTCTAGTGATACTTTGTTTAATTTAATATCTGTTCTGGAGTATTATAAAAAAAAATCATACCTATTTTCTTTATTGTTGTTTGACTTGTCTGTAGTGGCAAGAAAGGGTAGTATAATGAATTCCTTAAGTTTCTTTTTCCTCTAAAGAAAATTTGAGCTCCTTGAGTACTGCTTTGATCTTTCCCAAATAAACACCTAGGGAATATATATGTTCAATGTCTTAAGACTTTTCTGCATCAAATCCTCATTTTGCTAGTAGTATCATATTTCTCCATGTCAGAAACCTTAGTAGTAAGTGAAACTAGTTTTAGGGAGGAAACATCTGTTTTATCAGTTTTGTCACTTAACCCTCTCTCCATTCATTTTTTCCTCCCTCACTTTGGTAAAGCACCTCCCAATTAATTTTTTGACCAGTTTTGCCTTCTTTCATTCCATACTTTATTTTACTTAGAATTGAAGATCAAGTCATATTGCCCATGTAATGCGGCCTTTCATCATGATTTAATCCTTTGTTTCTTTGTCAAACAAAAGAAACTACCTGAAGTCTCTTGAATATAATTCATTTTGCCCCATCTTACTACTTTGCTAATTGCTATTTCTTTTTCAAATTGATCTTTATTCATTCTGTGAAGACTTCTGACCTTATAGCTATTTTTCTTTATTTCTCATCAAAATATAAAACACTTCTACTTACTTAATTTAGAAAACTACAGAAGCATATTTAAAGTGTGTACATTTTTCAGAATGAGAACTATGGGCGGTATGTCTGTAATTTGTACTGAAGAAAGAACCTAAGGATCATGTGGTAAGAGACAAAATTTACAAATGGACAGTGATCTGGCAAGCCCTGATTAAGTCATTATTTGAGCTGCCTCTTTTACCAGTTATGAAGTTTCATATTCTTCTAGCTGCTGTTGAGTCTCTGTCAAATGCAAGTGAGGATAGCAGACTCCTTTGCTACAGCAAACTCAGAAGCCAGCTTTTCCCAATTGGTTGGTTTTCATTCATTTTGACAGGTGAGGGGTCTTGGTTTCCCATTTCTTTACATTTGATATAACTGCCAGCAAGTATAGTTTATGAGCTGTATCTTCTGTAGCAGCTATATTTCATGATTTTTCTAACAAAGTTCATATTATAAACATAGAGCTTTGTATTTTAGAAAGGTGAAGAGAGGCAGTCAAAACATTGTCACACTTTATTTCTTTATGTTGGATGGAGAGAAAATAAAGATCTAAAAAACAGTTTCAATTTTTAGTCTTACATGTGACTTTTATCTTAAATTTATTATTCAAAACTTCATATTTGGTTTATTAAATTTAGTATTGAATTAGGCATAAGCTCCTGAAATTAAACTTTGCTTGGTTTGATGAATTTTTAAAAATAATATATTCACTAATTTTATATAGACTCTTTCTGAAACATTGTGAAAATGATCATAACCACCTATATGCCTTACTATGTTTTGTTTTGTCAAACTGTCTCCTTTTTCTAAGATTGAGTCAGACTACTTCAAATAATTTTGAAACTATGGAAAAGACAGCTTTTTATCTGCCTTGTGCTTTATTATTCTAAAGTTATTCTGCTTACTTATTTTTTTCTGTTAATAGATACTCCCTTCGGAGGGGTAGCTCCTTTACTTTTTTAACACCTGGCCCCCACTGGGACTTCACTTTGGTGAGTAGACATCTGAGTTTTTATTTCAAGGCACTAGATGGGATTAATTACTGGATTGTCTTTCAATCTGTTAACCTAGTTGATTTGTACTTCTGCATGTCTTGAACAGAATTTCTATAGCCATCTTGGATGGTCTAATGTCCTTTTCTACTAATAAGCTAGGAAAAAAATTTTCCTTCAAGTACATAAAACATTTTGCAAAGTACTCCTATCCATTAATTTTAACTATCCTTTCTTACTCCTGCCATTGTTAAATTTAAGACTCTGTAGTATGAAACATGAAGTTATTTTTATGTACATTCGGTAACAGCTTTTTTTGTGGTTGAAAAATACAAAAAATTTTACACTTTGGTAGAATTATTTTCTTGTATTGATTATCTCAATGTATAGAAACTGTTTTATTATTTTCAGGGCAAGACTTTACCGAAGCATGTAAATTTTTTGTGATACTGTTGTGGGGAAAATTAAGTCAACAGCCAGGAGCTCAGGAAAAGAAAAGGAATTTTATTGATACTAGCAGACCCTGGAGGAATAATCTCCCAAGTCTGAGGTGTGGATTTCAGAGCTTGCTTTATTTATGGGGTGCAGACAGAGGTTACAACAATGAGATAAGCTTTTACTGAAGGTTATGGTACAATGGATATCTTGTGGTGAGCATAGTTGTATGTAGCAAAGTTGTTTTTAGCATATTCGCAGAAGTTTCAGTTTGATGACAAATCATATGTTTTAGCTAAGGTCAGTGGCAGAGAACAGAGTGACTGCAACTTTATTGAACAGAATGGCTGTGGTTAGGTCAGGATTTCTGTTCCGGTATGACACCAGAAAATTGATTCTTTCTGTACTTAAAACTCAGGGAGTTATGATACATAAATAAAGTATGTACAAATAGATCTTCAGTTTTACTCTTATTTGAAGGAAATAGCAAAGATAATTCTGTTTCTACTTGGCCAGATAACTACTACTTTTTATGTTTTGATAATGTTCTGATAGATTCAGCTAATTTGTATGTTGTTCTTTTGTATTTAATGTAAATTTCTATTGGGCATTCTTGTTCAGATTTCTGTACTTTTATACCCATTACATGAATTTAGCTAATGAAGCATTCATAGCAAAAGTCTTATGATTTTAATAAAATTCTGCTGTTTTCTTTAAAGCATTTTCTGTCCTTAGCTCCTTTCCCTCACAGGTGATGAGACTAAACTTAAACAGAAAAACTTTGGTGGAAAAGGGTCTCCATATTTTTGTTGTGCAAACTTACCACCAAAAAGTATTTTGAACATGTATTATTGATATAATTGTTTGTAATTTACATAGTCTTATACTATCTTTGTTAGCTAGTACCTCAAAGCACAGTTTTCCCTTAGGATAAGGTTAATGATAGTGGGCATGAATCTGTATTTCAAATAGACATGATAATTTCAGGTTGGGGATGATTTCTTATTGAGCCTGATTAGATCACCTTTGTTTTTAACCTTCCAATATAAGTAATGATATATGTATTCATTATCTGTATATTATTAGTAAAGTTTTTTTTAAGGATTTAAAGTCCATTAAAAAATGAAGTTTTAGCATTTTCTTGCACTCCAAAGACAGTATCTTGCAGATACTGTAGTATCTTACTGCAGTAAGCTAACATAATAATACCTCTTGGATGGGTGCATCCTATCTGGGAAAACAATTTGGTAGAGGTCTCCTATGACACAAGAGGGTGTAGCTCATGATTTAAGTTTTAAAAATTCTGGAATATGATTAAGGAGTAATAAGAGTGATTAATAACTCTTAAGTTGTAGTTTGAAAAAGGAACAAAAATTAAACATTGTAGAGGTTAGACAAAGAACAGAGAGTAAAACAAAGAAAACAGAAGGGAAGGTAAGAGGGAGGAAAAAAATCAGCATTCATTTATGATAAAGCTCTTGACAAACTTCCCTAGTGTGAGATCTACCACAAACAACATTTGTAATGATAAAATAGTAGAAACATTACTTTCACATTTAAGAGAATATCTTTGTGTCTGTTCAGAAAACAGTAAGCCAACACAGTAAGATAAAAACAAGTGGTATACAAATTAGAAACAAAGAGACAATAGTTATATAGAATATCCTGCAGAATAGTAGCCACTATTGAGCTAATAATTTCAAACAAGAATTTAAAAAGTAGTCAATAGAATTTATATGAGTTAGCAACAATCAAATGTAATTTGTAAAGACTTTTATGAAAATGGGAACAATAAAAACTAGAAATAAATCCATGAAAAGATTAGTGAATTTTATGAAGAAAATTGTAAAGTATTAAAGAATATAAAGACCTAATTAAATGGATGCACATAGAGTTTCATACAAGAAAAGCCTATCATAAAAATGTCAGTCGTTTGCATCCTGCTTAATATTCAATGCAGTTTTAATACAAATCCTGTTAGATCTCATTGTACGATTTATGTGGAAGAGTAGAGGGTTTAAAACAAAAGTAGTATACAAGGTAGGAAGCATATCACTTACTTTATTAGTTATTAAGACATAGTATGATAAGGGCACAGAAGTTGATAAGCAGATCCTGGAAAAAATAGAGAACCCAAAACATGATCTATGTGTATGTGAGGCCTTACTGTATCACAGACATGATGAAGGGGGCTCACATCAAATGGTTTGAGGTTGGATATAATTGACTATACTACCTCATGCTGCACATACATGTGTAATTTCTAGATGAATTAAAGATAGAAAAATTTAAAAGAAATTACAGTAGAATGTTTTACAACTGGTTAAATTTCCTTTTAAGTGTTCTCACACATACATACAGTTTCCTATACTCATGTATGTACTTTTTCCCTCATTACAGTTTTTTTGCTTGGTACTTTCTTTCTCCTTCCCCATTTAAATCTTTCCATCCATAACCTTGTCACCAACACCATTTGTATTCCTCCATATCTTCTGTATTTTGTTTGCATCATTATTTTGTTAATGCAAATATGTTCACAGGTAGATACATAAATACAGGATTTTTGTTTAGCTGGCTTTTAAAATTTGCAGTCACATAATTCATACTGTTCTGGAGATGATCTTCAGGTCATTAAATTCTTTCAGTTTTGAAATCTTATTTTTGAGGGTTTTCCCCCCAATTTTTATTTATATTCCTTTGTTTCTTATATCATTTTCCTAATGTCTTTCAGTTCAATTTAAAATAATATTACAGTTTTGTATGCCTTCAATTCCTAATAGGACGGCATAGCCAGTTAGAGCTTTTAATGATACAAACAGCCTGCTGCACTTCACTAGCACTTGTATAGCCCCTTACTCTTTTTGTAGTGATTTTGTATTGGGTTTGACTTTGGGAATTTTTGTTCATTTCTATGTGAATTTTGTTTTCCTCCACTTTTAAAAGGAGGCTTGGTTCACATAGCTTTTCTAACTTCCCTCCGTTATTTTCATGGTGGCTTGCTTTCTGAGGTCCCCTGGTTCTATAATTTCTCTCACATCTATCTGGATTATCGCTTTCCTTTTTTTGGTTTTTCTGTTGATACTATCTTGCTCAGTTGTGGTCAGACGCCCAGCAATTTCTTCTTATTGTGGGACCAAAAAACCCAGTTGGTCAGTTTTGAGATTTCACAAGAGCTAAGCTGTGTCACAAGTAATGTGAAGAGTTCTTTTGAGGAAGGCGGGATAATGAAATGTTATGTAAGGATATTTATTCAGTATTGATTAAGAACTAGACATGATAGATATAAATACAGTTCTGCTACTGCTGGCACCAGCAGAGCTGAATTACTACTGGAAAATGCTTCAAGGATGTGGATGTTTCAGTTGATAATAATCCAGTTGATAATCTTACTTCAGGCAATAAATCTTAATTACTTTGGCATAAGAAAAGGATTTTTCCCCCTCTACTGAAGGATTCCACCTCCCAATAAGTAATGGGTTCCTTTTTTAAAAAAATCTTGTTCTGTTTCTATATTAAATATATTTTACTTTTTCTCTAACAAACAGTCCATGACTTACATAGGAGTTCTATTTTACACAAGTTTTTTAAGAGGGTAGAATGCCTTCATAGCAAGAGATCTAAAAGATAATGATTTAGACAGTGTGTGTCAGAGACAATTTATGAGTGGCTTTCATCAAAATAATTTTCTCTTGCTTACAGCTGAAGTTCGGCTTAACTTTTTAAATGTGATTTTTGTAGTTTGCTTGTTTAGTGGGATAACATGCACTTCTATAGAAGGATGAAATCTTTTTTTTCTCATAGAAAAGAAAACGAAGAGAGAAAGATGATGATGTTATAAGCCTTAGCAGCCTTGATCTGAAGGTAAGCCTTGATGTTCTGGCAGAGAAAACCATTTTAAAATGTGCAAGAAACACTGAGAAGAATAAATGCTGGGTTTTATGGGGCAGAAGAGAGTCTGTTACATGTTTTCAAGTGCAGTACTGATAATACCAGCTCAGGATATCCTCATTTTACTGTTTTTTGTGTTGGTTAAGAAAGGAGGGGAACCACTCTTCAAAACAATGTTAGATTGTAACTGGTAATCACAAATACAAATGTGGAAGCCAGGGCTATAACATATACGAAGAAAAGAAGTAGCCAGAGGTACTGTGTTGAAAAGGAGAGCAAATGATATTACTGTGCTTTGGTACAAGTATGACTGGCAGAATCTGGGCCTTTGAGTGAAATCTGAATTTTAAATATTTAGTCAATTAAAAAAAGAAAAAGGCAAGCCAAATAACTCTTACACAAGTCAGATTAGACCTACAGGCCTCACATAAGTCCTATGGTAAACTAAAATTCAGCACACTTCTGTAAAATAGTTGGATATTCTTTTTGTAAAGTTGTACTTAAGCCCAAAACTCTAATAGCATTGAACTTCCACCTTTTTTGCCAAATGGCAAATCTTATGAAATCAATTTAGTGTTAGAGAAGCTTTTAAAGATTATTATGAAGAAAACTTTACATTTTTAAAAGTGAGATTTGTTTTAAATATTTGACATGCTTACATCAGCAGCTGCTACTTCTTAATAGATGTTCTCTACCTCTTTCTCTCTCTCTCTCTCTCTCTTTTTCTTTTTCCTTTTACAGTACTGGGGATTGAACCTAAAGCCATTGCACGTAACTACATCCCTAGCCTTTTGTTTTGTTTTGATTTGATTTTTTGAGATGAATCTAAGTCATCAGCTTGCCCAGGCTGGACTCTAACTTGCAGTCTTCCAATCTAAGCCTTCCAGGAGTGTGCCATCATGCCTGACTCCAAAACTTAAATTTTATGGATACTGCCTGTTGACATTGTAGCAAACCTAGCAAGTGAGATTTTTTTCCTTCTAGTACGCAGTATTTTTTTTCTTTTAGTACACAGAATTAAGTGTTTTAAGTGTTAGGCTTTTTGCAAAACAATTTTAGTTGCACTTAAAATAATAGATACGGGGCTGGGGATTTAGCTCAGTGGCTTAAGTGCCTGCCTAGAAAGCACGAGGTTGTGAGTTCAAACCCCAGTACCAAAAAAATAAAACTAAAAAAATAATAGTAATAATAGATACTGTGAAATAGCAAGAAAATGTTCAGATGGGAAGGTGAACTAGGGAGTAGAGAAGGGGAAAGAAAGGAAAAAAATGAGGAAAGAAGGAAAAATGGAAACAAAGCTTTTGTAAATAAAGAGGGAAAGAGGGCTTGAAGACAGGGAATGGGAAAAAAAAGAAGTTATATCATTACAAGTCACTATGATAAATGTGATCATTATATATACCTAAACCAATAAATTTAATTAGTACAAAAAACCTTGAACTTCGAAAAAAAAACTTGTATTTAAAAAGTCTGGACTGATAACCCTGAGTATTTTTAGGTGTGTTCCCAATCAAATTGTATACAAAAATATGGCAGTTTTTATAGTTTGCACATATATTTACCTAGTTAGATTTACTTTTTTTCAGTCTGTCTTTAGCAGTTAACCAGGATATGATCAGATCAATCTTGTTTCATCTGATCACTCACTTTCGCCTCCCTTGAGTTATTTTGAAGCAAATTGCAGCAGTTCTATTATTTCTTTTTCTTTCTTTCTTTTTTTTAATCAGTACCAGGGATCGAACTCATGACCACGCACTTGCAAGACAGGCGCTTATGCCATTGAGCTAAATCCCCAGCCCCAGCAGTTCTATTATTTCATGTGTAAATGTTTTATCTTTCAGTTATTGTCAATGTCTTAAATATAAGTACTTTTAAAATATTTAAATGGAAAAAAATTTATTTCAGTAAAAGACACATTTAAAAAAAATCTATCAGTTTGTGTTTGCAATTCATGCAGTTTGCAGTCATCTAGGGGAATGGTTACATATACCTGTTGTAGCGTGGATTTGGTTTGGTTTGGTTTGGTTTGGTTTGGTTTGAATACCCTTTCCTCCTCCCCTCTCTTCTGGTTCTCCGACCCCTTTGTTTTAGCTCATGGTATAGTATATGGTACTTACATTAATTGGAGTTATTTGCTTCCTATATGTGCCACACCTTTATTCTTCTCATTTCCCTTTTCCCTTCTGTCCTCCTCACCCCTTGTCCTTGTTCCCCTATTGCAAGAGATTTTCTCCCTTGTCCATTTCTATCCATCCTTTATCATTTTTCTTTGTTTCTATTTTGCCTCAATCAAATGAGAGATACCATATGATATTTAAGCTTGCATGTCTGGGTTTTTTTTCACTCAACATTATATTTTCCAGGTGTATCTATTTTCCTACAGATATCTCAAATGTGTCATTTGTTATAGCCAAGTAGTATCACATAATATAGATGTTACATATTTTTTATCCAGTTGCCTGTTGATGGGTATACAGGCTGCTTCCAGGATTTAGCTATTATGAATTGTGCTGCTATAAACTTTGGTATGCATGTATCACTGTAGTAAAACGACTTAAGCTTTTGTGAGAAGATACCCAGCAGGGGGATCACTGGGTTTTATGGAATTCCTAATTTCAGTTCCATAAGAAATCTCCATACTTTTTGAAAGCCTGCATTGTTATTGTTTTGGGCTCTTTGTTATAGTTATTTAGTTATTTACTTATTTAGTTATTTGTTATAGTTATTTGCTTCTTATTTTTATTATGCTTTGTTGTGTTTTGTTTTGTTTTTCCCTCTAACACAGAAAGGATAGATGTACATGTACAGGCTTATATAATACCTTGAACTTCACCTAAAGAGTTTACAGGAATTGATTTTAGTATGTGTGATGGTATGAACAGCTACATTGAAAAAAACAAGATATCCTGTAGCCATTGCCAATTTGTTACCATTTTGTTTTGAAGTCTAATAATGCTTTTATTCTTGGTTTTGATTGGTTTTTAGTCTGTTTTCAATTAGTTGATTTCAATATGTATGAAGGTATGGACAGCTATTTTGAAGAAAAAAGAGACATGGTAGCCATTATTGATTTCCTATTGTCTGGTTTTGAAGACTCCTAAGGCTCTCAATTCTTTTGTTTTGATTGCTTTTATACTATTTTGTTTTGTATTACCTTATTATATGTGAAGGTATGGACAATTATTTCGAAGAAAATAAGAGACATTGTGGTAGCCACTGTTGAATTCCTTTGTCTTGAAGTCTTGTGTTATTTGCGTTGTTTTACTCTGATCTGCTTTGTTGTTTTGTTTTGCTTTGTTTTATACTTTTTAAAATAAAAATAATAATAATAAAAAAGAACTTTCTGTACTTACTTCCATAATGGTTGTAGTAGTTTATATTCCTTTTTTACCACAGCCTTGTCAGGATATTTTTTTGTTTGTTTGTTTGTTTGATTTCTTAATGCTTGTCATTCTTTCTGGAATCTCAGCATTGTTTTAATTTGCTTTTCTCTAATGGCCAGAGATGTTGAGCATTTTTTCATGTATTTGTTGGCCATTTGTGTTTCTTCCTTTTTACTCATATATTTGTTGGCCATTTATGTTTCATCCTTTTTACTCATATAAATCCCATTTGTTGAATCTTGCTGCTTTTTCTTGTGTTCAATTCAGAAAATCCTTTCATATACCTGTATGACTTCAAATGTGGGTCTAACTATGTAGTTCTGGCTGGCGTTAAACTCACTGTGTAGCCCAGGCTGGCCTCAAACTTGCAGCATTCTTCCTGCCTCAGTCTCATAAATTCTGGGATTACAGGCCTATGACACCATGCCCAGCAACACCATTTGTTGAATAGGGTGTCTTTCCTCCAACATATGATTTTGACCCCTTTTGTCAAATATCAAACAGTTGACTGTATCTGGGGAGATTTCTGTATTCTCAGTTCTGTTCTAATGACCCACATGTCTGTTTTTGTTCCAGTACCATGTCATTTTTTATCACTATTGCTTTGTATAGTATAGCTTGAAGTCAGGTATTGCTAGGCAGCCTGCTTTGCTCTTTTTGTCCAAAATTATTGTTGCTATTCTGAGTCTCTTCTGGTTCCATATGAATTTCAGGATTGTTTTAAATCTGTGAAATATGCTGTTGATGTTTTGATTGGAACTGCACTGAATCTACATAACAGTTTTGGCACTATGACTATTTTGGCAATATTGATTCTGCCTATCCAGGAATAGGGGGCATCTTTCTGTTTTCCTTTTTTTTTTTTTTTTACATTGGTACCAGGGATCAAACTCACGACTGTGTGCTTGCAAGGCAGGCATTTATGCCACTGAGCTAAATCCCCAGCCCCGTCTTTCTGTTTTCCGATGTTCTCTTCAGTCTCCTTCATCTTTAGAGTATTTTAATTACCTTTGTATAGAGGTCTTTCATTTCATTAGTTAGGTTAATTCCTAGATATTTCATTTTTCTTGAAGCTACTTGGAATTTTCTTAATTTATTTACTTAGAAAATCATAATTTTCTTCTCATCTTAATCATTGTTGATAAATGCTAATGATTTTTGTGCATTAATATTAAACCATGCTGTCTTGCCAAAGCTGGTTCTGGTTTTTTGGTGTTCTTTGGGTTTTCTTTGTAGAGTATCATGTCATCTGCAAGTAATGATAATTTGAATTCTTCCTTCCCAATATATAGCCCTCTTATTTCTTTCTCTTACCTAATTGCTTTGGTTAATATTTCAAGTGTTATGCTGAATAGAAGAGTTGATAGTGGACATCCTTGTCTTATTCCTGATTTTAGGAGGAATGCTTTTAATTTTTCCCCCTTTAGTATGACACTGGCTATTGGTTTGTCATAAATAGCCTTTATCATATTTAGTTATGATCCTTTTATACTTGTTTTCTTCAGGGTTTTTATCATGAAAGGGTTTTGGATTTTGTTGAAAGCTTTTTCTATATCTATTCATGGAAGTGGTTTTTGACCTTGCTCCTGTTTGTGATGTATTACCTTTATTGACTTACATATGTTGAACTATACTTGCATCTCTGGGATGAAACCTACTCCATCATGACGTATCATTATTTTGACAATGTGTTGCATTCCACTTGCTAATATCTCTTTGAGGATATTTGGGTCTACATTCATTGAAGAGATTGGCCTATCGTTCTGTTTCTTGGTTAGGTCTTTGTCTGGTTTTAGCATCAGGATGTTAATTTCCATAAATGAATTTGAGAGCACTCCATCCCTTTCATTACTTTGAACAACTTTAGGATTGTATCACCTTTAAAGTGATACAACATCCTTAAAGGTTTTGTGGAATTCGATAGTGAATCCATCAAGTCCTGGGCTTATTTAAATTGATGCATTATTACGAATCAATTTCATTATTTGTTATTTGGTTGTGAGGCATATTTATGTCTTCTTGGGTTAGTTTTGGTAGCTTGTATGTTTCCAAGAATCTGTCCATTTCTTCAAATTTTGCTAATTTTTTGGAATGTAATTTTTGAAATAGTTACTATCTTCTGAATTTTGATAGTGCCACTTTTTTCATTTATAATTACATTGATGTTTTTTCTCTTTCTCTTCATGCATCTAACTAGGAACTTAACTGTTTTATTTATTCTTTCACAGAATCAGGTCCCTAATGGTTCCTGTGTACCCTCATCTCACTTTGGTTCTTTACCTATTGTTCTCCAGACTGTAGACACTTTGTCCTGGAGTAGCTGAGTTGCTGGCACTCACAGCTCCACCATTTTGTCTTGCCAAGATAAGTACTTCTAAAATACATAGTTAAAAACCATTTTTCACATAGTAGTTCAATTGACAGAACAATTCCTTACTAACATTAGATACAATGTTCACATACTTCCCTGACTTACATGTTTTTGTTTACTGTTTGAATTACAGTCTCAATAAGATTCATACATTTAGATTAATATTTTGTTTGTGTGATGCTGGCAATTGAAGCCAGGGCCATACACATACTACACAGGTACTTTATCTCTGAGCTACATCCTAACCTTAATGATATCTCTGAAGTATTTTTTAATTCATAGGTTCCCCTTATAGCTTGTTTTGGGGGGGATTGCATTATTTTTTATTGTAAAAGAAACTCATTTTTTTCTTTTGAACTTTTCACTTCACTAATATTCAAGATTGCATCCATAGTATCATTACCATGTTCCTCATTTCTTGTATTTATGATAAGTTGGTGGGTAGATCTAAAAGCCTGATTAAATTTGTGTATTTTGGACTGCACTTTCTTCAGAAAGTATGTAATATCTTTTATGATAGTCATCACTTAGATCGAGTTTTTCATTGGGTATGATAAAGTAGTAATATTATATCTTTATCAGTTCTCTTTGTTAACTGGAATATGTGTGTAAAGAAAATTTCCCACACCAGCCATTTGGCTCCTCCAGTGTACTGATTTATAATAAAGATAAGGCAAGTAAACCTTCCTTTTTTAATTAATAAGTTTAATTCATTAGCATTCTCCAAAATTGTTAGATTTAATGCAGTCCTGATCAAACTTCCAACAGCATATCTTACAAAATCAGAGAAAAAAATCCTAAAATTCATTTGGAACTGGAAGAGTCCTAGAATAGCGAAGGGAATTCTGGGCAACAAAGGTAAGGCAAGGATCATCATAACCCTGGCTTTGAAATTATACTACAAAGCTACTGTCTTGGTTACTTTTCTCTCATTGCTGAGACAAAATACCTGATGCCCAAAATTAGAGAAGGAAAGATTTATTTATCTTACAGTTTTTGGAGGCTTCAGTCCATATTCAGCTGGCTCCAAAGCAGGATGGCGTGGCTAAGGGGAAGCTCTTTATGGTGGCCCCAAGCAACAAGAGCAAAAGGGCAAAAAGGGAAAGCACACTTACTTGCCTCCCTTATATTATATACCAGCTGCCCATCCCTGGGTGGGTGCAGCACTCACACCACCAGTCCCAGCACTAGATAGTGAACCAATCACAAACACTAGATTGAGCCACCTCTATTACTGCATGAGGCTTGGGAGGACACCAAGACGTAAACTACAATAGCTACTATGATAAAAGCAGCATGATACTGGCAGAAAAATAGACCCAAGGATGTATGGAACATATTAGATGATGCAGAAACAACTCTAGACATACTTAGGCACCTTAGCTTTGACAAAAGTGCCAAATAACCTTTCCTGGAAAAAAGACAGCCTCTTTAATAACATGCTGGAGAAACTGCTTTTCTCTAAAAGAAATGATTTTTTCTTTCTAATATTTTCATGAACTCAGTGCTAGTATTCTTTTTTTTTTAAAGATTTTATTTAAAGAGAAACAAAAGCATGTAAAGGGTAGAGATAATACAGAATTCCCCCCCAAAAAAAG
>PVLA01000558.1:136163-517114 GCA_004027455.1 Hydrochoerus hydrochaeris
AGTAGATAGTCAAACAGTGAGAGTGTGAACAGCTACGCATGCATGAATCTCTACGTGTATTTCTATCCTTTCTGTATTAGAGGGAAAAACAAAACTTAGCAAGACAAAACAAAACAAATTCCTATAAAAACATGAAACCAAAAAGTCGTATAAAACCACAGTACAAGGTGATCTACAATGATTACTGTGTTGTTTCTTACTATCTTCAATAGAATGTCTATATCATCAGGCATAATTGAATATAACAGTATAATTGAGTATAGCAGTAAATAACAATATTACTAAAATAAAACATTGTAGACAGTATAAAACTTCAAAGGCAGGTAATAATCAAACCAGAGTGGATATTCTAGTGGATCTTGTCATCTTCAGTGCAGTTGCCTATACTCTCAGACTTGATACTATCAATCATAATAGCTTTGAATAAAATCTATCAATACAAAACAGCGATCCAACAAACCAGATTCGATTATGGTAAAACTGTAGGTTTTACAGACCTTTAGATTAAGTTAATAGGAAATTAAGGATGATTACTATATTCTGTTATTTTTGGGATAACTGTCTTGCCCTCAAATTTAGTACAGGTAGAATGACTGGAACAGAATATAATACATCTAAGCAGAGTAGTGTGAGTAATGTGGATTTTAAATCCTGGTGCACTATTAACAGCATAGCATATCAAGGCCATCTATGTTAGAGATTCTAGCCATCCTTCTCTGCCTCATTTCTGCTATGCTATTTTTCTGCCTTTGTTTGTCTAGTTTTATCCTTCATTCTACTGCCTGCCCCACTCATTGAGGCCTTTCTTCCACTGTTCCTAAAATCCTGGTATTTTTTTTCTCTCTCTCTAGAATGTCCTTCAGCATTCTCTGCAGGGTTGGATTGGTGGTCACAAACTCGCCCAGTTCCTCTTTGTCATGGAAGCATCTTATTTCTCCATTAATTTCTAGTGACAGTTTTTCAGGGTACATCAATCTGGGATGGAGGCCACCTTCCTTCAGGACTTGGAAGACTTCACTCCAAGCTCTTCTTGATCTGATGATCTGTGTCAAGAAGTCAGTCGTGATTCTGATGGGCTTACCTTTATAGGTAATCTGTTTCTTTTCTCTTATGGCTTTTAATATTCTGTTTTTATATTGAATTTCTGGTATCTTGATTATTATATGTCTGGGTGTAGCTCTGTTTTGGTTGTAGGTGGCTGGAGTTCTGTATGCCTTACACAACCAAATGTCATTTTCTTTTCTCATGCTTGGGAAGTTTTCCTTAATTATTTTCGTGAATAGCCTTTGTAATTCGCCTGTATGTATTCCTGCTTCTTCGTTCATGTTTCTTATTCTTAAATTGTAGATTCTCTTGTCATCTTCTAGCCTTTGTATTATTACTGCCTGTTTCCTTATTATTTTTAAGAGATCTTTCCTTTCATGATCACACATTGCAAACTTATCTTCAAGTTTTGATAGTCTATCCTTAGTTTCTTTTAAGGCATTTTGCCAGCTTTCAATTGAGTTTTTAATTTCCTGGTAGTCTCTTTGAATCTTCTTCATGTATTCTTTATTTTCTTTATATTCTTTATTGAATGTTTCTCTCCTTTTTTTGTGTTCCTCCCTTCTTTCGTCTGTATCATCCTGAGAGATGCTTCCTGAGAGCATGTCTTTTATCACTCTACTCATATCCTGCTTTACCTGATTTAATATTTCAGATTTGAGCTAGTCTACAAGGTCCGGAAGATATCTCTTAATGTCCATTGAAGCCATGTCTGATGTGTGTTTGCCGCCCTCAGTCTCACTTGTTTTTCCTTTTCCTGGATCAGTGCTCTCAGGGTTCTGGGCTGGGGGCCTCTTCCTGCCTCTCTCTCCTGTCATGGCCCTGGCTTCTTCCACACAGTTTACAGTGCAGGTCCCAGCCCCTTCCCTGTTGGCCACATTTCTTCCCAAGCATGCTGGCAAGGGAACTCCGCCCTTTCACGCCTGCTCTTGTCACTAAGGTGTAAGCAGGCTGTGTGTGCCTGCCCCTCCCCACCGGGCCAGCCAAACTTTAGGGGTGATCACCCGGTCAGTGCGTGCTAGGTGCAGGGAATCGATTTGGGATGTCTCATTGGGTCCTGGCCAGGGGTGCAGCCCAGTCCAAGCAAATCCCATGAATCTGCTCTGGGGAGGGAGCAACCAACCGAAGTCACTGTCACTCCCAGTTCAGGCTCCTCCTGCCCGATTCCAACATGTCACCCACCTAGTCGTGCCCTTCCCATTGGGGGGGGGGTCTCACTCCCAGCACTGACCGTGGATCAATGAAGATTCCTCCACTGGCTCTGCTCTCCGCTCTCCATTGGGCTCACCAGCCCCCAACTTCATATGGTTTTTGTCCTTGGTTCTGTTAATATGGTGTATTGCATTTATTGATTTGCATGTGTGGAACCATCCCTGCACCCCTGGGATCAATCCTCCTTGGTCATGGTGTATTGTCTTTTTGATGATTTGCTGCATTCTGCTTGCCAGTATCTTACTGAGAAATTTTGCATCTATGTTCATAATGAGATTGGCCTGCTGTTTTCTTTCATGTTTAAGTCCTTAGGTGGTTTTGATATCAGGGTAATGCTTGCTTCCAGGAGTGAGTTTGGGAGTATTGCTTCCCTTTCAATTTCATTAAAGTTTGAGAAGGAGCAGCATTAGGTCTTCCTCAGATTTCTTGTAAAATTCAGCAATGAATCCATCAGGGCCTGGACTTTTCTTTGT
Organism: Hydrochoerus hydrochaeris; assembly: GCA_004027455.1. Taxonomy (NCBI): domain Eukaryota; kingdom Metazoa; phylum Chordata; class Mammalia; order Rodentia; family Hydrochaeridae; genus Hydrochoerus; species Hydrochoerus hydrochaeris. Next base: position 138,893 of record PVLA01000558.1, read on the forward strand.
TGGTATGTTTTTAAGTTATATTTTCAGTTTCATTGATTGAAATTTGTTAACTGATATTGATTAAGAATTTCTGTATCTTCTTCATTCAGCTTTAGTAATTCATATGTATCTAGGAATCCATGCATTTCTTCTGTGTTTTCGATCTTACTAGAATACAAATTCTCAAAGTGAGTATACGTGATCTTTTGGATTTTTGCAGAATCTGTTGTGATTTCACCCTGTTCTTTTTTTTTTTTACAGGGGATTGAACTCATGACCTTGCACTTGCCAGGCAGGTGCTTATATCACTGAGCTAAATCCCTGGCCTTCACCCTTTTCATTTCTAATTGATGGATTTAACTTTTTTGTTTTGATAAGATTGGCTAGGTGTTGATTTTATTTAATCTTTTGAAGAACTGACAGTTCATTTTTGCTCTGCTCTTTATAATTCCCTCCTTCATACAAGCTTTGGGCTTAACTTGCTCTTTTTCTAGAAGCTTGAGGTTCAACATCAAGTTGTTTATATGAGCTTGCTTTGTTTTCCTCATAGGGGTATTCATCTCTAAATTTCCCTTGTAAGACTGCTTTGTGTCCCACAAGTTCCAATATGTTGTATTGGCGTTATTATTTAATTGTAGAAGAAATCTAATTTCTTTTTTAGTTTCACCTGTAACCCAGGAGAGTGTTATTTAATTTCCATGTGTTTATGGAGTCCTTGGGGTTTCTTTTACATTGATTTCCAATTTCATAGCATTATGGTCTGATAATATTTAGGGGATAATTTCAGTTCTTTTTCATTTATGTAAGCATGCTTTCTGACCTAATATGTGTTCTATTTTGAAGAACATCCTATGTACAGTGGAGAAGAATGTATATTCTAGGGGAGCTGGGGGCATGCAAGGTGATTTCCAGCGCAATTGCACTAGCTCAGGGAGAGCTTTGGATCATTGCTCCCAGCTGTTAGGATCCCACCCAGCTTCCTGAACCACTAGAGGAGGCATAGCAGGTCCTGAGGGCCTGATTGGGCCACACCCAGCGACCTGCATTCAGTCCTGGGAGCTGAGGGGTGTGAGCTTGTGCTTGTGCTTGCTTGGGGAGAGCTTTGGACCATCGCTCCCAGTAGTGAGGACCCTGTCCAGCATGGCAGACCACCCAAGGAGGCATGGGAGGTCCCCGCTGGCCTGACTGGGCCACGCCAAGCGACTTCCATTCAGTCCCAGAGGCCGAGGACGCACAAAGTGATTTCCAGCATGCCTGGGTGAAGCTTTGGAACATCACTCAAAACCTGGAAATATAGCAAAATGACAAAACGAAAGACCAAAATGCAATCTCAAACCTCTAGTCCATCCCAAGCAAACCTAGAAATCATGTACATGGAAGAAAATATAACCTGGAATGCCTGAAATGATAACAACTGAAATAAAGAAACAACTCCCAGAAACTATAAAAGAACTCAAATCAGAAATAATCTCCTAGGTAAAAGAAGAAGTAATGGCTGAAAACTTCCCAAACATGAGAATGGAAACTAACATATGGATAAGTGAAGCATATAGAACTCCAAATAGCCATAACTAAAGTAAAACTACACTCAGATATATAATAATCAACATCCCAGAAATCCAACAGAAGAATATCATAATAAAAGCTGTTAGAAAAGACAGATCACCTATAAAGGAAAACCTGTCAGAATCACAGCTGACTTCTCAGCACAAACAATGAAGTCAAGAAAAGGATGGAGTGAAGTATTTCAGATCCTGAAGGAAAACGACTTCCAAACCAGACTGATGTACCCTGCAAAACTGTCCTTCAAAATGGATGGAGAAATAAGGTACTTCCATGACAAAGAACAGCTGAAGAACTTCATGATCACCAAACCAACCCTGCAAAGAATACTGAAAGACATTCTAGATGCACATAGGAAAAAAACAGTAAGCAAGGCAGACAGTTAAACAGAATGGAAAGGTAAAGAAGCAACAGCAAAAAGATAACATGTCAACAATAAACCAATATATAACAGTTATAACCATTAATATAAATGGCCTCAATTCACCAATTAAAAGAAACAGACTGGCAGAATGGATCAAGAAACAACATCTAACCATATACTGTCTACAAGAAACCCATCTCACACAGAAGGAAACTCATAGCCTGAAAGTCAAAGGATAGAAAACAATACTTCACGCAACAGGAACCCCAAAAAAATAACTGAGTAGCTATTCTGTTTGTAGACAATGTAAACTTCAAACCAAGAATGATCCAAAGAGATAAAGAAGGTCACTATATACTAATTAGGGGAAAACTTCAAGAGGAAGAGATAACAGTCTTAAATATATATGCACCAAATTCCAGAGCACCAGCTATACAAAGCAAGTATCAACAGAAATGAAAAATCAAATAAGCAATAACACAATTTTAACAGGAGACCTTAACACACCATTGACACAAAGGGACAGCTCAACCAGTCAGAAAATCAGCAAAAAAAAAAAAAAACAGAACTGAATCACATCTGTGAACAAATAGACTTGATAGATGTATACAGAGTGTTCCACCTAACGACATCAGAATATACATTCTTCTCAGCAGTACATGGGACAGTCTCTAAAATAGACCATATACTAGCCCACAGAACATATTTAAGTAAATGCAAAAGAATTGAAATTATCCCATGCAGGTTATCAGATCATAGTGCCATGAAACTAGAAGTTAATGATAAAAGAAACTGGAAAAACCCCACAAGCACATGAAAATTGAATAATACACTCCTGAGAAATTAAAGAAGAAATTAGTATCTACAAAGCAGATGGAAATACAAATACAACTTAGTGGAATTTGTGGGAAATAATGAAAGCAGTCCTCAGAGGAAAATTTATTGCAGTGAATTCCCACATCAGGAAAACAGAATGAACACAAATAAACAACCTGATGCTGCACCTCAAACATCGAGAAAAAGAAGAGCAAGTCAAGCCCAAAGCCAAAAGAACAGAGGAAATTATAAAGATCAGAGCAGAAATCAATACAATAGAGACTAAAAAAACAATACAATGAGTCAAAGAGTTGGTTCTTTGAAAGAATAAAGTTGATAAGCCCCTAGCCAACCTTATTAGAAAAAGGAAAGAAAAAACTCAAATTCATGTAATAAGGAATGAAAAAGATGAAATCACCACAGACTCTGGAAATACAGATCATCAACACCTATTTCAAAAACCTCTACTCTCATAGGTTCGATAACACAGAAGAAATGGACAGATTCCTAGAAACATGTGAACTACCAAAGTTGAGTCAAGAAGATGTAAAACTGCTGAATAACCCAATTTCTCTTAATGAAATTGAAAATATAATTAGACCAACAAAGAAGAGCCCAGGCCCAGACGGAGTCACTGTGGAATTCTAGAAGAAATTCAAACAAAACTTAATGCCAACACTCCTCAAATTCTTCAATGAAATTAAAGGGAAGCAATTCTTCCTAATTTGTTCCTGGAGGCAAATATTATCTAGTACCAAAACCTGAGAAAGACCCAGCTAAAAAAGAGAATTATAGGCCAGTCTCCTTATTGAACATAGATGCAAAAATTCTCAATAAAATATTGGCACAGAATGTAGCAAATCATCAAGAAGATTATACACCATGACCAAGTAGGATTCATCCCAGGCATGCAGGGATGGTTCAACATACATAAATCAATAAATGTAATCCACCATATCAATAGAGCCAAAAATAAGAATCACATGATCATTTCTATAAATGCAGAAAAAGCTTTTGATAAGATCCAACACTCACTCATCATAAGAACTGTACAGAGAATTGGAATAGATAGTCTTTACCACAATATGATAAAGGCCATCTATGACAAACCAACAGGCAGCATCATATTAAATGGCCAAAAACGGAAAGCTTTTACCCTAAAATCAGGCACAAAACAAGGATGTCCATTATCACCCCTCCTATTCAATATAGTGCTGAAAATACTAGCCAGAGCAATTAGACGAGAGAGAAATAAAAGGACTAAGGATAGGAAAAGTGAAAGTTAAATTATCATTATTTGCAGATAACATACTCTACTTAGAAGACTCCCAAATCTCCATTGAAAGACTCCTAGGTATAATAAAGAAATTCAGTAATGTAGCTGGATACAGAGTCAACACTCAAAAATCAATAGCATTCCTATACACTAATAACAAAATCACAGAGAGAAATAAGAGAAGCCACACCCTTCACACTAGCATCCAAAAAAATGAAATACTTAGGAATCAATCTAACAAAAGAAGTAAAAGATCTGTTTAGGCAAAATTATAATACCCTGAAAAAAGTCAAAGAGGACCCCAAAAAATGGAAAGACATCCCTTGTTCATGGATAGGAAGAATAAATATTGTGAAAATGGCCATTCTTCCAAAACTTTTATACAGATTTAATACAATCCCAATCAAAATACCACTAGCATACCTCACAGATCTAGAGAAATCACTCCTAAAATTCATCTGGAACCAGAAAAGACCTAGAATAGCAAAGACAATCCTCAGCTTAAAGGCAAGGCAGGAGGCATCACAATCCCTGACTTGAAGTTATACTACAAAGCTACTGTAATAAAATCAACATGGTACTGGAATAAAAACAGACCTGAAGATCAGTGGAATAGATCAATAGAATCAACTACAAATACAAACACATTCAGCCACCTTATCTTTGATAAAGGGGCCAAACACATCCAGTGGAAGAAACATAAGCTCTTCAATAAATGGTGCTGGAAAAATTGGCTCTCCATATGCCAAAAACTAAAACTACACCCATGCCTGTCACCATGTACTAAACTAAAGTCTAAATGGATCAAAGATCTAAATATTAAAATAAAAACACAATCTGTTAGAAGACAAAGTAGGTAGAAATCTTGAAGACATAGGGGTAGGTATAGAATTCATGAATAAGAATCAAACCACCTGGGAAATACTTCCAAGAATCAGTAACTGGGATCACATCTTAAAGAGTTTCTGCATGTCGAAAGAAATCTCCAGCATAGTGAAAAGAAAACCCACAAATTGGGAAAAAAATCTTAGTGAATTGTCCTTCAGACAAGGGACTTACTTCTAGATCATATAAAGAATTTTTAAAAATCAGACCCCCAAAATTCAAAGACCTAATCCAAAAATGGGCATCTGAGATGAATACACAGTTCTCAGAGGAAGAAATACAAATGGCAAGTAAATACATAAAAAAATGTTCAGCATCATTGGTCATTAGAGAAATGCAAATTAAAGCCACACTGAGATTCCGTCTCATTCCATAAAGAATGGCCAGGATCAAGAAAACTACCAACAACAAATACTGGAGAAGCTGTGGGGAAAAAGGAACTCTTCTGCACTGTTGGTGGGAGTGCAGGCTGGTGCAACCACTGTGGAAGTCAGTCTGGAGGTTCCTTAAAAACCTGGGTTTGGAAGTCCCATTTGATCCAGCTATTCCACTTCTGGGCATATTTCCAGAGGAACTGAAAACATCATACCACAGTGATATATGTGCACCCATGTTTATAGCAGCACAATTCGTAATAGCCAGATCTTGAAAACACCTAAGTGCCCATCAACTAAGGAATGGATAAAAAAGATGTGGTATTTTTATACAATGGAGTACTACTCAGCTATAAAGAATGATCACATGGAGGTATTTATAAATAATTGGATGCAACTTGAGACCATACTCATAAGCGAAATAAACCAAACTCACATGTATAAATACCGTATAGTCTCCCTAGTGTAAGAATTGGTAAGAGTACAAAAGATTTTATGGTGATCATGGTTTCCCATTATATTGCTTTGAAGTCTTATAATGTTTTCATTCATTGGTTGGAATGGTTTTATTCTGTTTTGGTTGATTTTATTATGTGTGATGGTATGAACAACTGCTTGAAGAAAACAAGACATTATGGCAGCCATTGCTGATTTACTGTCATCTTGCTTTCAAGTCCTACCATGCTTTTGTTCCTCTGTTTCCATTGGTTCTATCCTGTTGTGTCTTACTGGATTTTAATAAGTGTGATATAAACAATTTTTTTAAGGAAAAATGAGATATTATAGTAGCCATTGTTCATTTTCTGTTATTTGGTTTTGAATGTCCTGTAATACTTTCATTCTCTTGAGTGGTTTTATACTATTTTGTTATGTTTGATATTATTGTGTGTGAAGGTATGCTCAACTATTTCAAAGAAAAGAGGCATGGTAGCTACTGTTGATATCCAGTTGTCTTGTGAATTGCTGTGTTGCTTGCATTGTTCTGTTCTGATTTGCTTTGTTCTGTTCTCTTTTGTTTTATTCTCTTTAAAATAAATTTTTAAAAAAGAATGTATATTCCGATGTTTTGGAGTGAAACACTGTAGATATCCACTTAATTTGTTCTGTTCTAATATTTCATTGTTGAATTTTTGTGTGTGTATTATTTTTCTAGCAACTGGTGAATTGATTTCTCATGGTCCTTTTCTATTTTTAAGAAATCTTAACTACAGATCTGTCTTCTATATCTGATATTCTGTCCTTACATTGCTTCATTGTGCTATGTATTCTTTCATTGGAACTTAATCTCCTAGATAGCTGTTTGAATCTGTTTCATGCATTCCATTTCTTTCCTATATTGGGTGTTCATTGTTCCCATCATTTTCCTAAGCTCCTCAATTTTTAAAAAAATCTATCTGCTTTAGAATCACTAAGCATGTCATTCATTATGGTCATGATCTCTAGTTATCTGAGAAATTATTTCTAATTTTACATTTTTCTAGAACCTCATGTGTTTGCTTTGTTTCTTCCACTGTTGACTCTTGAGAGAGTCCAGATGGGTTGCTTTTGAGTTGTTCCACCTCGTTGTTCCCTGGGTATGCCTTTGGTGAGCTGAATATCTGAGCCTTCCTCTTGTTGTAGTGTCTTCTCATTTTCTTTTCTTTTTTTTTTTTCTTTTTTAGTTTGATTCCTGGGTTAATGCTTATAAATTGCCTACAGTGAGTGGCTTTGTTGTTAGTATTTATAAACTTTAGGAAATGACTTCTTAGAGCTGTTTTCCATGTATAGTGGCCTTCTGGGTTTTGAGTCTGTTGCAGGATCCTACGTCTTCAATTTTGGAGAGATGAAGAGTTGCTGCCTATTTAGCTATTTGTATGTTTGTTTATTTGTTTTATGACCTTTAGGGAGTCTCAGTTTTGGTATAGCAAGAACAACTGGTTGCAACAGTTATTTCACTTTGGCTAAAGTGGTACAATCAGTAATAACAATAGCAGGAAACACAGCCTAGAAAATGACAAAATGAAGTCACTACTAATTTGCCATCTTTAACAATATGAACTAAGTTTGTGGTTCTCTAACACAGTCTCAAACGAACCAGAAAATTGTATGCAGTAAATAAGCCCTCACTATAGTAGTTTTACCCTCTGGAGAAAATTTAAATGAGGTTAGGGGGCAAAAATAAAGAAATAGAAGACGAGGAAAAGGTTAGAAGGAAGACTGGAAAACAAAAAAAGGATCACTGAAATGCTGGGAAACTGATGCAAAAGACAGGCCAGAAAGAGGAGGCAGAAATAACAAGAAAAGAAAAGCAACAAAAAACTAGACCCCATACAGGTTCAACTCATATGAAAACAAGAACAAACAATGAAGGAAAAAAAACAAAAGGAAAAAATATTTTTAAAAACGTCCACTTAAGGTGTGCCTCTTGTATCACTGGTAGATATTGTGGACAAACAGTCCAGATGCCTGTCAGTTAATCCCAGCAAGACAGCAGTACCTTTAAGATGGGTAGTGGATAATCCTAAGGAGCCTGCACCTTTATTTCCACTAAATTTCAGGCTTGTTTTTGGCTGTGAGGTTGGAACCAGACCCTTTCAACTTCACCTTCTGTGGGTTTGAACTTGCTGGAGCCACACTAGATGGTGCCAGCAGTTGCTCTGATTTCTGATGCCTTCCAGCCCAGTGTGCTCTCCTGTGGAACATCTGAGCCCAAATAACTCACTAACACTGCAGTCCACTGCATCTACCATTTTTCCATAGAGGCCTCTTGGGGTAGGATGGTGCCTCCCCTTCCACAAAGTTAGTTCAGTTCAGGGAGAAAATGCTGCCTGCCACCTCCTTCTTTTTTGAAGTTTTTCTTTTTGCTTTCCCTGTGGGCTTCGTCACTTTAGATCCTTCCTTGGTTTCAGGACCCACTTTCCTTATTCTCTTCCTCATGTTGCTGTATCTCAGTGTCTGGACACCAAATCTTGGAGATACTCTTTCCTTCCTTCTCACTATTCTGCCATCTGCTTAGAAGTCCTGAAGGTGTTTCCAACTATTACTTCTGTATGTGCTTTGTAAAATGACTTGTGATGCTTTTGGCCTCAAATAATAGTGATGACATTATTCAGTAGATTTCTGTTAATTTTTTTGTTTTTGTTTTTGGTTTTTTTTGACTTTTTGAGACAAGGTCTCTGGGTGTACTTGAGGCTGTCCTTGAACTCCTGCTTTAGGATTCTTAACTGGGATTACAGATGTGTCCCACTATGCCTGATTTGGGTTTCTAGTTCTTTTTAATTACCGTTTATTACCTTTCTAATTCTGATTTATGTTATCTTATAGCTAATTTGAAATACTATTACAGTTTTTTGTGTTGTATGAGCATATTTTCTTACTATGCTCCCTCCAAAAGATGAAAAGTTCTGCCTGGTTTGTTCCATAGTACGGGGGAATGCAAGGTGAAATCCTTTTCCTTCAGAGTGGTAATCCCAGAAAGGCTGAGTGAGGCCTTTTCATCTATTAAAACTTTCCCAGAAAATGTTTGCCAGCTGTACCTCAGACAAAGGCTTACTATTGAGAACATATAAAAAAATTCAAAAAAATCAGTCCTCCCAGATTTAAAACCCAATAGGCATCTGAGATGAATATATACTTCTCAGATGAAGAAATATAAACAGTAAATAAAAATGTGAAAAGATGTTCAACATCACTGGTCATTCAAGAGGTGTAAATTAAAACAACACTGAGATTCCACCTTATCCCAGAAAGAATGGCTATTGTTAAGAAATCAAACAATAACAAATGCTGGAGGGGTTGTAGGGAAAAAGGAATCCTTCTCCACTGTTAGTGGGGATGCAGACTGGTGCAACCACTGTGGAAATCAGTGTGGAGATTCCTCAAAACTAGGACTAGAGGTTCCATTCAACCCAGATATTCCCCTTCTGGGTATCTTCTCAAAAAAATTAAAACATCATACCACAGCAATGTATGTGCACTCACGTTTGTAGCCACAGAATTTATGATTGCCAGATCTTGGAAACAACCTAAATGCCCATCAACTGAGGAATGGATTTAAAAAATTGATATTTTTATATAGTGGAGTATTACTCAGCTATAAAGAAGGATAAACTGGAGATTTTATAGGTAAATGGATGCACACTCAATGAAATAAATAAGACACACATGTAAACATCATATTGTCTCTGTGAGAAGCGGAAAGAAACATTATGTGTATTTAAAAATAGTTAAGATAATTATGCTGCTGATTTCTTAGAGTTCACAAAGAGAAAGATTTGTGCTAGTATTGTTTGGACAACTGAATGCACATGTCTTCTGCCCTGGGGAATGATTTTGGGATGACAGTGCACAATATATGTACCATTGTTGCCCCCTGATTGGCATGTTTTAAAATTGTTTTAATATTTTTCTTTTTTATTCTCCTTGAAATAAAATGGATTTGAATGAATAAATAAATAAAACTTTCCCAATGTTAGCCTCTGAATTTTTATGTCATGTATTTGATTTCCTCTGGTATCTTTGCATCTTTGTGTTTTTATTATGTTATTAGTGGACTAGCATGGTGTTTTGTGTACTTTTGAGATCCTTGAAACTATGTGACAGAGAACGGAAAACAAATATGAGCCTCAGAACATGAGAACAAATATGAGCTGTAGTCCTTCCCAAATACCAGTAAAAACTAACTACTTATGATTACTGTTAGTATACAGAGATTGAAAAGAATACATAGGGCAGATTAATAGCTATACTATCAAATGCTCCAGTTGTGACTGTACATTCTGCACAACAACTAGGCTTATAACTACCAACAGAGTCAAGTTTACAGTAGTCCAGTGTCATTCATCATAAACCATCTTGTAGGAGTTATTCAGATAAATGAATGGAGATATAGTGGACACTGCCTCTACTGTTTCCACCTTCTGTGTCTTGGACCACCTGTAGGGGTGAAATTTTAGGGGTTCTTACTTGACCACTCCCCCCATAATGACTCAACATTATTAAGGATCTGCCACCACTTCTTCAAGGCTTTTGAAGCAATTAACAAAGGCCATATAACCTTATTGTCCTTAAAATTCGCATTACCCCCTCAGTTGTTCATTTGCCATCACTAGTACATAAAGCACTGCCTTACTGCTGCATCCTGACCCATATCTATAGTCCTTACTACCATTTTACCAATTAATGATACCACTTTAGAGTTGCATGCTTTGTGTCTCTAGACCATTTTCATTATTAATATCTTAGCCTAAGTTTCCTCCAGCAATCAGGGCCTGAAATGCAATCTCATTGACAGATGCTGTACCTTGAAGTATGATAGCAAGGATTGGGGTGAAGAAGTAAAATAGAAGAGGCTTATTTGGTAGTCGTAATTAAGACACCACTGTGGGCAACTGGAGTTTGTCTTGCTGGGTCCCACTGTGAAGAGTCATGTAAAAGATACCACAAAACTGTTTTCTTAAGAGAATGAAGAGGGGAGCTTATTATCCACCAGCCCCTGTGTTCCCTTAGTCAATGGTGGACCTTGAAGCACTCATCCCTCACATTTCTAGGTAATGCATGACAAATTACACGCAGCAGTTTCGTGGAAGGCAAAGGATACTTAGTGCAGCTGAGGTAAGCTGCTGTGAGGCCACACCTTTGGGGAAGCTGGCTGCTACAGCAATGACTGAAGTCATAGTAGGCTGAGAAAAGAAGCTGGGCTTTGGATTTAGTAGGGTTTTTGTCTTCAATTTGGGGCCTTTAGGGAAAATGAGAGGAATCCTGCCCAATATGCTCTTACATAAGCTTAAATGTCTTGCATTATACTGGAAATTACTTGTTATCTTGTGTACTTGAGCTGAAGTCACCACTCGAAGAACATGTACTCTATTTGCTGTTTGTGTTCAGAAAAACCATTGCTTTGAAAATACCAAACCTCTTAGCGTATCAAGACTATTTTGTATATATACTTTCTTTCATATTTAATCTAGCTTTTCCTCAAATTCTTAGTAAAGCTTGGAGGCAAATTTTAATCCTAATGACTTAAAAACTCAAATGTACGTATTAACTCCATTACTTGTTTCTTTCATAACCGTTTGAATCCAGATATGTATCCTTTTTCTGTTTTTAACTTATAACTGGGTATTTTGAAACTTTTTTCTCAAAAATTCCAATTTCCAATAAATGCTTTTTTAAAGTTATGAAATTTCTTTTTAATCTACTTTAACTTTTGGGGGGGGTACTGGGGATCAAACTCACTACTGCATGCTTGCAAGGCAGGCGCTTATGCTGCTGAGCTAAATCTCTAGCCCCTTTAACTCAAGTTTTAAATTGGAATCGTTTTCTTATATTTGGAAAAGTCCTTATAATAGTTCCTGTAAACCATGGACTCTTTGTCATACACTAAAAATTATTTTTAACTACATGTTTTATTTAAGAATATAAAATATGAAGACTATACAAAGGCTGAAGATTTGATATTTTATAATCCATGGTTAAAAGATAATTTATATAAATATATATTTACACATATATGTATTTTCAAATATTAGAAAAATTATTAATGTATATATATGTATATATATATATATTTCTTAGAAATGCAAAGTTGAAAAAGATAATTTGACAATTGTATCTCACAGTATTCCATTAGAGGGCAGCAGAGAAGTAGATTTTGTTTTTTGTTTGCCCATGTAATAAGGTTTTCCTACTGTTCCAGATAAAAGTAAATGGAAACAGTATGTAGGCCAAAGGAAGTAATGATTATTCTCAAGCTCAAATTTATTTCTAAATTCCAAACTATTTTTTACTGGAGATGTGGCCTAATGGGCCATTTTCTATAGAGAAAAGAAACAATGTTTATTATTAGTTTCTTCCATCTTTAGAGATTATAACTACATATAGTTGATTAAATAACATAGCATGCATAAAGCTCTAGCACAGAGCTTTAATTTCCCTTCTGTTTTTCACTGCCCATACTTGAGTTTCCTCCTGAGAAAATTGAAGACAATAGATTAATAATCTCAGATGACCTTTTCAGCCATCTGGTTTTTATGGAGCATTGTTGAAAGACTCAAGATCTTCTCAGTCCAGTATAAATATGTTTGCCTTCCAAAAAAAAAAAAAAAAAGAGATGTTCTCAGAAGGCTAATTGAACATCCACATGTTATTTGTTCCTTTTCTGTAGATGCTGTCTACACTTGTCTTACAGTTAAAGCACAGTCCTACATATAAAATGAAACCAAGAGTTTAGTGTTGACGGGCTTGGATTGTTTTTTTTTTTCCAACTGTGTCTCTTAACCACTAGGCCCTATTTGGTTTTTGTAGGCTTTCTATTTGTACATATAAAGACTTCTACCTTTACCTCTTGAGTCTCCAGCTAAAAGAGTAAAGTGAAAACTGTCCTTTTCCCTCAATACTTTGGCCTCACTTCAGTGAGAATTTAATGAGGAAAAAAAAAACAGTTTTGAGAAAGACTTTGGGCAAGACACCAATGAAAACTCTTTGGCAACTTCTTTCCTAACGCTCACTATACACAGTCCTTTTCCCTTTTGAGACCAACTGCACATAAAATATTGGCTTTGCTTGCACCATTTTAAACTGATGAAGCTAACTGAATCAAACTGTTTACTGGGTTCTAGTCTAGGCTATTCTTATTACCACTGAGAATTTAGGTAGATCTATTTCATATCTGTGCAATTAGGGAACTAAATGCCACAATCTCTAGGTGCTTCCACTGTAATGCTATATGGGAAAGTCTTCCTTAAATAGTTGTCTGTTCTTAAGGCCAACAGTATTACACATACTGCCCAAGTGTGGTTGAATAGTGAAGAGCAGATGATGAATATAACCAATCTCTACTACTTTAAAAAATAAACTCCAACCAGAAAGCTGAATCATTAACATCATCTGATACACAAAACATATTGGTTGTTACCCAAGGGCAGTGGTAGCCTCTCCTGTAAGACCTAGCACTATAGGCAAACGCTAGTAAATTGTATTTTATAGGTTATTTATTAGCAGTGTTTGTGTGTATTATTCTTCTCTCTTTAGTCTTCAATCCCTGTAATTTACCTGTTTATTCCACTGAACTAGAGCATTTGAGATCTTCATTAAGCTTGTAATCACTAAACAATCTTTTTTGTTGTTGTTTTTACCCTCCTTAACCTCTTTGTCATAATTAACACCATTTATTTCCTTGACTGCTTGCTCTCCCTCTTCCCCTCTGACTATACCTTTTAGATAATTCTCTTTCCCTGGCTCGCTCTTCAAAGTTGAATCCTTGGACCTGTGTTCTTTTAGTCTAGATTTTTCTCTCCCAGGAATTTCATTCATTCCCAAGACTTTTCATTCTGATCTCTACCTGACTTTCCAGACTAAATCTACCTCAGCCTTTTTTTCTAAGCCCTTGTTCAGCATTTCCAGTTGTCAACTGAAGAGTTTCACTTACGTGTTCTGCTGCCATTTTAGACTCAGTCAGTATATATATAAAGTAAAACTTAAAATTTTATTTCAAAATGTGTTCATTTATTTGCATTCATAGTTGATGCCTATGTTTAAAATCTTAGGCATCTTTAATTTTTCTTTCCCAGTGCTCTTACCGTAAGCAGAGTTTTAAATACTTCCTTGTAATGTTTGCATTATTTTTCCAGTCATCTTTCCAGCCACATGAAATATCAACCCCATCTACACAGTGGTGCCTTGGTTTATGAACTGAATTTGTTTTATGATTTTGAGGAAGATGTCTACGTTTGTATTTGTGTGGGGAGGATTACTGTGGTTGAGTTTGTCACCTGATGCAGTTTGCAAATGGAAACAAATGTTGCTGAACAATTTTGTTCGTGAACAAATTACAAACAGAAGTGTTCATGAGCCAAGGTTTTACTGTCTTATGACAGTGTGGCTGCCATTCTGTCTCTCACCTGCTCAGTAAAGCTATCTGCATCTCTCTTTCCCTGTATCTTGTGATCTTATTGGTACAGTGATGGTGGACCTTTTAGAGCTTTCAGTGATGCAAACCCGCTGCAGCATACATGCTGTAGTTTCTCCACTACTTATACAGTGAGCTCATTTCTTCATTCTCCTTGCACCTTTCTCTTGCTCAAGCCCATGAAAAGCGGCATTCAAGGCCCCACGGAAATAACAACTTAACTTGTATGACTGCTAGGAGTAAATTTTTTCTCTAAACTCCTGTAGCACCTCATAGCTACACAAATTGTTTTGAAGCTGTTTTGTATTTGTATCTCTTCACATGATCTGCCTTTTTACAGTGGTCTGTTAGCACTTCAGGAGCAGATCATCTTTTTTTTTTTTTTTTGGTACCGGGGATCGAACTCATGACCTTGCGCTTGCTAGGCAGGTGCTTAAGCCACTGAGCTAAATCCCCAGCTCCCTATACCTTTTTTTTTAAAAACATATGTATCTAGAATAGTGCCCTTTACATGGATTTTTCTTACCCAGGTACTAAGAACTAAAATGTCTTTGCAGATTGTTACCATCATAGTATTAAGCAGTTAAAATGAAATCTTACAGTAAAAATAAAGTGCTTGTTTTTAAGAAAATCTGCATCATACCATGTCCTACCAAACCATCAAAAACAGTGTTGTTCCCTAGAGGGAAGTACTTAGCCTAGAAATTTACAGACTGTCATAGTGTGGCTTCAGGCAAGTCACTTCGCCTTCATGAACCTGTATAATACATTTTAAGTCTTTGACTCTATATCTAAATAATACTAAGGCCAGTTAATTTAGAGTCTGTTACACATTTTAGAACAGAAATCACCTTATATTATAAAACATTCAGGACACAGATTTTAAGTTTTAAAACATACAGAGCCCACCATGGTGGCACACATCTGTAATGCCAGCATTCTGAGAGGCTGAGGCAAGAGGGTGACAAGTTTGAGCCCAACCTGAGCAATTTAGTGATGTGGGTGAGAGTCTGTCTTAAAATAAAAAAGTGTTAGGGATATAGTTCAGTGTAAAGGCCCCAGGTTGAATACTCAAAGCTGGAAAAATTAAGACATTAAAAAAAAATTGCTTTATTAAATTCTGTCCTAGGTAGTAGAGGTTTTTTTTTTTTTCTATCTTTTTAAAAGGTCCCATCTAAGTGCTACAGTAGATAACTTAGAAATTTTTCTTTGAGAATGCTTTTTTAAATCTGGGAGAGATAGTAACCCAGTATCTTTCCCACCTGTCGTCTTCCTGTAGAAATTCCAAGCCTATTGATGAAAAGCTTTCTCCTGCAGAGTTTAAACTGAGAAGCCTAGGTGCGCCCAGCTGTCAGAGTCACATCACGTGGGTGTTGGGCCTGCTCCAGGAGCGCGCGCAGGCTGCGGCCCCGCCCCGGGAGCCTTGAGGTCTGCGTGCCTGCTTCTGAGGCTCTCAGAAGCGGCCGGCTCCGCCAGTAGTGGGAGGCATGGGCACATGGCTTCCTGCGGAGGCTGAACACTCCGAAGAAAAGCCCGTGCGCCTGAACAGTGCTTCCTTACAGGGCTAACTCGTGTGTGGATTAATTTGAAAGGTTGAAAGGAATACTTGGTAAAGCATGGTGGCACATGATGAGACTGGAGGTCTCCTACCTATTAAAAGGACTATCCGACTCCTAGATGTTAATAACCAGTCCTTCAGAGAACAAGAGGTAAGATGACGAGAAACAGGCCAAAGGAATGTTGTATAACTTTTTAAGAGTTGTAACTTATTAACTGTAATTTTAAATTTATTAAAACTTAAAAGTATATGACTGATTTATATGCAAGTTTGAAATGTGTTAAGGAACTGTGGTCTAAATTTAAACAAGTTTATACATAACATAACTTGAATATACAGAACTTACATGTAAAAAATTTTTAAATGTTTCTCTAGTTAAATATTTGTGTTGTGCTTGTGATACTTAATATACTATTTTAACATGAATGCTTAATATGGCTCTTTTAATTTGAATTTATATATTTACATTATCAAATCTTAGGAACTGCTTTAATAGATTAAAAAGGAAGAATAAAAACCTCCAAGTTAATTCTAGTGAACAAATTGCCAGTAAAATGCTATCTGATGTGGTGTGCATATTTTTCTTTTCACTAAGCTCACTGTATATCTTTTTTGTTGTTGTTCAGAAAGGATTGCTAAAATATTTAAACCATTATTCTAACCGTTTGCTGATTGTCTGAAGTCATTTTGGCTTTCAAAATTATGAGCATTTATCAAATTCCAGTTACTTTATGTCATTTTAAATAATGTTGACAGCTGATTTTATACTATATATAGTATAACTGCATTGTATGTACTCTTGGTATTTACTGCATTATCACTTTTGTGATAGAAATAGTGTTCCTGTATTCAACTAATTGTATACCTGTTGATGTAATGGTGGTTGGTGGCTATATACATAGGTCAAAACTTACATACTATTGTACATCTTAAATATGTACACTTTAGTGAATATCCCAGTAAAGGTGTATGTCCAAATGTATACTTTTTGAGAGTTAAAGGAGCTACCATGTTTAGGAGGAGGTATATTTTGCTTTGGTGTGGTTTGGCTTTGGTTTTTAGTTCTGATAGTTTGGTTTTTGCTTATATGCTTCAGTTTTCTCAAATACATAGGCATTTTCTTTGAGTAGAACGCTTCTTACATTATCATCAGTGTAAATACTAAAACTGACTATGTTTTTTGGGCCATCAAAAACTAACCTTGGAGCTAGGGTGTAGCTAAGTAGTAAAGCACTTGCCTAGTCATTCATGAGGTCTGGGATGGGGATCTTTTTTCTAATATCACATATAGGGCATGTTTTTGGCATACTTTATTTCAAAATTTAAAATCAGGAGTGTTGTCACAGTTTTAGACTATCAACATGGCCTTAATAATTTGAATATTTACACTTGTAAGTAGGAAGAGAAGAAATCCCATGTGGTCATAACTCATTTTTATCTTTTAAAAAATAACTATATTTTTTTTTTATTCTGATGTCAAAGTTTTTGCCAGGTTAGGAGAGATTATTTATCTAGTGACTTAAATAAACCAAGACACATACTGACTTGTGTCAAGGTTTGACTGACTATAGAAAAGTCCTTTTAAAAGGATGCCTGTAAAAGTAACATCATTAGGGGGAAAACCTTTTTACAGAAAGCTAATTCACAACAGGATTTTTCCATGTTGTATGTAAAAGCCTTATGTAAAGGCAGATTTCCTGTGTTAATGCATATTATTGCCTATCTAGATACATAATCTGATTAAAAATTAACCTAAATAAACAATATAAACTCAGATTGAGAGCCCTGGGTTTTTTCCCTCTCCAAGTGAACTTTAGCCCTGGTGAAAGGTTACCTACAGTAGAAAGTTCCTTGAGCATGTGAACTTTGTTGATTATTCTTTTGTTTATTTTCATAGACTTACAGGTTGTCTTTTGAGGGGAGTGTATAGTTTCAGTATCCTCATCTGTTACATTTCTTATATTCATATTAGAGTTACATTTCTTATATTATATTTGAGTGCTGCCAGCACTCAAATAAATATAACACAACTACCATTGTGAGAGCCTTACTATTGGTGGTCGTAAATAACTTGCATTCCTCCTCTTTTCTTTTATTACCTCCAAATACTCTAATTGCATCCTGTCTATGGAGGTACAATACCAATTCTCCAAAAACGTTTGTCTTACAAATGTCTTGTGACTGTGCAGATGTTTGGATTCTTAATAACGAATTCAGATCATTAAAATGGTTCACCTGAATTTGTAAAGGAAAACTACTTTTAGTTAAAGTTCACAAGGAGTAAGTGCTAATCTGTATTGCAGAAGAGATTTGTTTTTCTCTACCTTTTAGGTGACCCATTAATACCTAATCCATATCACTTTTCCACCAAAAAAATTCATTAAAAATGTTCATTTTTTTGAAATACATATATAAGCTAAATATTTGTTCTCTGTGCATGTGTCCTTTTAGTAAGGCAGGAACATTATTATTGAGTTCCCAGAAGCATGCCTAAAATGTGAAGAGGTGTCTTCCTGTTTCCCTTCCCCTAGACATATTTCCTGACTTAGTACCATCCTTTCTTATGAAGCACTTTAGACTTGATGAACTCTGAAGAGAAACATGTCCATGTTGAAAAGATTATAGTTGTTTTTAAAGAAAATATTTAACACCATATATGCTTGTCATAATATCTTGCTACCTTAAAAAGACTGAATAAACAAAATCCGTATAGTTTTAGAAATATGCTTTAGATGTATTTACATTAAATTATCTAAATTATCTAAAGTCTGTAGTTTTCATTTAAATATTGCATAATTTTGAATTATCAGGGACTAGTAGTTGTATATTGGTCCTATAATGAGAATTATCATTTTTATGTTATAATATCAAAAGTTTGTCTTTTACAAACTCAATTATTAATTTCTCCTTTCAAGTTCACTGGGAAGTGGACTGTCTTTCCAAAGACATTTACATTGAAATTAAATAGTTTATGATTTACTGGAAAGTCAAATTTGTTACACTTTAAACAAGGAAGAGGACCTGACCTTTGTTTCCAAAAAGCAGAATAGAACTTTCTGACAACTGCTTTGTTTCAAGTTAATGTTGGCATATCTTACTTTGTGAGGTAATTCTATCGCCATTCAAACAGGAGACTCTTTGTACTGTCTTTACTAAATGGAAAGGAATGCCTTGTGCTGGCCTCTGCACACCCATGTGTCACTCAGTCTGCACAGATGTGTGAGGTAAAGGCATTCACACATGTCGTCCACAGTACAGTGTGTGCCATTTTGCTACATATCAAAAGTTTTCTTTTTCATTTCATTTAACATGTGCGCAGTATTGGCATTATATTCAAAGTTTACTTTATAGTTAATTATTTAGGGAGTGGGAGGAGTGTTCTACAACCTATTTCTTAAAGTCTTCAAAGTTTTGAATTCTCTTTATCTACAAGCCTCTGTACTTCCAGCAGTTCACATTCCTTTCTGATACACATGTATACATTTAGGAGATTTGATAAATCTAATTACTTTGGGGGATATTCAAGTCATTTAAGTTTCTTTCCAAACAGTTTAAAATTTTCTTCCAGTTCTTCAGTTATTTGAAGTGGTTTCTTCACCCTTTTATATATGACTTTACTTATGTCAAAAATTTTTTAGAAAAAGTATTTCTTCTATTTTTTTAATCCTCACAATAACTGTAAGAGAAGTTCAGATTTTAACTCTGTTAATCACCCCCCTGCCTTGGCTTGAACACTGCTTTATCCATTCCAGTTTCTTACATGTTTATTTTAAGATTTTTTTTCTAAATGAAATAGTTAATGAGATTATATAATACCTAGTGTTTGCTTTAAAATATACAAGTAACAGGCAAAGATAAAGCAAATTATTATACAACAAACTGTTGAAGCTGACTGATAGATATATGGAATCCATTCTCTCCTTCAAGTAGATATGAAATTTCTCATCATAAAAAGGCTTTTTAAAAATTTATTTTCCACATTGAATTTAAAAGTTATATAGAATTTAATTTCTTTGTTTTAATGATAGTCTTTCTCCTTTCCAATATATTTTTTATGTTCTCAAAGTGATACTGTATTTATTTTTAATGTTATTGTTTAGCAATGTTGTATTTTAACTGTGAAGAGCATTCATTTTCAGAGTTCCATGTTTCTATATCTTACAGTATACAAAAGCTTTTGTGAAAGGAGCTTAACTTTGTTCAGACTTGCTTGAAATCATTATGTTTAAACACATTTAATGTAATGTTTTGGGTTTTTTTTTTCTTTTTTTACAGGAACCAAGCAATAAAAGAGTTCGACCTCTAGCTCGGGTCACATCTTTGGCAAACTTAATCTCTCCTGTGAGAAATGGAGCAGTCAGACGTTTTGGTCAAACAATCCAGGTAATGAAGAAGGGAAGGGAAAGTAAAGTAGTTAGGGAACTTTTTTATATAAACCTGAAATGTATTATATTCTTCAAACTGTAAAAACCCTGTCTGCAATGCTGTACTTAAGCATTTGGGGGGGGGGGGCAGTATACTGGTAAGGAATATTATTGAGAACAATATTTGTAAGTAATTTTTGGCTGATAAGTATTTTTAAATGATGGGAATGTAATTAAATATAAGTAAAGATTGTTTTAAGCATTGAAAAATTCTCAGGACTTTTTTTAAAAATTGTGTTTCTTCACTTTAAAAAATTACTTGAAAAGGAACTATAGCCTCCAAATCTCATTTTCTCTTTTGCTCACCTCTTTAAGTCATTTACCCTTCGTGGTGACCACAGATCCCCTGCGTCTGCCCAAAAGTCATCTAGTAGATCGACAGTCCCAACACCTACCAAAAGAAGAAGCAGTGTGCTATGGTCAGAGATGTTAGACATCAGTATGAAAGAGTCTTTGACCACCAGGGAAATCAAACGTCAAGAGGTATGCTGGTATCAGTTTCAAGTTCCAAGACCCCTGCTTTTTAAAGAATGGGTTTCCAGAAGACTAAGAAACTAATTTTCCTGTAGAAAAATGAGTTTTCATTTTTGTATTTTAGCAACAACTCATAACATGATGAGCATTACTTTGTGATGGGGTGGTAATCATCAAATTAAACACCTCTGATTAAACAAATTAAACACCACTTCTAAGGCAGAAGTATAAAACATGGCAGCCTCTTCTAAAGATCCTATTTTGAATTTTTAAATTAAATCACTTTAAAAAGAGTTTTTCAAAGCAAATAATGTAAATATCAATTGTACATAATTTTCCTCTCTCAAAGAATGACCTCTTATGTTTGCTGGATGTTTTTTAGGCAATATATGAAATGTCCAGAGGTGAACAAGATTTAATTGAAGATCTCAAGCTTGCAAGAAAGGTTAGTAAATAATCTTTTATCAGAGGCCATGTTTGTTTGGTACCAGGAATAGAACTTAGAACCTTGCACTTGCTAAGATGCCTAGTTTTTAAAAATATACATTATGCAAGTTCTAAAGGCTAATTTCTTAAAATTTAGAATAGGAAAGTAGAAAGTGTCTACTGGTGAATAGATGCTTTAGTTGAAGTTTAGATATATTTCTTCTAATATGAGTATCAGGAATAGAGCCTTTGAGGGATTACCATATACTTTAATTTCTTTTATTAAATCCATGTTAATCTTAGCATAGTTTGTCAAATGCATTCAGGTTCAGGTTTCTTGTCATGTTTTCTTTGATTGATCTTTGTGTGACTGATCTCTTCCTTTCTGATTAGGCCTACCATGACCCCATGTTAAAGTTGTCTATCATGTCAGAAGAAGAACTCACACACATATTTGGTGATTTGGATGCTTACATACCTCTGCATGAAGGTCAGATATACTGCTTAACTGAATTGCAGTAACAAGCAATTTTAAATCTAAACTAATAACATATTGACCTATTTTATAAATAAACCTGTTGTTCTTTCTGCTTTTTTGTACTTAAGATTTGTTGGCAAGAATAGGAGAAGCAACTAAGCCTGATGGAACAGTGGAGCAGATTGGTCACATCCTTGTGAACTGGGTATGCACTAAGTTGTTGACTCCAGTTAATTTCTTACAGACTTGTCATATTAGAGTTTGTGGTGATTATCAGATCAGTTTAATCTTTAAGTATATTTTGCAAACAGATAAGTCATTGAAACTAAAATTTATAATGAAAATAAAAGTTACAGTCTTTAAAAGAAATTCAGTCATAGTAGTTTATCACAAACCTGTTTGTAAATATATTTCTACATGGAATTCCCTCATATGCTGCTAATTGTCGTGTTGCATTCCTTCATTTAAACATCTGAGTGACTGCTGGATGCTGAACACTGAGGATTCAGTAATGAAAGATGTTTTCTGCATTTATAACCTTGTGAAGGAAGAGTTAAGCCTATCATTATTTTCAGTGTTGATGATGAGTATGTTAAATGCCCAGATTTCCTGGGAGCACAAATGACTAGCAGTTAAGTGAGGTTGTAGGAAGTAGAAGTTGTGAGGCTTCAGTTGAATATAGCAAATTAGACAACTTGTAAAAGAGCATTCTCACATTAGCCCAGAATATTAATTCTCCCATTATCATCTCCAGGAAAATGTCCACAGCTTATTAAAACTCAATAGTTATGCTGTTTAGTGTTTTATATTTGTAGAGTTATTAATGCACTCAGCCATAACAGGAATGCACCATACTTTTTGTTTTTTTATTCTTCAGTTACCAGGTTTGAATGCCTACAAAGACTACTGTAGTAACCAGCTGGCAGCCAAAGCTCTTCTTGATCAAAAGAAACAGGATCCAAGAGTCCAAGACTTCCTCCAGCGATGTCTTGAGTCTCCCTTCAGTCGAAAACTAGATCTTTGGAGCTTCTTAGATATTCCTCGAAGTCGCCTAGTCAAATACCCTTTACTGTTAAAAGAAATTCTTAGACACACTCCAAAAGATCACCCTGATGCTCAGCTTCTGGAGGAAGCAGTAAGTAATCCAATAATTAACTTTCCCATTTTTCAAGTTCATGCATTAAGAGTACCTTAGAAGGGTACTCCAGTCTTTCATACACCAAGTCAGCATAGTAAAATGTTTTGTTTTTAAATGCTTGCTACATTAGCACAGTGTAAGTAATAAGGAGGCGTATCTTTGTTGCACTTAAATTTTTACAATGGTAGTTTAGTCAAGGGACTGTATTTTTAATCTGGCCCATACCGCTAGCCAGCTTCTGACTTTGGATAACTTACCCAGTTTGGCTGTGACTGTTTCTTTATCTGTTAACTGAAAGGACTGATTGAATTGATTTCTAAACTCCCTTTAAGCTGTAAACTCTACAGTTTTATGTGACACTTTATGTTGTAGGGAAGGAAGCAGGAGTTAATATATCGAAGTTGTTCATCAATTTATTGGGATAATTTTTAGGTATTGATAATCCAAAGCGTTCTCTCTGATATCAACCTGAAGAAAGGAGAATCTGAGTGCCAGTATTACATCGACAAGCTGGAGTATCTAGATGAGAAGCAAAAGGACCCTAGAATTGAAGCAAGTAAAGTGCTGCTGTGCCATGGGGAGCTAAAAAACAAAAATGGACATGTGAGTGCATTTGAGTACTAGTGGGAAATAAGTTTTCCTTTTCCCATACTACTAAATTTTTGCACATCCATTATGAAGCAGGTTTGTAAAAAATTCATGAAGTGGTGACAGAACACTGATTTTTATTTTATGTGATCAGCTTTGATAAGGCAAGCATTTATTTTCTGTCATTGGAGAATAAATAGGATGACTTAAATGTTTCAGAGAAGAATTAGTGGTACTTTTTGAGTTTAAAACATAAATTTACTCGTTTGGGTAGGGATTCCTTTCCAAATTCTGTAATGTTTACTAAAAAAGCATACCCTGCCAAAAAAATTTTTTTGTATAATTAAGGCAGTATAGTAGTTTTTAACACTACTCAACAGATTTCTGCAGCATATTAAATGAAAGCAAGTTTGTTTTT
Source organism: Hydrochoerus hydrochaeris (assembly GCA_004027455.1). NCBI lineage: Eukaryota > Metazoa > Chordata > Mammalia > Rodentia > Hydrochaeridae > Hydrochoerus > Hydrochoerus hydrochaeris. The sequence continues at coordinate 162,541 of PVLA01000558.1, forward strand.
TAAATATTAATTACAGAAGTATCCTGCATAACTAAATATAACAATGGAATGGTATTTCTGTTCCATTATGTGCTTTTTGAAACCCCAATTATAAATTGGGGTTTCTTGAAAACTTTTTGAAATCTGATGTCTTTGATTTCTATCACATGCCTTCATTGTTCTGTAAAGGCTTAAATTTGTGTGGACAAAATGGAACCATTAACATTTTACCAGTTTGGCTTTTTTAATTGCTACTTTTTAGAAAACTGTGGTATATAATACTAGTATTCTAAGTCACATTACTACAGATAGTCAGGTCTTTGTGATGCTTAACCAGATAATACACATCAATAAAAAATGTTTTGTACCTTCTGAGATTGAATTTTTCATATAAAATATATGTAGTCTTGAAATTAATTTTTTTTTTTTTTTTTTTTTTGGTGCCAGGGATCAAACTCACAACCTTGTGATTGCCAGGCAGGCACTTAAGCTACTGAGCTAAATTAATATCATAAGATACTAATTTCCAGTCCTGAAATTAATATCTTATGAAGGGAATCTTATCAAATCATTTTGATAAAATTAATTTCAAATTGTTTTTAACAATATTTCAGTTACTTGAAAGTTCTACATTGAGAGAGCATTTTTTCTAATTTTTCCAGAAACTTTACATTTTCCTGTTTCAAGACATCTTGGTTTTGACTCGGCCTGTTACACGAAATGAGCGTCATTCTTACCAGGTCTACCGGCAGCCAATCCCAGTGCAGGAGCTGGTACTAGAGGACCTGCAGGATGGGGATGTGCGTGTAGGAGGGTCTTTTCGAGGGGCTTTTGGCAACTCAGACAAAGGTAAAAATACCACTTTTAAAATAGTTTAATGGTACTACACAAATTTAGTCTTAGTCTTTAAGAATTCTAAAAATTAAGTGATTTCCTTTTCTGATACTTGGTATACTTTGAGTTATCAGGTGCTTCACTGCTTAAGTCTCATTTCCTTTTTTTCAAAATTTTTTTCTAGCTAAAAATATCTTTAGAGTCCGCTTCCAGGACCCCTCTCCAGGCCAGTCTCACACTCTACAAGCTAATGATGTATTCCATAAGCAGCAGTGGTTCAACTGTATCCGAACTGCCATTGCCCCTTTCCAGCAGGCCTCCAGTCCATCAGAGCTTCAGGGTTTGCCAGAGCTCCATGAAGAGGGTGAAGAGAACAACCCCTCTGCAGGGAACCTCCAAGCCCAAAGAAGGGCCTCAACAGTTTCCAGTGTTACACAGGTAGAAGGTGATGAAAATGCAGCTGAATGTGGTTTTGGTGTACAGGCAGCAGAAGGTTCCAAGAGTGTAAAGGGACATCGAATGCAATCCGGCTTCCGAAGATCAAGGGACAAAGCGCAGTTAAATGGCAGACGGAAAGAGACTTTAGTGTAAAGGAATCTCTCTATATTAACTGGCAAAGAGACTATTTATAAATGTGTACAGTTTCGTTTTGTTTTGTTTTGTTTTCTCCTCATGGGACTATCTATTATAGGGTTACTTTGTACCAGTTGTAACATTTTCATGATTTGGGGTTGTTTTTCCTTTCTTTTTAAATTTTATTTTATTTTTTAATGGCAGCTAAAGGTATTCAGATTACAGTTAAGTTGTGGCCTTTTAAAAAATATATTTTCTTGGATTATTTAGAACATGCAAGCCTCATATGTTTAATCGGATGAAATATGAAATTAATGAGTTTTTCTGATTGTAGATTCATCATTACTTTTCATTACAATCAATTGTGATATTTACAGTATATGCTAAAATTCAGAATTTTCCAAATACTGGAATTCTACCAGCATTCTTTGTTAAGCCTTGCATGCAAAATTTAAAATTTTTATATTGCCACCTAAAATTTGCATGAAATATGTTTGAAGTATTTCAAAATTTACAGTGAAATGTAGCTCCCTTGAAAAACAAACCATAAAATTTAGTCAGTTTTCTATTTTATCAACTGGAATGCTTTATATTATGTTAAGCTGTTTTTTTTTCTGTGCACATTCCTCATTTTTCATTCATTTATCCTGCCAATTATTTAATTTTTTTATTGTAAAGTAGTTTTTAGTATTTGCTTTTATTTTTTTACTTTGGTGCCTTTTCAATTGGCATGTCTTTAAAAAGTATTTTTCTTTCTGATTAAAATGTGTGTGTGTGTATATATATATATACATATATACATATATATATATTTGTGGGTTTTTAAAATCATATTGACTTTACCAAGTGAAACCAAGCCATACTGTTTTTGAGCCAGTTAAAAAAATTACAGTTTTTAAAGTGTAGCATTTTAAGGTGGTGAAAACACATGAAATGATTCAATATATTTTATACTACTGAAAGAAAATCACTTCAAGGATTTTGTTGAAAGTTTTAATGTTGTCTGAAAAGCGAGAGGAAGGTAATTGACTGGTAATAAGTAAAAGGAAAAAAAGAGGGACAAAGAAAGCGGTTTTGTCTTCAAGTAAAAATGTCTGGCTGTGCCAGAATGTGAAAGAAGATAGGAAAAGCTCAACTTGAGGGTGTGTAGTAAGTTGTAGAAAGATCGAGGGGATGTGAATTTTATTTGCCTTGGTTTATAGTACCTGCAAATAGCAGGTTTGAAAAGAAACAAATCTGTTCAGAATTTGACAGTATTAGATCAGTTTTGGTAGATTTATTCATAAGACTGGTGAGCCTTTACTGCAAAATGTTTCCATTAAAATGAGATTATACTCTAAAAGGGGGAGGGCAGACTGAAGCCTTTTGTTATCCCAAGTTTATATAATGATGATAAGTCAGTATTGACTATTATGTGAAATATATTTGCCAGTGGAAATGAAACTTGGAAAAGACTGTAAATATATCAGTCAAGTGATTTCTCTGTATAAATGAACTATACAATTAAAAAAAGCACACACATAATCACCCTAAAGGTTTCTTGCCTGGTGGATATTTTGGGGGCATCTGATTAAACATGTTGATATGGCAAAGGAGGTAGGAAGTAGCATGCATCACAGAAGTTTATGAAAGTCACAGATATATATTAAAAGTAAAATTTCCTTTTTTTCAGAAAAATACAAATTAAATTTAATCCAAATTTTTAAAAAATCACAAATAATCAAATCTTTAAAATTCATTGATGAGTAACAGAAAAGTTCAATTAATAAATCTTGTGAATCTTGTAAAACTGTTTAAGAATACACTGTAATCAAGAAATAGCAATATGCAGAAGACAGCTGAACATCTGACCACTTTCTGGATATGATATTAAAGCTATTAGCAAAGCATCCTGATTAATTTCACATTTTGATTTAGGTGTGTCAGATTCTTCACTTTGGAAGTTTCATATTCAGAAGTATAGACTGTATCAGTGATTATGTGGTCTGTAACACCAGAAAGCAATAGTTTTAATCCTTTCTGAAAGTGTAACATAGAATACCATTCCTTCCAGAATTACCCTTCATCAGTTTTCAAAGTTATAGAAGCAAGTGGTTCTGTCTCACAGGATATTGTAAGCAGAATGTTTTATCTGAAACCGTTATCTTGCTTTGCTTAACTGATAGGAGAAAACAAGGGTACATGAAATGAATATTCAGCAAAAGCATTTATATTTGATAGTGTTGAATGACTTAGTCCAGAAGTTGTCAGACCTGTTTGGGAAATCACCAGGAATGCTTTAAAAAAAAAAAAGTAAAAGTAACTCAGCCTCACCCCTTATCATCACACACATCCCATTTCACTGAATCTAGATCTTGGGGGAGGGGAAATAGGGCTATTTATATTTGTAAATGTTCTGTCCTAGTAATTTGAATACAATGAATTCTTAGGGTCAACACTTAATCATTACTCATCTAGCTAATATCCTGCATATAAATGATGTATAAGTGTGAACATATATCTATCCTCCCAGATTGCCTTAACCTTTTAGAATTGGATGTGAAGAGTCTTATCTTAACCTTCTTCTATTAGGTATGACTGTATATTTTCAGCAAAGAATAGTCTCTATTTGTAAGGTCTTCAGCTCAGTGTTTTATCTCAGGATGTGTGAACATAAAGTGCTGAACCAAGTCATCTAATTGATAGTTAACATCACTAATTCACCCTGAGATTTATTAAGAAATTCTACTACCAACCGAGTATTCAGCTGCTTTTGTGTTATTTAATGCTTTTCTGAGTGTGCAGATCTGGGACAGTACTCATTTATTCTCAAAAGATGCATAGCTAACTGTAATATTAATCACTGATTTCACAGTCACTAGAAAATGCGTAGTTAAGTCTCACATCTATGAGTTTTGATGACTAAGATGAAAGTCCTAAATTGGCTATCTAATAGTTTGTTTTCATCATGCTCCTCATTGGAAATGCTTGCCTATTCCCTAGAGACAAAACTGATTGGTAGGAAGTATGTCGTTGTTACATTTAGAAGTGTAAAAAAAAAAAGTGCTGAGGATTTGAAGCAGATGATACAATCACAAACTTGGGTGTCTTTAAATTGGCATGACATAGGCTGGCAGTGTGGCTCATTGTTAGAGCCCTTGTCTAGTATCTAAAGTCCTGGATTCACTCCCCAGCACTGCATTAAAAGATAAATGGGCATGATAGAACATCTATAAAGGCTAATATTCATTTGGCTATAGAACCTGGTTCCCCTGAGAGGAATGTCCTAACAAATGCATTTCCTTAAATCTAAAGGAAGTCTAGAACTGGATCTAGAGTTTTGATTGTTTTCTGCAGGTCTGAGCAATCCCCAGAAACAACTGCAAGACTGGTTCATAGATAGATTACACAATGATTACACAAATTCATTGGTATTTAATTTAGTGCAGTGAGCATTTTGAGAATCTCAATAAAAGCTATGGATCCTTTTGCCAGGAAAATGTACATACATACTAACACATCTGCACAACTTAGGGAGTTCAGGGTTATTCTCCAAACCTTTCTGTGGGCTCCCAAATTCAGATCTGCTAAGGGCTGTCCCAATGAAAACTTAAGAATCTGCTGGAGAATTAGGATTTACTTTGTCAGTATGGATTCTCAAAGCACTGATAACTACTCATGCTCTATTAGTGATAACTGAAAACTCATACACTTCTATCTGGGTCTTTAAACCATACTTAAGACACATTCAATCGCTCTGGATATAGTTTTCTTTAAAATAATCATACCTGTTTTATAGACTACTTTCAGTTTGATATCACATAGTCCTAGCTTCAGAATCCTGTCCCTTTTTGATCCTTGTTGTCTCCAGAAATGTCTGTCTTCTGTTTTCCCAGAATATGGTCTACTTGTGTAGTGATAAATGTGGACTGAGTAAAACTGAGCTCCTATCCTGAACATGAAGTGACACTGTCCAGTAACTAGTTACACAGATGCCTCATGATGAACATGGTGTGCATTTAAAAGTATATAAGACAATTGGACTATCAGGATAAACTGCAGTGGATTAAACACACTTCAAATATATTTGAAAATAGCTTCATAATGATTTTTTAAAAATAATAAACTTCTGATCCTTTTTGGAATGTCTCAGAGAACCACCTTACTGCTTTGAAAACTGGTAAATAATCATGCATTTATCCAACCTTTTCTTATACAAGCTATCCCTCAGGTAGCCAAATAGATAAGGAAAGATTCTCTACATAGCAAAAGCCTAGCTAATATTGAAGGGGTCACCATCTTGTAACTCTCATGGGAACCCAGATGGATTTGGACATTGATTGTGAATAAGGACCCAACACAGGCAGGCAGACACCACTGCCTCTTGAGAGAAGTGCATACCATCCAAGCAGCCCTATAAGAAGGTCAGGCAGGTGGATGATGTGATGGTGCACATATGTAATCACAGCACCTGGGAGGCTGAGGCAGAAGGATCACTGCAAGTTCAAGGCCAGCCGAGGATATGTAGAGATTTCAAGACCAATCTGAAGTGAGACCCTGACTCAAAAAAAAAAGCAAACAAAAAACCAGGGTCAGATCTCCAGAAAACATGTCACAGTTTCTTCAAACTCCAAACAGAACAGAGACGGAAGAGAGTGTAGAATCTATGATTTAGGAACTATCAAACAACTAAACCAAAGTTTTTAAATAAAAAAACATCCAATATTTGAAGTTAAGTAGTTTACTACACTTTTATATTTGATAGTGACACAATGATGAGAGACAATAAAATATTTGTGAATACAATTGAGCTGGAGGTGTAGCTCAAGGGTAGAGAAGCAGTTTAGCACACATAAGCCTCTGGGTTCAGTCCCCAGCACCAAAAAGAAAAATAGATTCCTGGGATCACATTCAAAATTATGGGGCAGGATATGGTTGGAAATATAAGATTGGCCATCTGTTAATTCTGAAGCTATGTTCTTTGCTTCTGTTTGTATATGTTTAAAGTTCACTAAAAAAGTTTAGAAGAGCTTAGGAAAATTCAGATAATATTGAATATGCTTCTAACTCGTCAATCTCTTAAATTCCCTCCAAACTCCCAAACCTTTGCTTTTCAAAGTAAAGGAAAAATGCTTACCAGTACAGCTGCATATGCAGTCATCTTGCAGAAGCTCGTCTTTTGCCTGAGTGTCACACTTGCTACTCTCTCTATTGCAACTTGACAATAGCATTAGATGAATTTGACTGGTTTAATTAATATGGCCCTTTTCCTCATCCTCTTCCTTTTCCCTGTGTATCTTCCTCTACCATTGTTTCCTTTCCCTGTAATTTTTTTTCTCTGACATAGAAACATTGGTACCCTATTTCATATGAACTGAGGTAGTCAGCACACCATCCCTTCACACCCATGGTTTTGTTTTCCCTTGGACCATGGTCCAAATATATTAAATGAAAAATTGTAGAAATAAACCGTATTAAAATTGCTCAGTGTTTGAAGCAGCACGATGATGAAAACGCACACTGTTCTGCTTTGTCCACCTTGGACATGAGTTGTTCCATTGTCTAGAATTTCTGTGTTGCTATAAATGCTATCTGCCCTTTAATCACTCAACTCCCTTGCTTGTCAGATCAAGTGCCTCAGTATTGCATGCTTTTGTCCAAGTAGCCCCTTATTTGATTCAATAATGGCTCCAGAGCACAAAGTAGTAATACATAGGAGATGCCTGCCTCCTGAGAGGCATAAAACACAGAATAGATTGTCAATTCTGCAGAGCAGTTAGGAAAAAAATAACATTTGTACTATCCATAACATTTTTAGGCATCAGGTGAGTGTCTTGAATACATCTTCGGAAGAGAAAACTACAAAGAGGTTGCAGATGTCACAAGAAATTTCATTCTGCCTAACACAGTTCACCAAAGCCTAGTTCACAATCCTTTCGTTTTTCTTTTTCTCTCTCCTTTCTCTTTTTCTTTCATACATGTTTGCAGAGCATGGGGTTTACATTCTTTGTATGGGTTGGTACATGTCTGTAACATCTTAATTCCTTTTCTCATTCCCTATTCCTTCCTCTCCTCCCTTTTCTTCCATCTCTTGATCCTTTTCCCACTAGAGAAAGATCTCCCTACTTCCTATTTTATTTTGCTTTTTATAATTTGGCTTTCTCATGTAAGAGAAACCATGTGATATTTAAACGTATGTGCCTGATTCGTTTCACTAATGTGGTTTCAAGGTGCGTCCATTTTTCCTACAAATGACTCAACTTTATGGTAGAGTAGTAATTCATAGTGTGTAAATACCATCTTTCTTTATCCATTCATCTGCTGATGAACATGCAAGCTGCTTCCTAGATTTACCTATTATGAGTCATGCTGCTATAAGCATGGATATACATGCATCACTGTAATAAGATGTCTGTAACTCAGGAAGATCCTTAGAAGGAATAGCTGGGTCAAATGGAAATTTTAAAATTAATTTTATTGGTATACTTTAGATATACATAATGATGACATCCTAGAGAATTCATACTTGTACATAATATGTATTTATTCTTTTTACTTCAATTTCCTCCCCTCTCTTCAATCCCTCTTCGCCTTCTTAATTACATTTTTTCTTTTCTATTTCTTTTCTTTTCCCTTCTTTTCCCCCTTTCTTGTCCCCTTCCCATTTAAACATTTTCTTCCTATTTCCCAATATACATTTTGGTCCTTCTTTACACTTTCAGTTTCTCGCATGAGAGAAACAATGTGGTATTTAAATATCTGTGTCTGATTTATTTCACTTAAAAGTATGGCCTCAAAGTGCATCCATTTAGAAATGTCTTAACTTTGTCCTTTTTGGCAGAGTAGTGTGCCATTGTGTTAAAAATATTCCTTTATATATTAATCTCATGATGGGCATTTGGGCTGTTTCCAAGATTTAGCTATTATAAACTGGTGCTGTAAACATGGATATCTTGGTTACTTTTCTCTTGCTGATACAAAATGCTTGATACTCAGTTTTTTAAAAGTTTATTTTTAGTTTATTATTATGATTTTGTCTTTTTGAGACCTTTTGTGAGTTTTCTTTTTTTAATTTGTTTGTTTTGCTTGTTTTTGGTCTTTTGGGGCTCACTTTGTAGCCCAGGCTGGTCTTTAACTTGCAATGATCCTCCTGCCTCAGCCTCCCAAATGCTGAGATTATAGGAGTACGCCACCATGCTTGGCTTCCAATGCCCAAAATTAAGGAAGGAAAGGTTTATTTAGCTCACAGTTTGCGAGGATTTCAGTTCATAATCAGCTGACTCCAAGGCAAGGTGACATGGCAGAGGAGTAACAGTTCATGGCAGCAAAAGGCAACAAACATAGCACGAACAAAAAGAGAGGTGTGAGAAAGAGCCTGCCTTTTTCCCTCCCTTATATTATATGCAGGCTACTTGCCCCAGGGTGGTTGTAGCACTCACTCTCATAATCCCAGCACTGAACCATGAGACAACCACAAACTCTAGAGGCCTACTCCCATGACTGCATGAGGCTTAGTGGGGACATCTAGACACAAGCCATAACATTCTATTCCTGGCCCCTCAAAGGCCTTTAAAAATAGGCATTGCTTTATGCGAAAAGCATTTTAGTCTGTCTCTAAGAGTCGCCAAAGTCCTAACAGTTTTATCATTGCTGAAAAGTCCAAGTCCCAAGTCTCCTCTGAGATGTAAGACAAACATCTGTGAGCCTCTGTACAAATGAAAAGAAAGTTAAAACACTTCCAACATTCAATAGCACAAGATTCTAAAAGTTACAAATGGGGGACCAAAGCAAGTCCAACATCCAGCAGGGCAAATATTAAGTCCTGTAGCAGCATGTCCAGAATCCGTCAAAACCTATGGCAAGTTGTGAGCTCCAAAGGGCTTGTGTGGCTCTGCCCCGATGGTATTTCCACTGGTAGTGGTAGAAGCTCCCAGGGCTTTTCTCTTGGGCCTGCTTTGCTCCCTCCTTGCAGTTTTTCCTCAGACAATTCATGTTCCTGGCTTTTCCAAACTTCTAGGGTTTCCACTGCACCTTTGGCTTTGTACTCAGAACTTCACACATTGCCTTTCAGGGACACACTGCCTGGCCTTCCAGGGTTTTTTCTGAAATGTAGGTGAAAGCCTTTTTAACCTCAGAACTGATGGTTTTGTTAATATGATATATTACATTTATTGATTTGCATGTGTTGTACCATCCCTACATTCCTGGTCAGGATGTATTATCCTACTTGGTCAGGGTGTATTAGCTTCTTGATGATTTGCTGCATTCTGTTTGTATCTTATTGAGGAGTTTTATATCTAAGTGTTAGGGACAGTGGCCTATAATTCCCTTTCTTGGATCCTTTGTGGTTTTGGTATCAGTGTAATGCTTGCTTCCAGGAATGAGTTTGAGAGTATGGTTTCCATTTCAATTTCATGAAAGAGTTTGAAGAGTGGCGGCCTTAGATATTCTCTAAATTTATTGTACAAGGGCTGGGGATTTGTCTCAGAGGTGCAGTGCCTGGCAAGTGTGAGGTCCTGACTTCAATACCTAGTACCCAAATAAATAAATAAATTTCTTGTACAATTCAGTGAAGTTGTTGAGACCTAGAATTTCTTTGTTGATAGGTTTTAATTACATGTTCAATTTCATTGACAGATATTAATTTATTTAGAATTTTTATATGTTCCTGATTCAGCTGTGGTAATTTATATGCATCTAATAATATGTTCATTTCTTCTGTTTTATACCTTATTAAAATACAGGTTCTTGAAGCAGGCATTGATGATATCTGAATTTCTGCAGGATTTGTTATGATTTCATCTTTTTATTTCTAATTACATGAATTTGGGTCTTTCCTTTTTTGATTAGGTTGACTAAGGATTTGTCAATTTTATTTAATTTGTTTTACATAATTGGGTGTGTTTTTATTTGTTCCATATATATTTATGATTATTATTACTTCCTGTTGGATTGTTCCCTTAACAAATATATAGTGACCTTCTTTGTCTCTCTTAACCAGTCATGGTTAGAAATCCACTTTGTCTTCAAATAGAATTGCTCCTCTGCTTTTTTGTAGGTTCCTGTGGCATGGATTATTGTTTTCCCTCCTTTGACTTTCATTCTGTGAATTTATTTTTTAATTAAATGTGTTTCTTATATGCAGCATATTGTTGGATCTTGTTTCTTGATCAACTCTGCCAGCCTGTTTTTTTTTGGTTGATGAATTGAGACCATTTATATTGATGATTATAACTGATATGTATTGATTTATCCTTTTCATGTTGTTGGTTCCCTTTCTTTCTCTGTTTAATTGCTTGCCTAGCCTGGTGGATTCATTCTGTTGGGATTCATGGACTTGTAGTCCTAGTTATCTTTTTCTATCCTTCAGAATATTTTGGTAGTCATTAAGTTCTTCAGGTGCTCCCTCTCAATTATTTCTCCACCAATTTTGAAAGATAGTTTGTGAGTTACATACATTTGGGTTGGAGGTTGTTTTGTCTTAGGGCTTGAAATACTTCACTCCAACTCTCCTTGTCTCCAGAAGTCTGCTGTGATTCTGATGGGCTTTCCTTTATAGGTGATTTGTTTCTTTTATATAACAGCTTTTAATATATTGTTCTTATGTTAAATTTCTGGAATCTTGATTATTACATAACTTAGTGTGGATTTTTTTTATCATGGCTAATTGGTGAAGAAGACAAGAAGGAAGGAAGGAAGGAAGGAAGGAAGGAAGGAAGGAAGGAAGGAAGGAAGGAAGGAAGGAAGGAAGGAAGGAAACAACAACTAAAAAAACTAGAAAAACGTTCACATTCATATAAAAACAAGAACAAACAATTATGAAAAAGGAGAAAAGTAAAGAAGGGAAGGAAAAAAATGTTCACTTCTGGATATGTCTCTCCTGTCACTAGTAGACAAAGGGTGCAACAGAGCCAAGATCTGTACTGGTTGCTCCCAGCAAGTCTGCAGTACAGTTATGGTGGGGCAGTTGATAATCTCAGCAAGCCTGTGCTTTCAGCTCTGCTGAATTTCAGGCTACTTCTGTTTTCTGCCTGTGAGGCTGACACCTGAGTTGATCAATATTCTGGGTCACTTCCGCCAGTTCAAACTTAGCTCTCTGACTGGGGTTGTCTCCCATGGCTATGGCTTACCCTGACACTGGCTACCCCAAGCTGGAGCAACTCACTGCTGCTCTGAATCCTGAGTTCAGTTGGCCCCTTTCAAAATGGTGACTGGCCAGTCACCAACTCCTGGGGATGCCCTGGAGAACTAGACTGGAATCACTCACTAGCCACTGCAGTCTGTAACATCCAATACTCTGTTCCACTGATGTGTTTCTCCATGGGGGCCTGTGGCGTCACTGGTAATCACTGTGCCTCTGCAGATTCAAGCTACTCCTCTCACGCCATGAGCTGGGACTCAGGGAGAAAGTACCACTTGTCTCCTTCCTCTTCTGCTTTGAGGTCCGTCTTTTTGTGTACTCTGTGGGCTCCAATTCTTTTTTCAGAATCTTGGTGGGTCCTAGGGAACCAAGTCTCTCCTTTTTGTCTTCCTCGCATCGCTGTATCCCAGCATCTGTTCTCCAAATCTCAGAGAGGCTGTTTTGTTGCTGTTCACCACTCTTTTCCCAAAAGTTCTCTGGAGTTTCTATTTTTAGTTGTGAGGAATCTCTAGACTGATCTCCATTGCTGTACTAGTTTACATTCCCACCCACAATGTAGAAATGTTCCTTTTCCCCATATCTTCTTCATCATCATTTATCACTATTTGATTTCTTAATTATGGTATTTTTTCTGGGATAAGGTAGACTCCCTTGTGTTATTTTAATTTGCATTTCTCTAATGGCTAATGATGTTGAACATTTCTTCATTCATTGATTAGTCATCTATTTCTGTGAAGTATCTTTTTATTTCACTTGCTTATTTTTTTTTACTAGGTCTTTTATTTTGGGAAGTGTAATTTTTGAATTCATTATATATTCTAGGTATGAATTCTCTGAGAAATTACTAACAAGAGATTTTTCCCATTTCCCCTATGTTAGTTGTTTATTTCACTGTGCAGAAGCTTTTTAATTTGATATGATTCCATTTCTTTATTCTCAGTACTATTTCCTGTGCAACCAGAGTTCTGTTCAGAAAGTCCTTGCCTACACCTATGACTTCAAGAGTTTTACCTATTTTATCTTCTAGCATGTTAAATGTTTCTAACATTTGGTTCTTTGATCCATTTTGATTTTAGTTTAGTACATGGTGAGAGATGTGGATCTAAATTCAGTCTTCTGCATGTGGATAGCTACTTTTCCCAATAGCATTTATTAAAGAGGTTTTCTTTCCTCCAGTGTATGTTTCTGGCTTCTTTATCAAAGATTAAACAGTTGAATATGCTAGGAGTTGCTTTTGTGTCCTTTATTCTGTTCCATTGATCCTCATGTCTGTTTTAAGAAAGAATAGAGTTGCCATGTCTGATAGTTTTTGCTGTCATGTAGACCCTGAAGTAAGACAAAATTAGCTAGAGTCAAAGAATTCTGCTACTCTCTTACAGAATTTAGATTTCTAATAACTGTTTCTGTTTCCTTCCTCCATTGAACAAGACAAGGAGGAACAGATCCATCAAGTTAGACCTGGAAATCATACACATCATTTATGCTAATCATATCTTTCTCATCTTGTTGAGGAATTTGAAATCCACAAACATCAAATGACTTACTCAAGCTTGGCATGGAGGCACATGCCTGTAATCCTAACTGCTCTGGAGGCTAAGGAAGAATAAAAGATTCAAGGCTAATTTGGGCAACTTAGCAAGAATCTGTTTCAAAATTAAGAAGGAGCGGGAAGAGGAGGAGGAGGAGGAAGAGAAGAAGAAGGAAGGAGGAGGAGGAGGAGGCGGCAGCAGTAAATGTGCTGAAGATGTAGCTCAGTGACATAGCACCTACCTGAGATTTGTGAGGTCCTGAGTTCAATCCCTAATACTGGGGGGAAAATCTTTGACTTACCCAAGATCACACAATTGTCTTATAGCTAATCTGAGATTAAGTGCATCTAGGCTTGTTTGTTCCTCTTTAGACATTCCTTCTCTGCTACCAGCACACTGCAGAGTTGACTTAATTTATCTGCTTGATATCTAGCTTCTTCAGATATATCTTGGAGATGAAAATACTGACCTCAGTGTATATGGGTTCTGCATCCAACTGCAGATCTAAAATACTGCAGGGAAAAAATTGTGTCTATACTGAAAATTTAGTCAAATTAATCTTTATTTTCCTTGTCATTATTCTCCAAGCAATACAGTGTAACAACTGTGTTATGACATTTATATTATATTAGGTATTATAAGTAATCTATTTATGATTCAAATTATACAAGATGGTGTGCATATGTTACATGCAAAACTACACCATTCCACATAGTGCACTTGAGCACCTTCAGATTTTTGTATCCACACAGGGCTATTGGAACAAAGTGTAGCAGATACAATGGGAAGACATATATCATGAACACAAATTCATGGGCAAAGTTTATATCTGGTTTCTTCTGGGAAAAGGTTAATAGAATTGCTTTCTGTCTCAGCAATTTCCCTTACCTAAATTTAGGATGATACTGTACTGGTCACTTCACTTCTCTGGACAGCTCTACAGAGGCTAAGGTTATTCTGTCCCTAAGAAAGAGCACTGTTCTCAAAAAAAGACACCAAAAGCAAGACTTTTTCCATTCCCTTGATACCTAATGATTGTCAGAACACTGCCTCATTTAGGGGAACTGTGAGTATAGCATAACGGGTGCCATTCCTTTTGCAGTCTCCGAATGTAGACTCAGATGTCAAACCATTACCCAAGGTCACACAGTTAGGAGATAACAGAGAGAAGCTAAAAACCAGGGCTCACTTTTGGTTTTGACTTCTCAACTTACTATGTTCTTGAGGCCTTCAGAAGAAGGGTGGTGTTTTAAAGCCAGATCTCTTTTCTTGCATGGAATGAGAAGACAGGTGGAGCTTAGCTGGGCCTCAAGTGCTGTCTGCAATGTTGACAGCTGCCGACCTCATCCTCCTCCTAGTGCAACTGAACAATGGCGCATTTCCACTTTAAATTGGAGAAGAGCTGCACAGAGCTTGACCGAAGCATTGGAGTGAGTTAGAATAACACATTTACCCCTAGGATAGATACTAGATTTAACCCACTACTACAAAGATGCTTCTGAGCTCTGGCTTATTTTGTTGCACTAAGAAGTCCTTATGGAAAACCAGCTCTTCTAACCCAGAAAGAAAAGGCTCAACTAAAATTCTATCTCCTGCCCTTTCTTTCTCTTTAAACCATGGACATTTTTTGAGTTTCAAACTTGATTATATGACATTCCAGAAAAGGCAGCACTATGGAGACAAAAGGATTGTCAGGGGTTGAGAAGGGAAGGGAAAGAGGCAGAGATCAGGAGTATATAGGTGGGGAAGCCATTCTGTATGATTCACATACACATGAAAAATAAATAAAGAAATAAATATAGGTAGAAAGAATAAAAAGAAAATCATCATTTGGGCTGGGTGTGGTAGTGCACACCTGTAATTCCAGCATTCAGAAGGCTGAGGCAGGAGATCACTGCTGTTCAAGGCTAGCCTTGGCTACAAAGTGAGTTCAAGGTCAGCCTGAACTGCATATGATACCGTGTGTCAAAAAGACCAAAAAAAAAAAATCAAAATTTGAAAAATAAAACCAGCTTCAGGATACAATCCCAGTTTAATTTTTTTCTCTATCTTCTCCTAAGATGCAATAAGCCTGGGCAATTCTCTTTCTTTTTTAAAAATTTTTTTTATTTGGCAATTCTCTTTCATCTGCATTGGGCTTTTTTATGTGTGAGTTGACTACTTCTTTTCACCTGTAAATGGTTTTTCCTCTCATAGATGTCTATCCTCTAGAAAGAAGCAATTATCAGTAGGCCCCATATTTCAACTTCAAGCACATGTAAATGATTTGCATTCTAATATAGCCCACCACATGGTTAACTTGACAGACAACTAGAATTCACCTCCTAGATCACCCATCTTGAAGACACCCCCAAGACCTCAGTAATACACCTAATACCAGATCATAATGCACCTCCTTGAGGACCCATACTTTATTTTCTAGAGTGTATACTTTTAAATTTCTGCCTGATAAATCCTTTTATGCCTCTAGCTAGTTCATCCTGAAAATTGATGGGAGTCAGCAAACCTATACTTTATTCTGCAGGTAGGGTGAGTTTAGATTCCTTATCTTGGTGGAAACTTCTTTGGATACTGTCCGATGACTTTTTGTGTTACTGTACATTTGTCAGAACTCATGGAATGCCCAACAAGAGTGAACTCTCATGGAATCTATGGACTTTGGGTAATAATATGTTAATGTAAATTCATCAACTGCAGCAAAAGAACTACTTTTCTGCAAGATGTTGATAGTGGAGGAGACTGTGCATGTATGGGGAAAGGAGCATATGGAAACTCAGCTTACTGCTCAGATTGGCTGTGAACAAAAACTGTTATAAAAAATAGTCTACTTTAAAAAGAAAAAAGAAAATACCTAGACTCAGAAAAATAGATGCCATTAGTATACTTTAAGTCATATCTATGCAGACCAAAATTGGAATAATAATACACAAACTCTCCAGACAAACGCTTCATTCAAATGGGTCTGTCCATATGGATGTCTGTGCCACTCACTCTCTGGTCACAGCTGCTTTGAAAAATTCTGTATCCAGAGGATCAGGAGCCTTGGTGTAACCTAGCTTCCCAGAGATCAGTCTACACAATCCAACTCAGCAAGAGGGAGAAACTAGAAAACCCCTCCACTGGGCATGAAGGTGACCATGGATTCATCTTTTCATAAGCAGCAAGCAGAGCTACCAGGGCAGGGGGAGGAGAGGAGGCTGACGGCTTCCTAAATCAATCTCAGCAGCCACATCCCCACTGGGGGTGAGAAGGATGCTTCTCACCTCTTAGTCCCTGCTCAGCGGAGTCTGGGACTGTAACTGGCCTGCTTCCAGCTGTGCTAGGAAGTGGGGGAGATTCCCCACTGCCTTTGTGTCTCTTCTTTTCTCCCCATCTGGTGGTGGGATAGGGAATGGGCTGCCCCTGCTGGAGTAGGAGGTAGGTAGGGCCTTCTCTTCTGTCCATCACACAGTAGGCCCAAAGTTACAGTGCAATTTCTACAGTGCACAGTGATGAGGTCATGAGGGAGAGGAGGCTACACTCCTCTTCCCCTCCAGCTCCCTCTCTGCAATTCAAACTTCAACTGTTGGTTGAAGACTTGACAGGTTGGCATCAGGCCTCTCTCCACACCTGGAAACTGCTGCCAGGCTGAAAAAAAACTAACAAACTCTGCCAACAATAGAACACCCTTTCCCACCTCCCCCATCTCTGGCCCTCAGGCTCAGGCTTATGAGGGTTTTCTCCACCATGGCTGAGCTCCAACTATGAGCTCAGCCCTCAGCTCCCACCCTACAGTCCTGTGATGGTTGGGGAAGAGGAGAGAAGGAACAAGTCATGAGGGACTGAGGGAGAGAAGAGCAGGGTGGGCAAGACCTCCTCAACCAAGAGGGAAAAAGCAAGCGGATGCTGGGGAGGAAAGTCACCAGCACTTTGCTCCTGCTGTTTCCTCTTGTGTCTCCAGTGCTCATGCTAAGTGCCTCCCTCTGCAAGGACTTGGGGGTGAAGGATAGCAGAGTCTCTACCCTCAGGAAATATAAAATCTAGACAGGCAACACTGGAGCAGACCCCAGGGCTAAGCTTGAACAGGCTTGCAAATGCCTTGTATAAACAAGTTAATGGCATGTTATTCTTCCATTGCATCAAAGGTGTGTGCATTTGCATGTTAGAAATGGCAGGTGTAGCTGAAAACACAAAACAGCCTTTCAGCCCTCCAGTACAGGACAGCCCTGGGTGCCTTTTCCAGACTTCCACTGATCCCTGCAGGCAGTGTACTCTTCCAATACAAAGGAAAATCATCCATCAGCCTATAATCACACTAATGCCCACCCCCCTGACAGCAAATAGGGTGGGGTCCCTAAAGCCACAAAGTTATGTTTGCCTCCAACAGAGAAGCATGATACAATCTTTTCCAAAAACAGAAATTATCCCTGTCATTCTCTGCTGTTCTGACTTGACAGACAGGTCCTCTGTGGCAAAAACTCTCCAGTACTTTTACATTTTTTTTTTATTTTAAAAAACAACACAACAGAATTTCAAAAAAAAAAATTAGTAGGAAATTAACACTAGTTCATGTATTGTGTATTGTTTTCTTAGAAGTAGTTGTTCAGATTACAAGATTTAGGCATATACACATACACACATATATGTATTTATACCTATATACATAAAATCTCTTCCCTTCTTCCTTTTCTCCAGGATTTTTTAATGAGTTTCTTGTTTGCAGTAACAAACAAGAGTAGCTGTGAAATTAACAGGGCTTTTTTAAAGGTTGAGAAAGTTTCTGTCAGTTTTAGAGGTTTCTAGAATCAGAGCACAGTGGAGAAATGGCATCCTAGCTCTGGCAATGGCTGGGATGGTAATAGCTCTCTGCCTTGCTCACTCTGTTCCCCTGCCTGGACATCTTCCTTCTCTCCTACCTTCCTTTCCTTTGCCTGGTGACGTCCTACTCAACCCCAATACCCAGTTGAGAATCACTTTTTGAGGCAACCTTCACTGAATCCCTGTGGAGCCCAGAATTCCTTCTGCTTGTCTGCATTCAGCCTACTCAGGTCTTTTGCTGCCTGAATTAGCACCTTTTTGTTGCTTTGAGAAAATACCTGACATGCAGAAGTAAAGAAAGACAGGCTTATTTTGACTCATGGTTTCAGAGGTTTCAATTCACAGTCAACTGAATCCACTCAGTTAGGTCTGTGGCAAATCAGAAACATTATGGCACAAGGATGTGGCAGCCAGGAAAAAGACAGGTAAAGAGCCAGAAAGGAAGGGGCCAGGGATAAGATATATAGTCCCAAAGGTCACAAACCCATGACCTGTAACTAGGCCCACTATTAAGTTTCTATTCACTTCCAATAATGTCATCAAATTATCATCTCATCAATGGATTAATCAACTGAAGAATTTAGAGCCCTCATGATGCAATTGCCTTCTGAAAGTCCCACCTCTGATCACATGAGACATTTGGGACATTTTAGATCTAAACCACAACACTACCCCTGTGATACTTAACACACTCCAGAGTGAGTATCACTTTCTTCACTAGTTTACAAGTTTGTTGATGTCTCTGTCCCTCAAACCTACCATTTTGCCTAATACAGAAAATGTGCTCTATTTGTTTGTTGAGTGAACCTTACAGGCTGAGTGATTGCAGATCTGCCTGATAAAGAGCTCATGGTTCAAGGAATAAGCTGGTCAGAATCTCAGCCTATCAGATCTCAGAGCGCTCAGCCTTCAGGATGGCATCCAAGGCTGTTCCCTCCCTGGACTCACAGCCTTCCCACAGAGTCAGGATGGACACTTAGAATAGGACCAATAGAATATGATGGAAGTGACCAGGTGTAATTTCTGAGATTAGGTCCTTCTTGTTCTTTCAAGGATCCCTCACCCAAGCTGCCCTATGGAAAGGAATGTGGAAAGGAAAATTGTGGCCTTTTGACAACAACCAACACCCAACTGCCTATGATGGGGGTACTGCCAAGCTTTCCAATCACACAGCCCTACCCATTGGTTATGTGACTGTACCTCATGAAAGGTGCTCATACTGAGCCACTCAGCTAAAATGCCCTGAGAAACTGTGAGATAACCATGTTGATTGTTGTTTTAAGCCATTAGACTTTTATGTAGTTATGCAGCAAAAGATAATAAATTCATGTCTCAGAGGTTTGCCTGGGTTGTATGTAGCAGAACATAGGAGAGCTCATCAGAGTCCTAGGACTTGGACCGAACTGCAAAGAACAAATTCAAAATAAATTTCAGGAAGACACTAAGACCTTGTCTCTTGGGGCCTGAGACAGAGGAGTAGGCCCCGTAAGCACTCTTTGGGTGTTGCATGTGGTCTGAAGCCTGAGGCCTATACACTCTGTCCCTGACCTGGAATGTCCCAGTCTTACTTAATCTCTCTTCTAGCAGCAGCAGGACAGACCTAGAAAATAGTACAGGGACAGAGCCCAGTTCCTCTGTCCCCCGGCTACACTGTGCCTTGCAGATGAATTTAATGGTGCTCTGTTGCATCTTCTCCTTCTCCCCTTTTCTGATTCTCTCCTTCTTTTCCTTCCTCTACCTGAATGTTTCTGATCCTCCCAATCCTCAATGGCTAGCAACAGAAAAATTTTGCTCAGTACACAAGCAGCAGCCACATGGCTGGGTGAGAAGACTCAAAGGATCCCTCTCAGTGAAGGATCTTTAACATTTGCCTGCAAGTTCTACCGGCCTGGCCCCGGGGAGAAACTCCCTCCTGACCTAGCTGTGTGTTTACAAGTGAGTTTCCCTGTAAATGATTCAACAGTATCATTTTAGGACCTTCCAAGGCCCTGCACAGTGGGGGCCTTGGCTTGAAAAGCTCCAAGATGAGTCAGTGGCTGCAGTGACAAAGCCCTGACAATTAACACAGCGAGTCCCAAATTTATCAGGGCATTCCACATGACAGCTTTTGCTTGCTAAGCCACCCTCTTCTTCCTTCATTCAAAAGACTCAAGAACCACATCAGAGACATGGTGGCTGGTAACAGCCTGCAATCATCTTACATTATCACCAATTTTAATTTCCTTTTCCCCAAAATAACACCTTGTTCCCATTCATTAACTTGCATCCATAAATATAATTAGGCTTCTGTTAATTCCTACATCACAAAAATTTTGATGCAGAGAGATATTTGCACTGAATTTTGACATCACTCCCAGGTTGGATTGGCCTGACCCAGACTAATAGGCTAGGTATTATTGAAATTCGCTTGGGGAAGCTTGGACAGTGTTCAGCAGACATCTCAAAGAGATTGACGATGACCTCCTTCAGCTAGCCACACTTCCAAAAGGACCTTGAAGGGCCACATAGAGCTTACATGTCAAGATACTATGTACAGAAAATCAAATGAGAGCTTCAAATAGGCTATCACAATGCTGTATGCTCTGCTCAGAGTGGCTGCAGTCACAGGCAGCTGGCTCTGGCCCAACACAGGGCCAGCAGCTGTGCAGATGAATTTATTAACTTTGTTTTATGACTCTCCTGGCAAAGGCCAAGCAGCAGCATATTCTAAGTTCAATTTATAAATCTGATCTTATGAATAAATTTTCACCAATCCCTAACTACTCTTTTTCTTGGGCGCTACACATGATTTGTTCTTTAAAAGTGTTTCATTGCTGGGTGTGGTGGCACACATCTGTAATCCCAGTACTCTAAGAGACTATAGCAGAATTATAATTTAAGCCTAGCATAGGCAAGTTAACAACCTAGTGAGAACCTGTCTCAAATAAAAAGGGGCCAGGAATGTACTTCAGTGTGAAGGGCTTGTGTTCAGTCCCTAGTAACATACACACATACTCTCTCTCTCTCTCTTTCTCTCTCTCTCTAATATGTTTCACTGGTAAAATGTTTGAAATCTACTGAAATGGTGAGTTGCATAACTGAAACTAAACAAATTTACATGAATTTAAGGAAGTTCCTCAGTTGCATGCTAAAACAGTGAGAGAAAATACTTCTGTCAAGGCCTCCTTTTCCTGTACTTGTGTGCCCTCCACTTTAGTGCCCTCCACTCAGGCAAACTTCATCACTCCAGGCTGATTGGTTCCCGAACCTGTTGGACCAGGAGATACTCTGTCCTTAGAAATACATAAGAAAAAGCAGCTACATTTATTGAAGACAACAGGAAGATGTGCTCAGGGCAGATCTGAACAGAAAAGTGGTGTCAAGGTGACAGGGTGATAAAAACAACAACACACAGATAAATCAGCCCAGATGCCTTTCATTGGTTTTCTGGATATGACTGACAGGATTCTGTGTTGCCTTGAGGGAGATTTCAACATGCATGTCCCTCCTAGAGTTCACTCTGATTAAATTATATACATGAGAAGCAGTCCATATATGATTATTAAAGTTCAAGTAGAGAATAGGTTACTGAAGCTCAGGCCACTTTGTTATTTTAATTTGTGCTTCTCTCAGAACAGTGAGAGGAGGATTGACCCTGGGTTGCCCAAATTCAAATGGGTGAAGGGAAGTGGTCTTTGAGCCCCAATTGTGCTACCTGATTCCATCATGCTTTTCTCTCTTGGAAGACTTTGGTCTATCTCACCCTTCTGAGGCCTTTATCTGCTCTTCAGTGGCATGAGAAATTTGAATTAATCCATGTTCCCCAAAATTCACTATTTTAAACACCACTACCACAGTTTTGTACTTCAAAATATATAAATATACTTGATATTTATATAAATATATAT
Source organism: Hydrochoerus hydrochaeris (assembly GCA_004027455.1). Taxonomy (NCBI): domain Eukaryota; kingdom Metazoa; phylum Chordata; class Mammalia; order Rodentia; family Hydrochaeridae; genus Hydrochoerus; species Hydrochoerus hydrochaeris. The sequence continues at coordinate 184,260 of PVLA01000558.1, forward strand.
ACTTGATATTTTAAATCTACACTTCCTAATGTATTTTAAATGAACACTCTGTCATTGTTATAAGTGGAAAACCACTTCCCTTGCTAAAAATAGAAGGAAATGGTCACAATAATTATACTATAAACAAAAAAAACATTAACAAGCTCTGCGTAGATATTTTTGCCTCAGTAAGGAAGGTCTGCTTGTGCCTTTTCTGTTTTCTTATATAAATCCTAAAATCATTTCAGATCTCACCTGGGGTACATGATCCAAGATGCAACAAACTCTGGACTTGAGGATCTCTATGGTCATTTTCAGGGCACCATTTTATTTTTCTGTCTCTTTCTCAGCTGTTCAATATACTTTCCTGCAATAATTATCACACACACACACACACACACACACACACACACACACACACACACAGAGTCCCCTTGTCTAAAAGCACCCACTTCAAAAGAACCTAACCATTGCCAGCCCACAGAACAAGAAGCCAGCATTGTGTTTTAGGAGTGATAAAGGACTCTGTTTCCAAAATCCCCTCCCACTGGCTTGGACAGATATCATGGTGGTTCCTGACAGGAAATCCCCTTCTGCATCATGGAAAACTAGAGAAAGAAGCAGAGCAGCCCCAACAGATGTGTTTATCTCCACCCAAAATTGTGGAAATAGAAAAAGGCCTGGGTCCAAAACTGTGGAAGTAGAAAAAGGCCTGGGTCCTGAAGCTCATGAAGGCATGTCTGCTGTGCGCACTGCAGACACTGAGCCTGGGAGAGACGCATACACACCACAGTCACCTTCCACCTTCACATTTGCATCATGTCTTCCAGGCCCAATGTGGTTTTGGCTCACAACAAACCAATAAAGTCTGCAAAGAAAGACATATCAGTCTACATTTTCTGAATGATTAAACCATGGCCAAGGATCCCTGCCCAAGAGCCAAGGCAAGATATTTCTATTCAAATAAAGACACCCTAAACACTCTTCTCATATTCTATTGCTTTTTCTTTCTCTTAAAAGGTGGTGCCAAGATCAAACCCCCCCCCACATTGTGGCTGTGCTCTCCACCACAGTTAGTCTGTGTGAGACTCCACCAAATTTATGTCCAGTCTCTTCTTGAAATTATGCATATCAGTCCTCCAAAGGCCACTCACGAAGCTGAATTGAATGAAAGAAAAAAGAAAAACAGTGGGAGAAGAGAGCATAGGTGTGCTAAGATCTTAGCTCAGCTAGCCATTCTGCAGCTTCATGTGGTCATCCCAGAGTTTTCTCGCCTGATAAGGTAGGGCACCCCTCCATCGTATTATCTACCCTGAAGTGACATGATTCCAGTCCTTTCTTTCTCTAATAATCCCAGTTTAGTGTTGAGCAGCACCCTGGGCCATATGAAGCACAGAACCCTACCCAGTCTTCCTCTGCATTGACCCCAGAGGGCAGAATCTGTCTCCTGCTGTGGTTCATTCCTAGACCCCCTACTCAAGAGACCAAGCAGAAATCAGGAGGATCTGCCTCAACACTCACCCTATCTAACTTAAAAGCAGTAAGTAGGGTTATATTCAAGCAGTAATATAGGCCAAAAATTCCCAGTTCTTGGTTACAGGGCCTCACTTGTAGTCCCTTCTGGGAACTGAGAAATTTCTATCCTTAAAGGGGGCATTTGAGAATGTCTGGTCCAACTGCTCTCAATTCTTTCCCTGCCAAGGTCCCCTTTTAATTCCTGAGAGTTGTTTGCCAAATAAACCACCCTGACATGTATTGATTTATTTGTATTGTTTAAATTGTACTAATCAAGGGCCTGAAAAGGGCCATTCAAGCCCCTGGGTGGCAGGGAGGACCTTGTGCTGTACACTCTGCATTGAGGATGCCCATGGGTACCTGCACTTCCTACTCCTGGACATTCATTTGTAAGGACATGACAATTTTTATTCTCTTGTATGGGTCCTTGACTGTACAATAAACACCCTCAAACTGTGAGGCTTAAAACAACACACATTCTTTCTCTCACAGTTCTGGCAGCCAGAAGTCTGATATCCACCCCAAACCTCTTCTTCAACGTCTGACTGTTGCTAGAAATCCTTGATATTTCTCAGCTGACGACATCACTCCAATCTCTGCCTCCATCTTCACATAGCCTTTTCCCTCCATCTCTGAGTCTATTTTCTCTGCTCTTTTCCTCTAAAGACAATAGTCATTAGATTTAGGACACTCTCCATATGTAAGATCCTTAGTTTAATTACATTTACAAAGAGACTACTCATAAAAAGGTCACAATACAGATTGGGGAGTTAGCATTTAGACATATCTTTATGGGGAGCAACATTCAACTCGGTACACCAGTAAACCCTGTTTCACATAGAAACTGTGTCTATCTTACTCCCCATCAAATCTTCAGTTCCTTAGCAACTGTCATAAAAACATTTTTACTAAATGCTGTATAAATTAACCCAAAGGCAAAGAAGTTTGACCTTTGTGTCCTGTCTGGGTCAGAGACATTTCTGCTGTGGTTTTGGATAGGGTTTGTCTCTCAAAGTTCATGTGCTGGCAACTTGTCTGTAGTGTAACAGTATTGAGATGTGATGAGACTTTCAAGGAATAGGGGCTTTTGGGAAGTGATGGAGAAATGGGAGCACCATCTTCAAAGGGGATTCATGTGTATCTCATGGGAGCAGGTGAGGTCACTGGATCTGCTGAGAGAGTAGGTCACTATAGAGCCCCTTTGTTGGGCACTACTCAGTGCTCTCACACATACCCACCATGTGATGCCATCTGCCAGGTTATATCACAGCATGTAGCTCTCAATATATGTGGCATCAAGCTAGGACATTTCAGCCTCCAAATCTATAGCTAAAATAAACCTTTTTTCCTTATAAAGAAGTTACTCTCAGGCATTTTGTTATAGCAACACAAAAGAGACGAAGATATTTTCTAAAATTTGGTAGATAACTATTTCTATGCAAGTCTAACTGACAGGACTATAGAAATACCAAAGTTGTTTTTTTTTTTGCTTTTCATTTTTGCTTGCTTGCTTTTTGTTTTTATTTTGAGACAGTTTCCTTATGTAGTTCAGGTTGGCCTGGAATTCACTATGCAGCTCAGGCTAGTCTTGAATTCACAGTGATACTCCTGCCTCAACCTCCTAGGTGCTTGGATTATGGTCGTGCATCAACACTCCCAGCTAACAAACTTGTTTTTAAAGAATTCAGTACAAACATCTGTTCTGGCATTCACGTCACCATGATAAATAACAGAGCAAAGATGTGGTATAGGGTTTGGGGTGTGCCTGTCATTGTCTGTCTCACCCTGATGAGGATATGAAGGCAAAATCACAGCAGCACAATCATGTGACATGACCAGCTCACTCATAACAACAGCTGCTGTCATATGGTCACATCAAAGCAGGTATTGGCTAAGGATTGTATGTCCTTTCCTTTTGCTTTTTCCCCCAATTTTTCACCCTAAATTGCATGCCATACCTAATATGCAAAATACATGGCTGTCTCAGTCATGGGATTGTTTGCCACTATCTGTCTTTAAATTAAAAATGTTTATTTGGAACATACCAGGTCCAGAGTCCTCTGGGTCATAAGTTCCTGTGTTGAAGTCAGCTGGTGACCCAGCATCACATTCCAATCCCCACCCAACTCTTTCTTCTTACCATACTTCTTCTGTTCTTCCAACCCAAACCAGATTGGACCTTGTATAAAACAAAGGAAGACATGCAATAAGTTTTGAGCAGGGTAGGCAGACAGTAAGAACAGGGGGAGCCTTAGTTAGAGAGGTAAAGAGAGGGATAGTTTAAAAGAAATGTGACCACATTACCACAATACCATGAAAAACAATTAAAATCATCCTATACAAAGAAATTATTTTCATATGGTTTCTCTGAAATTTATATGAAACTTGGAGTGTGATAACTCCAGCTGTAAGTAGTTTCATAGGTACTATAGCTTGAATTTTCTTAAAGCTAACTTCAATTCTATTGGAAAGAGTGAATAATTTACCTGTTGCAAAATCTCAAGTATTTAAATCAGAGTATGGGGGGAAATTGCATCGATTATAAAGTTCTATAGTTATTTAAAGCTTGAAAAAAATTGCTTTTATGGGTTACTTACAGATTTTTGAAAACTATCCTCTTGTTTACTGCCCAAACATTTTGTGTTGATTGATTCAGGGTATTAATTGTGGTGTACTGGAAAATGTTTAACAACCAGTTTTGTTAGGGAGGAGAAACAAAAAGCCCTGATTTGTAACATTTGCAGCCTTGTGTGGTGTAAATACTCCCTCCAAGGCCAGTATTGTGCTAGCAACATATCACTAATTAATTTGATTTAATATGGTCATATTACTGTAGCTGGAAAGCTGATGAGGCAAGAAAGGGACAGCTCTGCCACACACCACTGGGTATAAATAAATGCCCTAAATTATTTATGCTTTGGTTTTCTTTTTACAGAAGTATGTGCTTGTCAAGGAAAAATAAAAAACACACATGAGCAAAAGAAATCCTTCATAATTTCATAATTACAAATGACTATTGTTTATCTTTTGATGGAGTGTTCTAGTATTTCATGCATTCCAAATATACACCCATTCATATTTTATAATTAAAAAAATGCAAGAGTGGAACACATATTATTTTATAGACAAACAATTACACAGACTTTATATGTTATAAAGGAACAATTTCCATTTTAACTAGCAGCACCCATTAATCATGAAGTCAAAGGACTTTATGTCAGGGAAAAGTGTAATGATTGCAAATGGTTAGCTGCTTGGTCTTAAGGATAATAACAAACACAATTTCCAGTAAAACAAGGTTCTATAGACTCATGCTCAGAAATGATATCCAGATTATAGAAGTACTGATTCAGAAGAGAGATAGATGTTTAAATTCATCCAGCCTAATAGCCCTTGGAATGGCCTAAGTCTCCTCTGCCTCTCCCTCTAGTTCCCTCCTCCCTTCATGGATCCCTGGACAGCTAGCTCTACAGCAGAGGAACATTGTCCTCTTGCTGAGTTAGAGCACAGGTCTCAGCGGCTCCCACTCTGGGCTCTCATTTTAACCTGAAACCCAGGGGGAGCAGATAGGTTTCCTTTTCCCAAGCAGCATCTCTTCAAATACTCGGCAACCATTGTGCTGGACCTCTGTTCTGACTGAACACACTCTTGGTAAATCCACTAATCCACACATAGTGGGTCTTCCTGTCATTCCCCTTCGACAGACCCCAGACTAGAAGTGAAGAGCCCAGAAATGAAAATAAAGAGGCTCTCCATGTTCTTCGTCCACTCTACAAAATGTTATCTTTGGTGCTGGGATAATGTGAGTGAGTAAGACAGATACCATCTAGCTATCATGGAACTTGTGCTCTAGTGGAGGTAGGGAGATAGAAACAAATAAGAAAAATGTCAGCATGATAGATGCTCTAGAGGTAGTTAAGTAGGGTGCTAGGATAAAGTGTGACAAGGTGACAGCTTTTATTAGAGGGTCTGGTTAGCCTCTCTGGGAGGCTCACATTTATGCTGTGATCTGAATGACAAGAAGAAGCCAAGCAAAAAAGAGCTAAAGCAAAATCCCCGAGTCATCAGAGGATGGCTCTGCATTTTCCCCTTGCCATAGTCCTAACTTGTAACTCCTGCTTAGGTGGCTGCTTTTCCTCCAGATTTTGGGTGTCCCCAGAAGGCTACAGCTGAGCTGCTCAATGTGAACACCAGGAAGGAGGCACATCTTTTCCTGTCTCTCCGGACACTTTTATTTTTATTAATACATGCTTGCAATACATAATGCTCACATTCTTCATGGGGAGTTGGTGCACATATATAACGTATCATAATTCTTTTTGCATCCCCTTTGCCTCATCTCCCTCCTCTCTCCTTCAATTTCTTGGTCCCATTCCATTCACAAAAGTGGATACATTTAAAGACAGAAATTTCAGCTGGGTGTGGTGGCATACATTTGCTATCCCAGTACTTGAGAAACTGAGGCAGGAGGGTCATTATGAATTCAAGGCCAGTCTGAGATACATAGCAAGACCCTGAGACAAAAAAAGAAAAAGAAGTTTTGGAGTAGAATTTCTCTAACTTTAAAGAAGATGGGTTTGGGCTGTGGCTCAGTGGTAGAGCACTTGTGCAGCCTTCACAAGGCCAGGAATTCTATCTAAAGTTCTGGGGGGAGGCTGAGGGTGCTTAAAGCAGAAAGAAAGAGGATTAGATGGCTTTATAGACAGCCCAGTCCCTCCCCACTGGCATGGGTAGGGTGCCTTTCTCAAAGGTACAATTCTGCTTCCCAGAGAAACTGGCCGGGAATGGGCTATTCTGAAGCCCCAATACTCCCTGAGCCCACAGTACCCAACATCTAATTGGTCTCCAAAGCTACTGGATGTTTTCAGACCTAATTGAGAAGTCCAGCAGCCTCTGACCCCGTGGCATTCTCAGTGCCCAATGCTGTGTGGTCACAGCCTCCCCCATGGCACCCAGCTCCTGTGCTCTCTGGGCTGCACTCAGCTTCCCCATGGAGACCTTTTCAGAGTGGGCCACATCCTGAACTTTCAGGGCCTAGCACTTTTCTGGGCAGGTAATTATGGCTGTGCATCTTTGCTGAGGGAAGAAAACAAAGGTGGGAAAAGAAGGGAGAGTGGAGGAGGGGAAGAGAGTGAGCTCAGTCTCAGGAGCAGGTATGGTTTTTTTGTCTGCATGTTTAGGACAGCTCTCCTTATCTTATCTATTCCTTCTTGGCTCCCTGCTGGAAGGCTGCTTGCAGTGTCTCAAAAACTCCTTTCCCTTACTAAGGGTGGTGTAGTGTGTGGGAGAGAGAGGTGTGGGATTGGTTCAGGCCATCTTGGGTGGGCTGTGCAGCCAAGGCAGAGGCCCTGAGCTTGGGGGAGTAGGTTGGGCAGGGGTGGCTGAGCACTGACCAGTCCTCTCCTACTGACCATGTGCTGTCCTTGATCCTCTCTTTGCTGGTACTCTCCAAGCTCCAGGGAAGTCCTGGGATTTCCTTCTCGCCAGATTCCCTGGGGAGGCCAAGGGATTACAGGCAGTACCCTCTGTCCTGTTCCTACCAAAGGCTGAGCACTGGGATGACTCCAGAATTCTGAGAAGTCTGGTATGCTTTCACCATCTGACAAGGCAAAAGGCCAGATGTTCTGACACTGGCCTTCCTCCTGACAGGCAACAAAAACACCAGTAACCCCTGACCTGACCCAAGGCAGTCACGGGCAAAGCTCTGCCCCTTTGTGGCTGGTATCTATTTTGTCCCTCCTTGTTCCCCTCCCACATCCTCCAAAACCCAACAAGGCTCACTCTCAGGAGCCTAAATCAGGTCCCATCCTTAGAATCCTTTCCCATTGCTCAGTTCCCACCTCCAGAGCCAGCTCCACCTTACCTCTGTGTCCTTCCCTGCTCTACCAACTGCCTCCATCCTCCTTTGGGTCCTCACAAGCTCAGGCTAATGTGATCAAACTCAACTGCTATACTCCCAAACTCACCTTCTCTCCCTATGCTTCATCCTGCACATCACTGCCCAAAATCAACTTCTTACAAAGCTCAAACCTGGCCATACACCTCCTCTTATTAAAAACCTGTTTGATTTTCTATAGAAAACAATTGACTAATAATGGTAAAACATGAAAAAACAGTTTTGCTAGCACACAAACATGATTCCTAGCCCTTTCTCTATCTCATTTATTTACTCCCCAAAACACTAACAGATATGCCTTTTATCCTTCATTTTACAACTGGGGAAACTGAGGCTCATATCTCTGACATGCCCATGGTCACGTAGCTACTCATGGCTCCTCCATGATTGAGAATTCCCAGCACCTTAGACTCACCATCAAGGCTGGTGGGACTTGTCTCCCTGGCAGTGTGAATCCCTCAAAAAGGCATGCGCTTTTACTCACATGGTGCCCTTTGCCAAGAAGTTCCTCTCACCTGTTGGGAGCTTCCCCATCTCCACTGTCTGCCTCAGGTGTCACCCCCTCATAGTCTCTGCCCCTTTGCTGAGCACTCTCCTAACCCTCAGCTCTGTCATGAGGTACCCACCACACCCAAAATGTGGTCTTTTATATCCATGTCTCACCCCCACTCATAGGGCAGAGGTTGGTGTGACGCCTTTTGAATTCTCACAGACCCACAATAAGGTAGGACACCCAAGACAACACTTGTGGAATGACTCCATGAGTGAGCAAATAACTGTTACTAGTGTCTCTGCCATGTGGTCACAACCACAGGCTCCACGTGCAGGAAAGTACAGCTCTTCAGGAGCACTGAGGTTTGGTGTCTGTTTAGATCAAAATTCAACAAGGTAGTAAGGTCAGAGCACTGAGACTGGTGAAGTGCCCAGAGCAAAGTTCTCTAGGTGGTGAGTGGGCATTGGCTGGCCAGCTGCCAACACAGTACCATCTGCTCTTGACATGATTCAGACTGACTTGTTCAAACCACAGGCCTCCCACCTGTGGAGAACTGTGAGGCTGAACACTTGCTCCCCAGTGTTTCTCCTCACTGCCTGCCAATCTTCCCCAGGTCACAGAGGAGCAGTTGGGTGACAGTATCAGTGCCTGACAATGTCAGATTTTCCAGGGACAAGTTAAAGCAAAGGTTGTTAATCTTGACTTCCTAATGTTGGCTGCAGAAGCACCTGGGGAGCTGAAAAACACAGCCACACCTGAACCCCTCCCCAGATGCACTGGGGAGTCAGGCATAGAGGTGGGCCCCCAGGTGGCATTTTTCAACCTCCTGAGGTTTTCTTTCCTGAGGTTTCTTTCAATGTGTATCCAGAGCTGAGAATCATAAGCTGATAGCAAAATTGTGGGAGATGGAGGGAGAGGCAGAGCTGAAACAGAAAACAGGTGCTAATATGCCAAGGGTGGAGGTACCCACAGTAGAGAAAGAGCCCTGCACATTCTTAGAGATAGTAAACAACTTCAGATAAGCAAGAAGAGGCTTGTGGGAGCCCTTGAGCTCTTTCCCAGATCATGGTCAACCCACAGAGCAGACCAGGGAGGAGCAAGGTGAGGTCATTGTGGGCTGGGCAAAGCCTGGAAGGGCAAGGCAGATCCTCACTTCACAGATACCAGGCTGAGAATGGCCCTGTCTACTCCCGCTAGAGGGCAACAGTCCTAGTGCAATATGGGTATAGCGGCCATATTTATGATCTCCAAACTGAAAAATTGGACTAATTCTCAAAGAAGATGCAAATAAGTATTTTATCTAGACTGTTCCTAAAAACCAGAAACATTTGAGAACCTGATTTTTATCTTTTTAATCATTTGGACAGAGAAAAATTGGTTTGAAATCTTTTTAAAAAAACTTTAATATTATGTTTGTAGTACATAATGATTACATCCATCATGGAATTTTGATACATGTACATAACATATCTTAATTCTTCTCACTTTTCCTTCCCCTCATTTCTCTCCCCCCATCTCTTGATCCTCTTCCCAATTGCAAAAGATCTATCATTAATTTGAAATCTTATTAACTGGTCCACATAGCCTGACCTGTAAATCTTTGTCCCACTGGGAATGTTACAGAATTTCCATATTTCTAAACTAAGAAGGAATGACCTATTGGAATTTTAGAATCATATAAAATCTGTTTTCATGATTCTTAGACAATAGGGCATAAAAGAGAAGCCTGCTGTCTTCAATCTCACCTGCACTTCCCTCCCCTCTTCTTCTTGAGCACAACAGTGTAAATGCTTCTTGTAACCCTGTCAGCACAATGAAAGATCTCATGGTTTCCAGACAATGCCAGTGAGTTAAGGAGTCCCCTGTATCACCTACTGTCACAGTAGGAGAGTTTTGTACTCAAGTAAACATGCTCCAGGAGTTCACAATCTCATTTAAAATTTTGTGGGTTTTATTTTCCTATTTGGGGTTCCAAAGAGAGAGAATAAGATTTTTTCACCAGGAATTGTACCAGGTGTACTTTGGTGAGAAATGGGGTGGGGGGAGAGAAAGAACAAGAGAACCACTAGTGATTTCCTTGGAAAGGATTACTGGATTACTGAAATTCCACAGTGTGCCAGGCCCTGCTTTAGAAGAGTTTCAGTGGAGAGGGCCTGGGGTAGGGACTTTATAGAGGGATTGCATCAATGGGCCTGTCGGGAGTGGATATAAATTGTTTCTTAGTGAATGGAATTTGAAATATAGAGGAAAATTCACCCAAAATCAGTTCAGTAATTAACATCTTAGAGGATTTGAGAGAAATTTTGCTTCAATTGCATTAGTTTTGGTTTTCATGAAAGCTATTTTTTACCAACCAGTACCAGTAGATTCACCAGTTCAATTCTGCTCAGCTAAATGTCAGTTTTGTATGTGATTCATAATGTCAGACAGTGAGAATTTACCAAAGACCACAAGTAAAATATCCATTTGATTGACCCAGGTAATAATCTGTAAATTAAAAGAAATACTAATGTAGTAAACTATATTGAAAATCTATTAGGAGGGAGGAACCTGACAATCTATAATTTATAAAATCCTTCACATTGAAGACATGTACAATGGCTGAATCTTAAAATGAACCAGAAACTCTCCTTCCCCAAAAGCCAAAGACCAAAAGTACAAAAGCAAAATAAACCAACTGGCAGATTATTATGGTGCAAAGTTTAGGTGAACTGGCCACAAGTAAAATAACTTATTAAGACCAAAGTAAAATTGAATAAAATGAGAGATTTAAACTAGATAAATAAAAATTCAAAAAAATATTTAGTAACTTAAAATAGCAACCGTAATATGGGTTTCTTAATATCTTTGTTTTACTTATTTATTTAGATACATTTGGATGTAAAATAAAGTTCCCTTTTATAGAACTAGTCTTTTGGCAAATTAATTCTCAGAGAAGTGGATTTCCAAGAATAGGATTTCCCTGAATGGCCTAAGGCCACACCGGCCCCATGATGTTTCCTGAGCATTGTCCATTCTGAACACAGGCAAGGCAAGGAGGCTCTATGTCTATCTGAGGGCCTTCAAGGAGATTCACAACCAACAAGTAAGCCATTTCTGTGACCTAGGGGATCAGGTGTGACTTAGGATCACCAGCTTCTAGAAGATATTGCATTATGTGGGATCTGACCATTCCTCTCTGCCAGGACTTATCCAGGTGGCCAGGTGAGCCTTAAGTATTATTAGGGGGCAGGGATGTCCCTCTGAGCATTTGAATTCTATCCCAGGTCCTTTGCAACACCTTACTCTCAGACCTGGGGCAAATCACTCCCTCTTCAGATTCCCTTTTTGATCTCCTGGGATAATAAAGAAAAGTTTCTGCTATTTTGTTACTTGTGGCCCCATCAAGCCCTTCATGGGAATGGGTTCCTCAGTGATAAATGAATGACCTCAAAGGTCCTGTACCTGCCATCCTGTCTGCACCCCCAGACAGATCTTCTATCTTCCTGGGATGTCTGGGGGCTTCATCTTTCTACTTCACTGGCCAGAATTTCCTAAAAATGAGAATGATCTCTTAGGAAGCTCTCCCTTCAACTGATTCTTCCCTCATTTTAATTCAGCACAGTTTCCTCCCATAGCCTTCTTTGCAGGGAACATACCCTTACCCTCACCCTGCTCCAGCTGCCAAGCCCACAGACCTGGTGCAGTCATTTGGCCTCCCTGATGCCAGGTGAGCTGCAGGGATGGGGCAGTCCTGGTGTGAGGAATCCAGACTGCACCCACAGAAAAGGATACATGTCTGCTAGGGACAAAGATGCATAGGGATTCTCTTCCCTTTACCCCCAATGTCCACTCTCACCCTTAAGGAAGTGTCATGCAGTTGGGGCACACATAAGGACACTCACAGTTCATACCGAGCACCTACTATGTGACAGGGACTGTGCTAGACCTTGTGTGGGACAACACAGACAGATAGCTCTTTAAGGGTCACTCATCACAGCACCTTCAAAAAGTCCAGGCTGGTCCTGCTCCATGGTCTGGCTACTCAAGGAGCAGGCTTAGAACAATTGCTAATGCTACCTACAGGTACCACATCAGGTATGAGCCTCATGGGATCTGGTGACTGAGGTACTAGCATCTGGTGATTTAGTTATTATCCTCTTCCTGGTATGGGACAGGAGAGGGAAACAGAGAGGAAAGGTAGAGAATTTCTCCTGCATCTGCTCATCTAACTGCTCTAAACAATGCTGTGTCAAAGTGGCACATTTTGGGGTCCTATATTCTGTTCCCCTTCACTTATCTATGCTCTTGAATTCTTTTTCAGTGAGCATATGGAAATTTATAATCAGTCATCTCTAGGTCCTGGTCTCCTGATGGCTCCCCAACAAATCAATCTTAGCTACTTTCCCTGGCATATTCCCTTAATAGTTGATTCTGTTCTTTTTCTGTTATTGGTTAGGATCCGATGGAATAGAAGACCCAATTGATAGCTCTCTGTCTGCAGCAGAGACAGTTGCATAGTCAGCTAACAAGACAATTAGGGACAGTGGGATAAAGACCTTCCTTTGCAGGATCAAGAACTTTTGTGCCAGTGTGTTTCTTCTCAAGGGTTTGGCCCTTGGGTCACCTTTGCAAAAAAAAAAAAATTATAGTCATTCATTCACTCATTTTTGTAATGCTGGTGACTAACCTCACATGCTAGGCAAGTACTGAGCCCCAGCTCCAGCCCAAGGGTCTAGAGTTAACCAGTGTAACAAATTTGGAAATGTGTGCATATCTACTGTTAATAATACTGCTTGAGAAAATGCCATTAATTTCACTTTTCAGACTTTTCCAGATTTTGCCCAATTCCTCAACTCTGGAATTTGGAATGATTAGATGCCTCTAACGACACTTGTCCTCTTTAGATGTGGCCTAGCAGGGAAGAACATTTTCTTCTAAGTGTCCCTCTGTAATTTCTAATCTTTTGTGATGTGCACATATTGTTTTCAGTATATAATATTCTTAGACATACCGAAGCATAGAGAATAACATAGCTAATATTCATGTGATAGCCACCCAGATCATATCCCTTAGAGGCCCTCCTTGTACTTTCACCAAAGATGTGTCCCTACTCCAGAGAAAACATCAGTCCTGGGTTTAGTGACCATTATTCTCATGTAAGAGCCACATAACTTCACAATCAGGGGAGGTGGCAGGAAAAGTATTTTTTTAAAAACAAAGAAAATCAATTTTGTTCTCAGAGTCAAGTGGTTGTTCTCAGACATTCATACCTCACAGTTCAGTAACATTCCAAAGTAAATTTGAGGATATGTGGGACTCCACTTCGCAGAGTAAATGCATGAAGAAACAAAACCAAACCCCAGAAACCCAACACTTCCTCTGCTGTGATAATAGCTGCCAGAAAGGGCACTTGACCTTGGAAATAGGGGAAGCACGTAGTCTCAGTATTTTAGAAAAGAGAACACAAAACCTTTTTCTTTTTAAATTTTATTTTATTTTTTCTACACAGATGCTGGAAAATTTCATCTTGGACTAGCTTAGCATTAAGGAATCACTACTTTGGGAACTCAACCTATGCCTGTTTCTATCCCATTTCCTCATCTCACCTCTTCCCTGCCCCAAGCCCTTCTCACCACTGCCTTCCCTACGCTCAGAGCACGAAGGGAGGGAATTAGGTTTGCTCCCCCTGTTCTGCCCTCCCCAGGCACCACCTAGCCCCAGCCCTAATTCCTTTACTTTTTGTTAGCCCTGGGCCTCAGCCCTGGAGACTGCATTTTCCAGGAGCTGGACGCAGAGGAATGAGTTAGGAGGGGCAAGGCAGTAATGTGTGAGGCCTGGAATGACCAGTGGAAGAAAATAAAAGAAAAATTCACAGATGCCAGCCCCTACTCAGTGAAGTTGGCCAGCCCCTCGCACCACTGGGATTTGTGATCAAGACCAGATTCAGTGAACAGCCTTTTGCCACCCCAGGTGCACACCCACCACAGGCATGCAGAATGTGGGATGCCAGCCACTGTGTTTTTCAATATCTCCTCTGAGGAACCAGTTCTGCCTCTCTCCCTGTTCTGGCTGAGAACACAGCTGCCACAACTGGACCAAGGTAAGGACAGCATCACTAAGTCTTTGAGCTAACATTTCACTCACCAAAGAAAAGCCCATTTCATGGAGAAGGAAGTAGAGGGACAGGCTTGTTAAATGACAAACGGGCTATTGGTCTCAAGCTCAAAACCACACAGCATTACCCTAATGCAAGTTCAAATAGTGACCCTGCTTGCCACCAAGATCTTAGTCTTCTTTCTCTATCATCTTTGCTCTTCTAACTGCTCTCTGGTGTGCATCCCTCAGACAGAAGACCTGAAAGCAACAGCAGAATCTTAAAAGGCCAAGAAGTCTGGACAGCTGTGGGATGCAGGTCCTCAGGGATTTGCAGTGACCTGCTCTCAGCCTTGAAAACATCTCCCCTCATGTTTCTGCCCTCTGCATGCACCAAGTGGCTCCCACCTCTAGGGGCAGGCCCTACCTTTGAGCATTATAGTGTCCTTCTCCCTGCCCACTTCCCCACTGACTATTTGGCTTCCATTCATAAAGATTATGTCTTATCTTCAGGACTCCACCTTGTAAAAATGTTTATAAGATCGTGTATCCAAAATACAGGACACCTGTGCACATATATGCACAGATATGTGCATATACACACAGACACACATATTGCCACAAGACATTCATGTACGTACATAGACCTATAAAGACACACTTATATACTCATATACACACAGACATACACAAGCATACACAGAAACATAGCCAGACACTGAGACACAGGCAAACACAGAGACATGGACATATATAGAAGCACATGTAGACACATATACACAGAGACACACACCCCTCTTTTTTATTTGGGGTTCAAACACAGCCAGCTGTTGCAGAGATAATGTTCTTCTTGGTGCACACAGATGGTACTGCCCATCCTGGACTCAAGCTCTGGGCTGGTCCTCACCCAGCAGCTCAGGCAAACTCTATGGCCAAAGCCATGTGTTTCCTTCACTCCCACCTGCCCAATACTACCACTCACATATCCTCTTCCTTAGACATTAAAGGAGGCAAGGGGTGGACTGTGGGGGCCACTCAACAAGGATTTTCTACCAGGACCAGTAAAAGGGATTGAGGTGCTAAGCAATCCTAAATGTACTAGCTAGGGGCCCCTGAAATTTCAGCTTTCCAATCAAACATGAAGCACACATATGGGCTTTGCATTCCTTTTATTTAGATCATCACAACAGCCCCTGTGAGGTAAGAAACACTCATTACATTGTGTAAAAAAGAGGAGGGACCAGACCAAAAGGCTGCCTTTCACCCAGGGAATCTGTAGGCAGAGAAGGGCTCATTAGTGACCCCAGACCACCCAGCTTCCAGACCCAAGAGAGCAAAGTCTTCCTCATCCATGAGGTAATTTCCCATCCACCAACCCAGATTTTCCACTTATAGTCCCACCATAAAAGCAGGGTCCCTGAGAGAGAACTAGAATCTGGCACCCCAGAGTCAGGCAGATAGGGACAAGATAAAGCCTCACTTCTCACTGAGGACCTTCATGAACTCCTCATAGTTCACCTTCCCATCCTTGTCCACATCAGCCATCTGGATCATGGCATCCACCTCCTCCTGAGAAAGATGCTGCCCCAGCTGGCTCATGGTCTGTTTGAGCTCTTCCACACTGATGTGGCCATCACCATTCAGATCAAAGGCTTGGAAGGCAGCCCGCATCTCCTCATTGCCCGGGGACTTCGCCTTCTTTTTCATCATATCCAGGAACTCCTCAGAGCTGATGCTACCATCACCATCCTTGTCCAAAAGCGCTATGAATTCTTTCAGCTCTTCCTCCGAGATGTTCTGGCCCAGCTTCTTCATCACCTCCTGCAGCTCCTGGATGCTGATCTTGCCATCTTTATTCAAGTCAGCCTCATCAAAGGCTGCCTTGAATGTGGCCACCTCTTTCTGAGACAGCTCCTTGGCCATGCCTGTGTTCCTGAAACCTTGCTGAGCTTCTGAGCTTGATGCTAAACAGGTGTCAATCTGCTGTTCCCAGAGCTTGTGGTTCAGAGCTCACAGAGGCCACTGAGATCTGCTGCAGCATCTGACAGAAGGCCGGCCTTTAAGGTAGTCTTACTTGAGTAGGGGAACCCCCTTCTTTTCTGCAATTAGAGGGAGGAGAAAGGGTCCCCACCCTTCATCTGTCTTCAGGCAAGATCCTCCTCCCAGGGAGGGGCACACCAGGCTGCCGACAAGAAATGCAAGATCTAGAGTGGGAAGGCCCACAGGACAATTCTGGTCATCACCATCAGGGGGGCAATGGGATCATAGTCCTAACAACCTCTCCTGACCCCAAAGGCAGGTCAACCTACTGCATGGACATTAGCTCAGGATACAGGTCCTCTGTAGCTTGTTCTTACAGATATCCTGACACAGGGAAGGGTATGCAGTCCTGAGGAGTAAGAACTGCATTTGCTATTCCCCCCCCCCGCCCCCCGATCTTTCCTGAGGGTGGTGCTGGGAGCAGGTAGATGGAAGGGAGTATTGAATCAGTCTGCATGCAACCATGGGCCTCATCAAATTCCCAGACCAGGGAAGGCAACAGATTAGAGCAGAGGATGGAGTTCACTTCACTTTGGGGACCGTTTAGCTTCCAGGAAGCAAAAGAACCTGAATGCATTCAGAACCATAGTCAGTGCTGAAATGCTGTTTGTTTTTGGATTTTTGGGCACTGGCACTCACTACTCACCCAGGTTGGCAGTGAATTCACCATTCTGCCTCGGCTTCCCAAGTGCTGGGATTACAGACAAGCTCCCACCAAAGGCATGATTTCAAATTCAAGGAAAGGGCTTTTTATCTCCCAACAAGGATGCTCTCCTCCAGCTCAGTGACTCCTACTATTTCATTCTATTGCTAAGTCTAATATTGTCTGTACTGATGTCCTTGGAGATGGTCAGCATGTGTTTCATACATAAATGAGAAAACCACAGAGGACCAAGCCTCTTCTGAGAGTTGCCTGGATACTCAGAAGCAATAAATGGCCATCAAAGACCAGCCTCCAAGGTGTCAAGGGACAAGAGAGTACAGAATGGGACTGCTGTAATGAAAACTTGGCCTCCCTCTGGCTTTATGAAGTGTTAACTCTAACCCCATGTGGAAACTCCAAGGGCCACCCATCCGAATTGCCTTCTGAAATGAAACCTACCCCTGCTCGCTATCTGGAGCACAGGGTTTAAAACAAGTGTTCAGCCCTTGGGACGACCATGACCAAATCCATCCAGGGGTAGAACCCATGCCTGTGAGTAGTCATTTGTTATGGAATCACCATAATGCCTTTCTCAAGTAAGTCTACTTTTGATCTCCATAGATTCTCTTTCTCTCCCTACCCGACCACTTCCTGTGCTAAGAATATGCAAAAAGAAATATCCCACTTTTCTAACACTTTTTATAAAGACATCATGATGAAGGATGATTATCTCATCTTCACTCTGGAAAAGTACAGAGGCCCAAATAAATATTAAGCAACCTATTTCTCAATGAAACTGAAAACCAATATTGGGTGGAGAATATCATTCCACTCTGGTGATCAGAACCCTGCTTGGTAAGAGCCACAGGAAGGGTGGAGCTCCTAATAAGTAGATTCAACCCAGCTCCTTTATTTATTTTTAAAAGAATATTTGAAGATAGCAATTTACATTTGAAATTTCCTTTTCTTCTTGTTTTATCACCAGGGCCTGTGATTACAATCCAAATGTGTAATAAGTATTGTCTTATTATTTTCCCTTGATATTAAATAATAATTTGCAAACCATATCAGGAGTCTTGAGTTCCTGCTTCCTGTCCCATCACTGATGTAGTACTTTATGGCTCAATATCTTCACTATTAATTAGGATGATACATTCACCATATCTAACAAGATTACTTAGGATCAAAGTATAAAGTCCAGAGCCAACAGAAGATGTCATTATTCTGTGGTAAATTTCATGTTCTAGGAAAAGCTTGTTCTCATTTAATGTAAACCACAAGAAATGATCTTCTTAAAGGTCACTGTTTTCTTGTTACAACTTTCTTGGTTGAATTGAAAAATGATGTTGGTACACTTTCAAGTTGTAGATGAATCTATCAGATCAAGGCTCTGAGTGTGAGATAGGAAAGTGATCATTTCTAGATGACTCTTCTATTATGGAAGAGGAAAGGAAGTCTCCAGGAAAAGTCTCCATGACTTTTGACTGCCTCGCCATCCTCTACCCACATGTGGGCCCCGATTCTTCTCCAAGGTCATGCTTACTTTTCCAAGGCATTTATGGACACTGAAGCAGTTTCTTCTCTCTTTTCATCCAGTCTCTTGCTCACTAAGTGTGGTAGTCTCTTTCCCTTCTGCTATGAGTTGGCACCAGGAACAATCACTTACATAAGTGATCCAGAGAACAGGGGCTTGACACAGTCAAACTAGGAGTTAGGAAAGGTAATATGCATTTGCTGCCAAAACCTAGTTAAGTTTAATTATCTAATGCTTAATGCACAACCTCCTGGATGCAGAGTTCAGTCTAGAGCATGGCAGTTGCAGTTGTCTTTCTAGCTGAAGTGCCTTTGCAGTCTGTACCACCCATGAGGCTACCAGTGTAATAAAAGAAACAAGGGATAGTATTTATCCAGTGAAGAGCCCAAGGCTTGGGGGCCCATACACTTGCTCCTGTCCATGCATCCCCCTCGAGTAACTTAAGCAAATTCAAAGCAGGTTAGTTACAGCAGGGAAGAAAGTGCCCATCTGTCCCCAGCTATGGTAGCCGTGACTCTGGGCTGTATATGAAGGACACAAAGGAGGTACAAAGGGTTACGAAGAACTGAAGCTGAACTGAAGAGAATGGAGTTTACTGATAAGATAGAGAAAGGAGTGGGCCAGACCTCAAGACAAAAGATGAAACAAATGTACCCACATACTTTCTAAGGATAAACATCAGGGACTGATACTCTATATAGGTATTGATCACTTTAAGGAAGCCAGAAGGAGCCAGTAGCCCAACCCTCTACAGGAAAATGCTCTGTTCTGCATTCATGCCCTCTTGCTATGTGACTCACTCCCTCATATGATCCTTATTTAATCAATTATACCTGAGCAATTATACTTGTAATCTTATTGGCTCACCGTAGTTCTGTGCCACCTCATGCCCACCTTGTGATTTCCCATGTTTCCCCACCTAGGACCTTCCTCTCCTTGTGGTTTTACTCTATAAAATCCCTAGAAAAGGAAGGTCTTTGTAAACCCACTCAGGACCCTTTCTGTGTTTCTTGGACAGAAACTTTATTTCTCTCAATAAATATACTCTGTGAGAGAGAGAGAGAGAGAGAGAGAGAGAGAAAGAGAGTGTTTCGCTGGGGGAGAGAAGAGATCAGGTTTGTAAGAGGCAAACACTCTTCCCCAATACATGTTCCTTCCTTTCTGCCTTTCAGCTTATTATGTGCATGAAGATACAGACTCTTCCAGGCAGAACAATTATGGATGTGGAGGAGAAGGTGTCCCCTCCTTAAGAAGAGATGAAGACTCTCCTCAAGTCTCAGAGAAAGAAGGAAGATCTCTCCTAGGCTGCTGGACCAGTCCCTGAGGGTAGGAGGGGAGAGACTGCAGCTGTGGAACTGACTTGCCATGTATGATAGCTTTGTGTGAATATGTGTGTGCTTGTCACGTATATGTGTGTTTGTGTGTCTACATGTATATAGGTGTATACCTATGTGTATACATATCTGTGCATGCACACATATCTGTATGTGCATATGTATTGGTATTTGTGTGCCATGTGTTCATGTCTGCATCACGTGGGCCTGTTGTATGTGTATGTGTGCATGCAATGGACATGTGTGTTCCAATGTGTGGTTGTATGCATGGTATTGGAGAAGTGGGGGTGGTTACATTTCTGTTCTGGCATTTAGAAGGAATGGCTAAAGACAATTTCTGCTTTTACATGATCTTGACCCCTGGAAACAAAATGCCTGCTCCCAAGCTTCCATTAATGTTTGGCTAACTCATGTGGGTGAAACACTGCTAAGAAACCAGTCAAACAGGTCCTGGAGCCCGGAGGTTTGGCTCAGATGACTTGCAGGAACCTGATTTCACCCTGGCACCCGAGCCTTCTCCATGGTGTTGGTGCGGCCTGGCTTCCCCGAGGACAATGAGAAAGAGTCACTGTGCCTCTTCGCAGTGTGATCCGTGGGAGAGAACTGCGACCAGCTTCACAGGCTCACTGGCATTCAAGATTTTCCCCCAAAATCAAGGAGTAGGAATGATGAGGAATAGAAATGGTGAGTGACCACGCTGCCTTCACAGAAGGTGGCTCCCAACTGACTGTCCCTTGTCCCCCTAAACACAGCTCCCTGTTCTCTCCAGTGGCAGTGACATATGGTTCAGTCACTGGAATCAGGCAGCTATAGGCTGTTAAATTTTCCTACCTGTGCAACCTTCAGCAAGCTGCTTCCCATCCCCAAGTGTGAGTGGCCTACATTGCAAAAGGCTATTTATTATAAGAGACACAGTCATTTTGAGGGTGAAATGGATTCAAGGAAAACTCAGTTCAGAGCCTGGCTGCAGGGAGTCCTCAGTGTGTCAGAGCTGCCAAAGGATAAGTATCCTCACAGTAGCCCATCTGGCCATTTCAAATCCCCAGAAAGCCTGAAGCAAAATCGAGAAGCACAGATTTCATCGATGCCTCACATACCACCACGATCTGGACTCCATAGTTAGGCTGCCTAAGTGCCTGACACTTGGTTGTACACCATACGTGTCCAGTGAACTGGGCCAATGGACATAACTGACAGGAAGTTAGCATGTGATGAGGACTCAGAAGTTGGAGAGCACTGTTCCCTGTAGATCCCTATTCGATCAACAACACACTGGGAAAAGTGTAGAGGTCCTGCTCCCATGGAGATTATTATGTCTGTGTGTTTTGAGGTAAGGACAGGCCTTTGGGCTGGTGAGAGCTGCTGTTTATTCAGTGCCTGAAGTCTGCCCAGACTTGTTGGGGTAGTTGGCAAGAGCAGTCCTTCCCGCTCTTAGCTAGCACTGACACACCTGGGAGCTTGGTGGGACGTACACTGCTGTGAGTCTCAGACTCAGGGCCTGGTCATCTGTCCTCTAACCATGTAGGACTTTCTGTGGAAGTGTTTTGAGTGGGGAATTTCTCCAGATTCCTTACGTATTTAACTCTGACTATCCAGGTGTGGATTATATGTTCCATTCCCTATCATTTAAAACAAATTAGGTGGCAGATCCTTCCAGTGGTGAAAGGTGACCAGTGTGACCCTCAGTTCTGTCACACTGTAGCATTGTGCACAGATTTACATGGGATCTGATGCCACGTCTGGAACAGTGCAGATCTGCTTCAGTCTTTTGGGTGATCCTTCCCACCTGCTGGCTGTGGGCCACCGTCACTCTCCCCTGGGTCTGTCTCTCAAGTGTGCCCTGTGCTCCTCTTTATTTCACAGCTATTAGTGGCAGAATTTAGGGCAGAACCCAAACTTGCCAGGAAAAAAAAAATTAATCAACTTTGTAAATCAGCAACTTTCATTTAAAAACCATAATAAATCAAATGTTCTGAGAGTGGTGCTCAAAGCTTCAAATAAGTAAATTTCTGGACTCAGAAGCAAGGAGATTGCTGCGAGCCTGAACACTGGAAAAATGCAGGGACTACCAGTACTTGGTTGGTTGCTGTGACACATATACAAAAATACACTAGAGGAATGGAGATCTAAATAAACACAAGTAGATGGATACCCAAAGTTAAATGTGAGCATGAATATGTTTAAACAGTTCTGTGAGCCCAGGAGTTATAAAGGGAGAGATAGACATATTAGACTATATATGATAATCTCTCCTTATCTGTGGGTTCTGGATTCACAAATTCAACCAACTGCCAATAGAAAATATTTTTAGCTGCGGAGTTAGCTCGGCAGCATAAGCACTTGCCTCGCAAGTGCCAGGTTGTGAGTTCAATCCCCAGTACAAAAAAAAAAGAAAATATTTTTAAAGAATTGCATTTGTACTGATCATGTACAATTATTTTCTTGTTGCTGTTCTATAAATAATATAGAATAACTATTTACATAATGTTTACATTGTATTAGGTATTATAAGTAAATTGTACAAAAAGATGAATATTATAAGTAAATATTGACTATTATAAGTAAATAGGAGGGGCTTAAGTGTCTGCAGATTTTGCTATCTTTTTTTTTTTTTTTTTTCTTTTTGGCTCTTTGAGACAGGGTCTCGCCGTGTAGTCCAGGCTGGCCTTGAACTCATGGCAATTCTCCTGCCTCAGTCTCTTCAGTACTGGGATTACTGGCATGGACTATCATGCCCAGCTAAATTTTGGTATCTTGAGGTGGGGGTGCTGGACGAATCCTCCAGGGATATCGAGGAATGACTGTTGAAAAAATTGAAGTTTTTTTCATAAACAGTAAAAGAAGACTAGAAAGAAAGCAAAATGATAGATCTGAAGGAAAATGATAAATTATAAAAGATTTAATATTCAAACAGTGCCCTTAAATTATTCAAAACTACCGTGATTCAACAGACAAATGGGCCAAGGATATAAATAATAAGTTCACAGAAGAACAAAGTCTAGTAGCTAACAGTTTTGGCAGTACCCAGGAAAAATTAAAATGATAATGCAGTATCATTTTATGACTAATCTGGCTGACAAAAATTGAATTAGCTTAAATATCTACTGCTGAAAAACATATAGGAAAGTTAACATCACCTTACATTGCTGGTAGAAAGATCAAATGTGGCTTTTTCTAAGTAGTTGGGCAGTATACAATATTAATACTAAGAATGAGATTATACGACCATGAGCAAAAACTGAGGATGTTAACTGATTCAGAAGGTACAGGAAAGGGAATGAACAAGATGAGAAAGACTGTAATTTATATATATAATCTCAAATATATACATATAGTCTCAAAATATACAGTGAGTGTTTAAATAAAAAATGTTATAGTAAAAGACATTTTACCATTAATGCCTCTCAAGGTGTTTCCTCCTTTCTTCTAACACGATTAACCCATAACTCTTGCCACTTTCTGAAGCAGTTCTGGAAGTCTTCTTTCATGAATATCTTTACAAGGTGTTATTAAAAACAAAACAAGCAAACTGCATGTTGTTGCTAGTGTCATCCGGCAGAAAGGCAGGCTTGTGAAAACATTACAGTGTGCCCTTATCCACTTTATTCACTGGGTCTGACACTGCAATGTCTGGCTTTTCCTGAAAGGTAAACATTTTGAATCTATTTTTTGGGACATCAAGACAGCTATGACAGCACAACTAAAGGCATAGCAGACGTGTGTGTGTGTGTGTGTGTGTATGTATTTGAATAAAATATTTTAAAAGGCCTTTGTTTGAAAGTATCTACCATTTTTATAATGGTTCCTTTATATTTTTTTCACAACTCCATGCCTCAGAAAACTTTCATTTTTAAGAAACAATGAAATCAAAAAAGCATAAATAAAACTGGCTGAATAAAACTAAAAATGTTGGTTTCCCATTCCAGGGGTCTTGCAAAAGAAAAACATCTCATGACAACAATTGAATTTCTTTGGCCAGGGATATAGTTCAGGGGCACAGTGCCTGTCTGGCAAATGCGAGGTTGTGAGTTTGATTCCAGTACCAAAAAAAAAAAAAAAAAAAAGTGGAATTTAGTTTCTTCTAACTGCTTCCAACAGCTTTGCTTGAGTAGTCAGGGTAGGTCTTTTTGGAGAATTGAGACCAGCTAGACAGGAGGGTTGGGGAAGATGGTCCCAGACTCCAATACCATGTGAGCCTCCTAGGAAGATTTCAGCAGTAGTCTTTTGTTCCCTTTATTTTAATGATACCCAAGGAACCATCTTTTTATCTTCTCAAAGTTAATGGAATATGATTAAATGTTGAATTTTTTTTTTAAGTTTCAAGTTCTGTGCCTTTTAAAAATTCTCCTGGGAAACACTGAGAATATCATGGCAGTTTCATAAATGTTGGGTAAATAAATATGCTCACTCATGGGGAAATTCTTGGTCCGTTGAAGGAGCAAAGCACAGAATGTCTGGGGTTTACATGGGCGTGTGGGAAGCTGTCCGACTCTTCAGTCCCAGAGTGGAGCATTTAAATCATAATATTATTTGTTACATTCCCTAGGACCTGGAATTCATGTACTTGACTTTCAGAAAACAAGTTTCTGCGTCTAATATGCCAACAGTGGTGAGAACAGGTTTCCTGGCTATGAACTAGGACCACATTAGCCTTCTTTTGCATCTGATTAGATGCAGATATGATTTTGCTGGGGTGAGGCAGTGTGGCTAGAGCCATGGGATAAATTCTGGGGAAAGAGTAGATCTTAGATATAAGGCATTTTCCAGAAAGTCAAGGTCAAAAACAGTGCAGGAAAATTTGGGGAGAGATAGAGATTTTTTTCTTTACTCTCGATGTTACCAACAGCAGAACTCATGGGACCTTATGTAGGAGAAGCATTTTCTATGGCCTCCTCTTCTGCTATTCATAGGCCAGGTATGGTGGAAGATTCTTTTGAATCTTTCATTGTTTTAAAATCAAGAATGAAAATGCATCTTGTCCCCAGATATGACAATAGTGCTTGGGAAAGGGAGAATGAGAGGTGGCCAGGACTCTGACTGGATCCTTGAGAAAATCTCTTTCCCAGGAAGCAAAATAGCTCAGTTCTTGTGTTAGTCCTATGACTTACTACTAGTTTGGACCTTTGAAGAAACAACAATTCTCTGAGTTTTTGCTCTACCAACTGTAAAAGAGACCAATAATTCCCAGCCTATATACCATAAGGGGCTGTTGTGAGAATTAGATGGAGAAGTGCTGGTGGAACAAACCATATAAAAGTAAAGAGTTGACGTTATCATCATCATTTTTAGTTCAACCTTCTTTAGCGTCCTTCCTCCAAGCAGAAGGTGAGAAACTCTGGGACAGCTGACCATTCAATAAAAAAAATGTGGCTTAGACACAGAGGTCTTATAAATTTATTATCTCTTGTTCCAAGGTTGTTTATAACACAGATGGTGCAAAGCAAGGGGACAGTGACCCTTGGGTCTGATACGAGAAAGATGTTAGTATGTGTGGTCATGGTAGAAAAGAAATGGAAATGTCTATAAGCATAAGAACTACAGTAGAAGATGGGGTTGAATGAGACAATATTTCTTTTCCTGATGGTACTCGTTCCTCTCTGCTTGTTCCTGGGGACCCAGGCCTAGCAGAGACAGAGGGCACCACCTTCAACAAGTGGGAGCAGTGAGACCTAGGAGATTTGTGCCTTCTCACTGCACCCTGAGGACAGCTCAGTGCTTACCCTGCTGGCACCTCAGCAAAGCCATTGCTGCCCCATTACTCCTGGAGACTCAATGGCTTAGTCCTTCTCAGCAGGAGGCCCCTCCACATGACAATTCTACGGGAAAGGTGGACCTGAAGAGTCCTCTCAGGGAGTCTTGGGAACTTTCCACAACAAACCTGTTCTGCAGAGACTCTGTGACAGTTCCCTGGGGCACCCAGATCAGGGCAGGTCCAGGCACCACCAGGCTGGCATGGAGCTGTGCCTTGGGCAAGGCTGTGTTTACAGTGGGGTAAAAGAAGTCAGGATGTACCCTGCCCTTAAAAATTATTCTCTAAGGGAAGCAGAGAGACAGCAGTGTGGGATTGCAAGCAGATCTGGCCATATGTTGAATTAAGTAGGGCCAAGATATGTCCCAGCAGGAAGCTAAGTAGCTCAGGCAGATCCTGCAGTGTCCTGGGGTCTAAGGGAAGATCACCCCCAAAAGACACCTGCTGCCTTCAAACTCAAGTCCTCCATCACCTGCTGTCTCTATACCTCTCATCCCAGCATGCCCACCCTGGTAATGGAACTGATACCCAAGTCCACGTTCAGTCCTTCCTCAGCCCATTCTCTGCCTCCTTCTCTGTCTGTGCATCTAGATGCCAGTGGCTCCTCCTGGAAGCAATTCTATCCCCTCATGGGTTGGTCTTCCCCTCTTTCATCTGCTGCACTTTGTACATGATCTCACAGCCTTTTTTGCATCATGTAGTGGAGTTTCTATACACCTGTCTGTGTCGCAGCCTGGCTTTAGACTAAGAAGAACATCATCTTCACAATATGATAGGGCTGAATCCCCATGTAAAGAATGCATGAAAGTGTCCATGACCAATGGCCTGGGTGTTTTCTCTATAATCCTTTTAGTGAGGGCTGGTCTCACCACAGATGATGCTTCAAGGGGTCAAGTAAATTATCTAAGTAACTCAACCAGGTTCCCAAGCAGAATGACCTCTTTGCAGGATGCCCCAGCCTTGTGGAGGTTGGGTGCATGTGCAGTCTGGAGCTGATACTGGGGTTCCAGACTCAGCAGCAAGAGAAAGGCACCCAGCAAATGGAGGATGGTTCCAGGTGAGAGGTCCCTGATCTAAGCTTATGCTCATTTCAAGTGGACATGTTTAATGTCCTTTCCTTCTATTCCTGCAGCAAATTCCAAGACAGCAGTTATGGTTAACCTCACTTCAGTGACTGAGAAACTGAAGCACAGAGAAAAGGTTCTGGGTCTGTAGAAGGGGAACTGGAATTAAAATATGTGCGACCTGACTTGTGTGCCACCTGTCACATACGGGCAGGGCGGCCTTCTGAATGTAAGCACATTTTCATGTGTGTGTGACTCCTGTTCCTACCCAGATGTCTGGCAGCTCCTGATCACCCCTTCCAATTCTCCCTTGCCCCACTGTTTTTTTTTTTCCCCAGTACCAGGGATTGAACTCAGGACCTTGTGCTTGCTAAGTAGATGCTTATACCACTGAGCTAAATCCCCAGCCCCATTGCCCCACTGTTTTTGTTCCCAGTGTTTATCACTGCTACCTTGAGTTTTACATCAACTTCCAAATGTTTTAGGCCCTTTCCACAAATATTTTTTCAGGTTTTCTTAGATCTCCCTCCTGTAGGATAGATAATCTTAAACAACATTTATACTTCTGCCATTTTTATCCACCACTAAAATTTTCCCAACTGCTATGTATTACTTTCTTACAAATCCTAAAGTCTCTGACTTTATCTTTTTTCTTTTTCTCTTTTCTGTGATAGGCTCTATACCCATGTTCCTTCCCTTAACTCAGTTACATTTTCAGAAGCATTCTTGTTGCTGCTGGCCCAGAGAATCTGACGTCTTATTGGTGTGGTTTGTTGTGTACCTTCTGTCTTTTTCCCACTGGCTGAAGCTCTCAAAGCCCATTTTGGGCCTTCATAGCTGGCTTTCCCTATCTTTCCCACATCTGTGTCCAGCCAACTATGAGTTTCTTAGAAACTCCTTCCTGCTTCTCCTTTTGGGAAGTTACTTTTCCCTGTTTAGGAACGTCACACCAGCTCTGACTAGCTCACGATGATTAAGTGACGATGGCATCTTTGCACTATCTGCATTTGTACCAAGGTTCAATAATGGCAGCTGCCACCAGCTTTATCTTTTGCTTAAATATCCATAACAAACTGACAATACCTCATTGCTCGGACTGGTAGCCACCTTGCTGCTGCTGCCGCCTTGTTGACCTGAGAGGGAGATGATGTGAACGTACTCTTCCCATGTGCCAGGTGTTGTGCTAGGGCTTGATGTGTGACTTCATCTTGTCCTCATTATTCATTCTTATTTTACAGACAAAGCAACTGGGGCTTAGTAATGCCACAAAACAAGTTCACAGATGACCTGGGATTTGGACCTATGTTTGCCTAATTATAGGACCCAGTGCTACAGTACTCATTCATTGTCTGATAAGTTCAGCTTCATCTGTGAGCCACTAAAGGCAGCCAAAACACCTCTCAGGGACTTGCTAAGACTCAGCAGCGAGACATCTTGCCAGAGAAGCACAACTTGCCATCAAAAGTTAGTTATGCATAACACCATGAAAAGGCTTTAGCACAGCCCTGGCACAGTTCAGGGGGTTGGAGGTGGCTGTGGAGTGCTGGTAAGATCACAGGATGAACCCAGAAGAGATGGAAATACAATCTCTCTTTTTTTTATTTAAAGAAAAAAAATGAAACAGAAAGAGGGTAGAAATAATACATAATTGCTAAAAAAAGTAAGAAATCACTAATTGAAAATTACACATTTTACATGTGTAGAACTTCTAAACAGTTTATAAGAATTGATTATAGTTATTGTAAAAAAAAAGAGAGGAAAAGAAAGTATTCTAAAGGATATGTACCATATTATATAGATGAAAAAAACTGATTGCAGTCTCATTGTTTAAATGTCCATTTTGTATGCTTTACTTTTGTAACTTGAACAACTACTTCTAAAGGTCTCTACATGTATACCTATCCTTTCTGTATTAGAGGGAAAAACAAATCAAAACAAGTCAACAAAATAAATTCCTAGAAAAACACGAAATGAAAAGGACATATAAAACCACAATACTAGGTGATCTACAGTAGTTACTATGATGTCTCTTGTTATTTTCAATAAAATTGTCTATATCATCAGGCATAGTATAATTAAACAGAGCAGTACATAGTACTATTAATAAAAACCAAACATTGGAGACATTATAGGACTTCAAAGGCAGTTAATAATCAAACCAGAATGGGTACCCTATTGAATCTTGCCATCTTCAGAGTAGTTGCTTCTGCTCTCAGACTTGATACTATCAAGAATACCAGATTCGAATAAAATCAGTCAAGACAAAACAGTGATATAGCCAATCTTCTCTGCCTCATCTCTGCTATGCTATTTTTCTGTCATTGTTTACTTTTCTCTTTCATTCTATTGTCTGCCCCTTTCATTGAGGCCTTTCTGCCATTGTTCCTGGAATCCTAGTGATTTTCTTCTCTCTCTCTAGAATGTCATTCAATATTCTTTGCAGCGTTGGATTGATGGTCACGAACTCCCCCTGTTCCTCTTTGTCGTGGAAATATCTTGTCTCTACATTAATTTTGAAAGACAGTTTTTCAGGGTACATCAATCTGGGTTGGAGGTTATTTTCTTTCAGGGCTTGGAATATTTCACGCCAAGCTCTTCTTGATTTGATAGTTTGCATCAAGAAGTCCGCTGTGATTTTGATGAGTTTTCCTTTATAGGTAATCTGTTTCTTTTCTTTGACCGCTTTTAATATTCTGTTCTTGTGATGGATTTCTGGGATCCTGATTATTATATGTTTGGGTGTAGATCTGTTTTGGTTGTAGCTGGCTAGAGTTCTGTATGCCTCATATATCTGAATATCACTCCCGTTTCCTATGCTTGGGAAGTTTTCCTTAATTATTTCTGTGAATAGCCTTTTTATTTCATTTGTATTTGTCCCTCCTTATTCATTCATGTTTTTTTTTCTTAAGTTATAAATCCTCTTGTTGTCTTCTAGCCTTTATATCATTACTTCCTGGTTCCTTGTTATTTTTAAGAGATCCTTCCTTTCGCGATCATACATTGCAAATCTATCTTCAAGTTTTGACAGTTTGTCTTTAGTTTCTGTCAAGAAGTTTTGCCAGCTTTCAATGGAGTTTTTAATTTCCTGATATTCTCTTTGAGTTTATTTCATGTATTCTAGATTTTGCTTATATTCTTCATCAAAGGCTTCTCTCCTTTCTCTGGGTTCCTCCATTCTTCCATTTGTTCTTCTTGAGGCTTGCCCAGCATTTCTTTTATTAATCTTTTTATATCTTGCTTTACCTGAGTTAGAGTTTCAGATTTAAATTTGTCAATGAGGTCATGGAAGTATTTATTTCCGATGAGGCCGTGTCTGATATTGCATGTTTGCTGCCCTCGATCTCCTCTGTATTTACCTCTCCTGGACTTATTTTCCCTGGGTCAGCAGTTGGAGGCTTTTTGTTATTTCTTTGTCTTGTCATGTTTCTGGTTTCTTTCAGACAGGTGAATGGTGGAGGTCTCAGGACCTTTTCGTATTGCTTACAGTTTTTCTGAAGCATACTGTCTAGGGGATTGCTGCCCTCTCCAGTTTGCTGTCAATCTGTGAGGTGCACGCAAGGGCGATGTGGGCCGGCCCCTCCCCGCTAAGCCAGTCAACCAGTGAGTGTCTTCAGCACATTAGTGTGTGCCCTGCAGATGTCACAGGTTTGGGACAGCCTCGTCCCTGGCTATTGGGTCCTGACCAGGGGCATGGCCCATCTCAAGCAGATCCTACCAATCCACTTTGGGCCAGAAGCTGCCAACTGACGCTGCTTCAGTTGTTGATTTAAGCCTGTCCTGCCCAAATCCAATATGTGGTCTAGCTGGTCACCCCGCTCTGGGGAACACAGTTCTCAGCACTCACCAGAGTCCGTGCAGCTCAGTTTGCTGGTTCCATTCCCTGTTGCAGCACCTCCTCCCGCCAAGGGTCTTGGGCTCACCAATCTCTGCTCTCAGCAGGGCTGTGACCTCAGCTTGATCATGAATCGCTTGACTCTAAGACGCGCTCAGTACAGCAACAGGAGTGTGCCCAGCTCTAGCCCTCCAACCACGCTTCTTCTTGTTAAAATTTTTTTCTTTTTCCTCAGTTTCTTCCTGGGTTGTGAGAATTCCTCTCCTTTTGTCTGTTCTTCTCCATGGTGTTAAATTCTAGCATCTGAGTTGTTTTTCTCAGAGAGGCTCTCTATCGTGCTACCTATCAATCGGCCATCTTTTTTCCTCCTAGGAAATACAATCTCAACTCTGCCTCCCACTCATTATGGGACTTTGGCACACATGACCACTTAGAATTGATTTTAGAGTCAGTGACTGAAAATTTAAATTGAGTCATCTGGTAAATGCGCTTGGTATGCAGAAGGTTGTTGATATATTTCTAGGCAATCCTTGGAGACAATTTCATCAAGAATTCTATTAACACAATGTCTTTTCAACATCACTTTAATTGGCCCATATTTATTTAAATTTACCATTGTCTTCTTATCTTCTGCAACATCCTGTGACAAACTACTTCCTGATTTTCCCTGGGCCTTTTCTCATCCATAATAACCTTTGTTAGTTAAATACTTCTTGATTTGAGTTTTGATTTTTTCCCTTACTTTGATTCCAATTTCTTCACTTTTATTTTTGATTCTTAAAACTCTTTAGCTGTACTTTCTTTAAGTACTTACTACATTTTTAAAAACTATATATCTCTGAACCACATTCTGGCAGCTTGAAAAAATGTACAAGCTCTTCTATTTTTTTGATCTTCCCTTTTATTATAGCTTAGCAACTTTAATTTTGGGTGGGAATTTGCCTCTCCCTCCCTACCCTAAACCTTCTCCAAAAATGGGCTTGATTCTGTGCATACTGCATGGTCAGAAAGGACAGATATTTGCTTTTACATGTTACAAACTCCTTTTCCTCCTCCATAAATCCTGTGATTTATATGGGTCCATTTCCCTTTTCTGAATACATTCCAAGCTGTCATCATTTACAGGAAAATAAGCTTTTTACAACTTGATTCCCCTAAATCAATTCTAAATATTTGGATTCACCACCATTATTGTTCGTTACTTGAGCTATAATATTTTCCCCAGATATGCATATAAAATTCCTTCTTAAAGGTGTGCTTTACACAACTCCCTATTTGTTTAATGAAAAGTGGTGGGTGGTAGTGAGGCAGGGAGCATAATTGTTCAAACCTGGCCTTTTTCTGTTGTACATTTTCCATGTCTGTCTCATATGGAATTGGGATAAAAATAAGAGGAGAAATTCAAAAAGAGGTTCCAGGGTCTTGTCTACTTGAGTCTGCCTTCTGATGGATACTGAATGCATGGGAGGAGAAGGAGTGATTAAAATATAAAATTCTGACAATATTTTAAATTATTTTTCTCTTGATTTATTTTGCAAAACAAAATTAACTTTTTCTATCAATCTGAAATGCACATCAAACTTCTCATCTCTAAGGATCTGACTGCCTTCAGGTCTGTGTCTGAACCATCTCAGTGAAGTTTGTGATAAGGTCTCCATGACAGGTTACCTCCCAGTGCTGGTTCCTCACTCTCCTCAGAGCAGAGATGTATGATTTCCTTTTTGTCCTCTTGCAAGTCCTCGTTTCCTCAAGACTACCTCGAACTAGACATTGCAGTAGGCCAGCAAAGCATCTTCTTTTGAAAATCCTTTCTTCTTCCCCTTACTGCTTTTGTTTCTCCTCCCTTCTTTCACCCAAATTCTTCAGCATGTGTTAGTCCTGCCTCACCCACAAAGCTCCCTGTGCAGCTGAGGATTTCCCATGCTGATTCTTGGCCAAACTGAGAAGGGAAAAATCTGAGAGCTCAGCATTCCAGATTCCTTCATTTCTTTGTCAAGTGCTAGCACTCTAGTACATCTTCACTGCCTTTTGTTAGGCCACACCCATTGTCTGCCCATTCCACCTCCTGAGAAACTGCCACATTTCATAGGAGTGTCATTTCTCTGAATCACCAAATTTGGCCTCTTCTCAGCATGCACTGCTTAATCTTGGATGGAGCCCTTTCAGTCCCCTCTGTATTTCTTCACAGGTGAGATCAGAAGCTGTCTGCTGTCTTCCTTTTACAAATGAAGAAATGGGTGCATTGAAACACCAAAAGAAATGTGGCTACTATGGACTGAACTATGTCCCCTATAAAATGCATGCCTCGAAGTTCTAACCCGTATAGGATGCTATTTGGAGGCAAGTCCTTTCCGAAGCCATTAGGGTGAGATGAAGTCATGAGGGTGAGGCCCTAAGAAAGTCATTTTTTTAACATAAAAATGCATCACTAGTACTATAAAATAATAATATTCTTTGAGTCCTTACTATGGCAAAGGCTCAGCTGCTCTTCTGAGCCTCCTTATGTCTTAATGACCTATTATATTACTATGCCACGATACTACTATCAGGCTCATTTTATCAATGAGACTCTGAACAATAAGAGTTGCCTGGTATAGGTATCTCAGAGAAGAGCTTGACTGCTTGGCAGTAGGAAGGGGATGCAGGAGGCTGGACACCTTTTGCCCTACCCCTCACCTTCCTATGCCCCTATGCATCTTTTGGAGGACCTCTACAGAATCCCAGAGTTTCAAACAGTATGGTTAAAATTGGGTAGGTAACTGGACATGATGCCACCTCCTTAATAATCTCATTTACTCAGGAGGCTGAAGCAGAAGAATCACGAGGTCAAGGTTAGCCTGGGAATCTTAGATCTTGTTTTAAAATAAAATAATAAAACAAAATAAAATAAAAGAGTAGGGGTCAAGACTCCAGGTCCAATCCCCAGCACAACAAAACTAGCCCACAAAAAAACACTAGAGTTAGTGATTAAGTGGAAGCTGGTAAAATGGGGCTGTTCTTTGCCAAACCCCTTTGCCTCCTTCAAATTCCTTATCCAGGGGCTGAATTTATGCCCAAAACCTCTCCACTTTTTCCACATGTCACACGCTTACCAGTGGGCAACACATTTTCACATGAGTGCTTGAGCTTCACATACATGAACACATGTGTGCACACAAATGAACACACCTTCTTAAATTAAATGTTAATGCTTTCATCACAATCATAAACTTCAAAGGTTCAGAACTTGGAACAAAATCTCTTCTTTTTAGTGAGTTCCATATGCTTCAGAGAAGATCAACTTGTTCTCTTAAAGACAATGATCTCACTTTTGGTTATGGGGGCTTAAAGTGCAGATGATTCCACTTAACCAACTGTCAAATGCATCTTGGCAGGAAGAGATTTTAGCAACCCTAACTTCTCAGAAACATTACCTGATTGAATATTTTTGTCTGTCTTTTTTTTCCCCCTTCAGAATACTGATCAAGTTTGCAATGCCAGCACATAAACGTGAAGCCCTCCTAGGATCGCCCACTTCTCTGCCCCCCTGACCTCACCTTCTCTTTCTTCATAATCCCCTGACTTGCTTCCACTCAGCCCCCTACACTGGAAGGTACAACAAGGAATTCATAGTGAGCTAGCTACGTGGGAAAGCATATTCCAAAAGAAACAACTCTTTTCCTAGGTAAGTAAAAAGACTACAAATAAATTCTTACTTATTTGACTGTTTTATATGATACCTACTACTAATTAGCTTTTGTTAGGGGTGATCATTTATTCCTGATTTAATTAAACTTGCTCTTAGGAATCAAGCACAGGCAACTTTCATGCCCCTTAGACTGCTCTGTAACTCACTGACGTCAGAGCTGATCTCAGCAGTAGAGGCAGCTAAAGAACTCAATGTGCTGAGAAAACATCTTTGGTACAGGGTGGATCAGCCTGAGGGTGAGCTCAAAAACTGGCCTCCTAGAGAAAAGGGTAGACCTGATTGATGTGAGACACTGGAACATCTGGACACAATTTGATTGCTAGGTTTCCTCAGTGCCTGGTTTCCTCATGCTGCAGCTGAGGCCTGGAATATACCAGCAAAGCAACCTCTGCCTTATGGCTAGGGAGAAGGTAGGAGGTTAGGCAAGAGGCTCTGAGAAAACCATTCTTTTCCAATTTCCTAAATAATGGCTACTTATCAGATTTTAGCTCACCAATCACAGCTCTGTTCCAGAACAATGATCTCCTCCCTGGACTTGAACTCTTGTCTCAGCCCAGAACCCAGCCCTATAGGAATCTTGATGATTCAAGTAAAACTTCACAAAAGTCATCCAAAGATCTGGGTCATGGAGGGAATCTGGGAAAGCATTTCATAAGAAGATGGGACAGGAAGGCCAAGGATGTGTGTTTCCCACAGAAGTACTTCCCATCTGTTGAGAGAATCCTCTCATAGCTACAAAAATGACCAGGAAAATGTGTGTGTGTGTGTGTGTGTGTGTGTGTGTGTGTGTGTGTGTGTGTTTGCTCATGATTCATGTAAATTGGAACATAAAGCAAGTAATATGTATTGATCAGTCCTGGTCTCAGAAAACTAGAAGCAGCAGAGATCTGTTCAACACCATGGATACAGCATGGTGCCATGCTATTTCTATAGAAGTTTGATCAGCTCTTTAGTAGCTCATAATTACTTCTTCTGTCTCTTTGTGTGAATCATTGTTCTCAGACATAAGAATGTGAAATGCAAGAATCCCAGATCAACAACATAAGCCATGAAGTCCCTGCATACTCAAACATGTCTGTTCATTTCTGAAAGACTTATTGGGGTGGTCCTGATGGAAAATCACTGTTAAAAATTTTTGATCAAACACCTGAAAGTCTCCTCAGAGCCCAGGTCAGGTGAGAAGACAACCCAAGACAAATAGTAGGCAAGATTATTTTGTGGTGTGTGCATGAGACCCAAAGATGTTGACTTAATTTCTTAGCTGATCCTACAGTCACTTGAGGAGGGTTCATCCCTTTGTAGTAAATCCTAAGGTCCTGACAAAGTGCCACAGGTTGCATCTCAGTGGGAC
Source organism: Hydrochoerus hydrochaeris (assembly GCA_004027455.1). Lineage (NCBI taxonomy): Eukaryota > Metazoa > Chordata > Mammalia > Rodentia > Hydrochaeridae > Hydrochoerus > Hydrochoerus hydrochaeris. Next base: position 219,453 of record PVLA01000558.1, read on the forward strand.
CACTTCCCAGGACCTGCTCTCCACCTTCTGTTTTGAATCTCTCAAATCATCTTTTTATCTAGTCCCCCCAGATTGACACTGGTTAGATTCTTGGCCTAGCTTGCAAATTCAGGTTTATACATGGATTCTTTTTCCAATAGTCTTCATGGATTCTTTACTAAGGAGCAAAGTTTCACCTCACCTTTAGATTTGTCAGCACTTATCATTTCAATTATCCCTGACCTCTCTTAGCAACCCCTGGCTGGAGACCATAATAAGGAGGCAGATAAAAGTGTCAAAAGGGCAGAGGTTATAAAAGAAGTTGGAAGGTAAGTTCAGTCCTCAAGAGGCCTAGACAGCAGCTGTGGGAGAAGGAAACTTCCTTGCATCCTTACAGAGGCCAGAAACAGGAGAAGTCTCCTGACAGAAGTCTACAGGTGTATGTATTAACAGCTGCTCCCTAAGACCAACACAGAGGTCATACCCTATAGGGAACCACGTAACAAACTGGAGAAGCATAGGCAAAGAAATGATAGATACCACGAGATGAATAAAACAGGCACTTGGGCAAGAGAGTTTGAGACATACCATCATGTTTTTTGTAGCATAGCTAGAAGGAAAGATAAAATTCTAGTAATTCTTCCCAGGCAGGTGGAGCTTTTTCGTGATGAGACCCTCCTGTCTTATTCATTCAGAAAATACTGATTGATGCCTGCAACTCCTGTGTCAAGGGTGTGACAGGAAAAGAAGTAAAAAATAGTCCTGCTGCTTATGAAATTTAGATGGCAAGAAATTTTAAAAAGCAAGTAAACAAATAAATGAGCAAGATACAGTTAAGAGCTATGAGCTATGAAGAAAATAAAAGAAAGAATGAAATAAGTGGTGGGGTGAAAAAACAGGATCAGTTTAAAGTAAGTGTTTAGGAAAGTTCTCACATGGAAGTGATATATGTTTTCAATGTGACATGGAGCCACTAGAATGCTGAGGACTGAGCGCCCAGGCAGAAGGAGCAGATCATGCAAAGATATTGAATAGGGGATCAGGGTGGAAGTGTTCAGGAGAAGAAAGTAGGCTGGTGTCTGGAGCATAGTGATGGAGGTTGGTGATGGGACAACAGTAAGGAAGGTAGGAAAGGAAGGCAAGATGGCCGCTGTAGTGATTTTACTTGAAATCCAGAGATGCTATTATGATGTTCCAAGCAGGAAATGGCATGCACTGAATGGTAACACCAAAAAGAAGGACCAGTTGTGAGGTTATTGAATCATTCTACCCAGATATGATGGCAGCTTAGTGCAATGGATGCATCCAGACACATTTTCAACACAGAACTGAGTGACTGGGTATGGCATACAAGAGGAAAGGAGGAATTCAATATCACTTTAGGTTTTGCTTTGCACAGTTGAGTGATTTGAGGTTTTTTTTTAAGAGATAGGAAGAATGAAGAAGAAACAGATTTGGTAGGGAAGAAGACTAAGAATTTCCCTTGATCACATTAACTTGGAGATGCTGATTATGCACATAACATAGGTACTAAGTTGGCAAATGGATACATGAAGGGCTTGGTGGAAAATGTTGAATAAAGACATGATTGGCTAGTGAGCATGTCTCCACACTTCTGTGCACTAAAAGACTGCTATACTGGTCAGTCACTCCCGGGGGTACAGGAAAAAGAGGTTGAAAACTGAGTTGGTGATGACAATGAAAAGGATAGAATGCCAACTGACAGTATAGAAATCAGAGGATCTAGGTTTCAATCCAAGCTTTCAACTTGCTAGTCGTCTAGCCCTGACTCATATACATATACCATCTGAAACATGGAGATATAAGAAAATAGGTGAGGCTAATTTCTTCATGGCTATTAATTGAATCCATATATATTAACTTTGTTTTTGTACTTTAGAGTACAGGATGTATATGAGCATTAGGCTAGTAGGTGGCTTATCAAGAGAAGAAAAGGAGTATCACATGGCCACCAGCTGGCATGCCCATGTTAGCAGGTCACAGGAATGGAACTGGCCAGAGAAGCTTCTGATCCATATCTCTCTGCAGCACCCAGAGGGACAGGCACAATCACAAACGTGTCTGACAAATTCTTCTTAACAAAAGCTATTTATAACTCCAATTCAGACAAATATAAAATACCTTTAGTCTCTTGTGTTTAGGGTTTCTCCTTGTCAAAGGAATTTACATGTGGCCCCCTTTATTGTGTATCTATGTGGACTTTTTTAGTACCATACTTTGTAAGGCCAACATTGTACTAGCATGATTCCAGAGTCTTCAGCACCTCATACCTCCAGGATTTTGGAGGATTTTACATCCATTTCACATCTATGCTGCCCAGCATTCCAGGGCAGTTGGTCTCAAATGTATTCATGAGTCTTTTGGGTACCAGGGTACCCCCTGTAGATCTGGAAGATCACAACTATTTTCATAAAATCCCAGTGAATTTTTGCTTTTTGTTATTTTGTGTTTTACCTTTCTCAAAGTATTGGTGTTTGCATGAAGGTCAAAAGCAGTGGCAACTGCTAGCCCTTTGGCCTGAACCAAGGCTCCTTTACAGATATATATAAATATATATATATATATATATATATATATATATATATATATATATAATCACTGCCATATTGTTTCATTTTTAAAAAGCAACATTCACTGAAAATGCCCTTAGAGAGGCAATAAAGGTATTAATTTTATTAAATTTCAATCTTTGGGGGCACATCATTAGTATTTTGGGGACTATTTAAGCACGATGGTTGTCATGAGGAAAGCACATGTGTCACTGAGTCCAGGAGTGGCAAGACAAGCTTTTCCACAGAATACTATTTTCATGTGAAATAACAGCTGACAGACACACCACGGGTACTCAGATGTAACACTTGGCAGATGGTTTCTCAAAAATGGATAAAGTGAGTCTGTCACTCCACAGAAAACAGTGGACAGAGTTTGTCTTCAATAATAAAATTTGAGACTCCAAACGAAAATTGGAATGTTGGAAATTTTGTATTTGACACTGTGAGCTTTAGGTTTCCCAATACTGTAAGATTTTTCTGGCCAGACATGGTGGCACGTGCCTGTAGTCCCAGAACTTGAAAGACTGAGGCAGGAAGATTATCTGAAGTTCAAGGCCAGCCTAGGCTACATAGTGACTTCAAGGACAGTCTGAACTACATAATGAGACTCTGTCTCAGAAAACTTTTACAATGGGATTGGTGGTAATATGATTGAAAAATGAAACCTGAATAAAATAATCTGATTTTTTAATGTAATGGTTCAACATTTGAAAAATCTGCAGAACTAGTGAACCAGTATTTTCCAAGTGACCAGTGCATGGCATTACATAATTACATTTGGATAAAAACATCCATTCAAAGTGCAAAACAGACCAATGGATTTTAGTGGAACGGTATGAAAAGTTAATTGATATGCTCTCAAATCCATACTTAGGACTAACCTCTAAGTAAATACTGCTTGTCAAGCTGTGATGAAACATCAAAGAAGAATATCCACAATTTTCTTTCAAAGCCACTTAAATGCTCCCTCCTTTCCCTTCAAAAAACATTTTGCCACAGATTGGAAGCAGATGAACATATGCTTCCATAAAGTCAGACATTAAAGAGGTTTTCAGAGCTGCTTTTTCAAATGCCAGGCTTCTCCCTGCTCTTCATCTTGGAAAATGCATTTTTTAAAATAAAGATAAGTTGTTTATGTGAACAAGTAGTTTTTTTATGGAGGTGGGGTACCAGGAATTGAACCCAGAGGCCCTCCAACACTGAACTATATGCCCAGCCCTTTTTAATTTTTATTTTGAAACAGGATCTTACTAAAGTGTCTAGGCTGGCCTCAAATTTGCAGTCCTCCCTGCCTCAGCCTCCTGGCAGCTGGAATTACTCTGCTCAGCTTTATTTCTAAAATTCTAAATACACAATAATATTTAAATATTTCAACATATTTAACTTTTAAATGTTTAAATGGATCCTTAGACCCCCACACACAACCAAAATGTGTGTGTGTGTATGTGTGTGTGTGTGTGTGTGAATGCTGTACAGAAAGGAATGGTTTTACGGGGTGAGAGGCTTCTGGGAGATAATTAAGCCTCGAAATTAGAAACATTCCCTCTGCCATAGTTTCTCAATGTATGAATTGCAACAATCTAGCCATCACAAGGCAGGCCTTTGTGAGTCATGTGTACTAACCCTGTTTAATATCCTTACTGAGTTCTTCAATGTGGCTTTTTGAAAAACACATTAGCCAAAGTTGGGTTTTGAAGCCGGGCCTGTGCCCCAGAATCCACCAGTGACTGGATGTCTCTCACCCTTGTTCTGGGTAAAGTGGGGAGGAGGAGTGACTGCAGTCCCTTCCAGCCTTGAGTCCTTGTCCATTATGGGACTACTCAGCCAATAGGGTTTCTATGACACTGGCCCCCGTTTTCCAGGTGATTTCTGATCATTTGCCCATGGGAAGCTGGTTCTCCTGCCTCCTGCTACGGACTTTGTATTACTTCATGAATTTGGTCCTCCAGCAATGAGAAGGGAACATAGGAGAAAGAAAAATGCTACTCTCCAATCCCAGAGCTTTTGCAAGGCTGCATATGGCCTCCCCATCACTGGATCCTGCTGTCCTGGTGCTTATACACCCCTCTTTTCAAGAGAAAGATTCACACTGTGGGAAATTCTTCAACCTTGCTGTTTCTCCCAAGGCAAAAACCTTCCTTCTTCCTCCTCCCTCAACCAGCAGAGCCTGGGCTTTGTGGAAACCTTCGTGTGGGTAACTTCTATTTTGTTCCCACCAAAAACTCCTGAACGAGGAAGAACAGAGTTGCTGAGTACTTGAATGAAGAAAGAAATGCTATTATAAATAGCTGAGTGGCAAAAGGGAGAAAATTTAGAGAGCAAAGAAAAATTGATATTCAAACTAATATTGTACCACATTTTCCCTTAGTAAACCCAGGTCCTAATAAATACATTTTTCCCCTTCATAGACCCCTTATCCCCATTCTTCCACACGCAACAACAGAATAAAGAAAGGGCCAGCTCTGTATTTCTCTCCAGTTTGGATTTTCTCCATTCCCACTGAAAAAACAATCTTTCCTGCCTCTTAGGAGGTCATTTCCTCAGGTTTCCTGGAGCTAGGGAGCTGAGTCCACGCGCCTGGTTACTTACACCCAGCGAGCCTTCTCCAGCCCATCTCCTCTTGGAGATACTCCTCTCTCTGGCTGTGTCTCTGCTCCACCCAGGGCTTAGACCTTAGACAAGCCCTTGCCAAAAGCTTCTAGGTTGCCTATTATGTGTCTGTGGATAGAGTGGGAATCCCTCCTCAAGTCCTGCAGCGTTTCTGCTGTTTGTCCTTTCTCACCACCTTCTCCACACTGGTTACCTTTCTGTTCCTCAGCTTCATCCTTCCCTCTCCTCCTCTAGGGTCACCCTTGAATGTCTTTCTGTAGAGACCCTGTCCTTGATGATGACGAAGGAGATGAACTTCCTACATCCTCTCTGTCACTACCTGTCATTCCCTTCACAGCACTTATCAGAAATCTCTAATGAGCCGGGGATTTAGCTCAGTGGCATAAGTGCCTGCCTGCCAAGTGCTAGGTTGTGAGTTCAATCCACATACCAGAAAAAAAAGAAATCTCTAATGAACTCGTTTGGGTTTCTCTGTTCATTTATGTAACTTCATGAGGACAGAGTGGCCTGCTTTGAAGAGTATCTGCACATCATAGTCACTTGATGAACTCTTGTGAATGAGCCACTGACTAGTGAATGGGTTGGAGAAAATCCTCCTCTGTTTATGTCTACTCTGAAGAAAACACTGCTTTCACGCAAAGAAAAAACCTTTGTCCTTCTCTGAAAACACTCTAGATCCCCAAAGCTTTGGAGAAGAAGACCAGGAAAGGAAGTCCCTTTCAGTAAAGACAATTTCTGTTTTTTATCCTGAGAAAACAAATAAGTAAGTAAATAAATAAATAAATTCAGCTGAAGGGCAAAATTGGGTGCGGGCTGGTTATTTTATTGAGTGGAGGTGGGGTGGGGGCAGGTGGAAGACTAAGGAAAAAAGTGGCAAGTGCAAGGAGGAATCCCAGGTTATTTTCTCTAAATGTTGACCCACACACCTAGACAGAAGATGTCATTACTGGTGGCTCCTGCTGGCCCTGTGGGTATCCGGATGAAAACTGCCCGCCTTTCACATAGAGGGGTTGGCGTCAGCTCAGTCAGCAGGTTGGCCTGGTTACTGCTCCTGGACTCCTGTCTAAACAGGACCTGGCCTTCAGGCAACCACAGGGGCGGGGGCGTCTGCGGATGGCAGCCCAATTCCGCCAGGCTGGAGGTGGGGAGGACTCTGCTCCTTCTTAAGCTCCAGCAATTTAAGCCGGGGCTAGAAAGCTAGACAGACAGCCGCCCCTCAGATCTCCTCCTGTCCTTCCACAGCCGGAAAAAAGAGCCCAGCCTGTCCCAGAGCTCAGGAGCCGACAGCAGCCGGACACCTCAGTCACCACGCCACCCACGTCCTGCCAGCATGGCCAACCAGCTGACTGAGGAGCAAATCGCCGAGTTCAAGGAGGCCTTCTCCCTGTTTGACAAGGACGGCGATGGCTGCATCACTACCCAGGAGCTGGGCACCGTCATGCGGTCCCTAGGCCAGAATCCCACAGAGGCTGAGCTCCAGGGCATGGTGAATGAGATCGACCGGGATGGAAATGGTACAGTGGACTTCCCAGAGTTCCTGGGCATGATGGCCAGGAAGATGAAAGACACAGACAGCGAGGAGGAGATCCGGGAGGCCTTCCGTGTGTTTGACAAGGATGGCAACGGCTATGTCAACGCTGCCGAGTTGCGGCATGTGATGACCAGGCTGGGGGAGAAGTTGAGTGATGAGGAGGTGGAGGAAATGATCCGGACTGCAGACACAGACGGAGATGGGCAAGTGAACTATGAGGAGTTTGTCCGCATGCTCGTGTCCAAGTGAGGTGCAAGAGGGGCTGCTGTTGCCTGTCACCCACCTGGCTGGGCAGGGGCCGCCTTGTACCACAGCAAGAACCTCACTTCAGGTTTCTCCTCTATTCCCAGCTTCCTCTGGGCACTGTTGTTTCTCAGGCAAAATGGGTTCAAATCCACCTTTCTGCATCTCACCTTTCACATCTCTTTTTCTGCCAACTGCCTGCCTGCTCATTTTGCACGATGCAGGGCACTGTTACGCTGAGCAAGCTGTACCTCTTCCAGGATTCAAGGGTAGAAGTAGAGTGAGCTGTCTTTGTATGAACAAAGATCCAAAGGACCTCTAAAGTTTTCACTGATTGCTGATATCAGGATGGACCAGTGACAATTTAGAGACTCTTGTGCAAGCTCCGACCAGGGAACCCTCAGTTCTAGCCAAAATCCCAGGGGCTTCTTGAACTGAAGACTCCATTTGCTGTCACATTTGAGAGACAACTTGGCCTTAGAATGTGGGATGCTGATAAAAAGGGACCACTGAGGCCAGGCCAAGTAAAAACATCACTTCCTTCCACACAGCACTTGCTTGCTCCAGTATGTCTTTGCCAAATCTCAGTGATTCATCTTTTGAAGCTAGAAGTAAAACCAGGGTCAGTTGTAACATGTTTATATTCATCTAGGAGGGAAATTCGAATGGAAAGGAGAGGGAAACTGCAGAGAAATAAATATGACACTGGCATTCCTATTTTGTTTCCTTGTTTCTGATTTTAACTGAAATGAACCTGTTAAATACAGAGTAGAAATCAGGGAGAAATCTCAGTTTTTTCTGTGTATGCTTTTTGAACATGCAAATAAGAGAGAGAGGGAGATGAGAGAGAGAGAGAGAGAGAGAGAGAGAGAGAAAGAGAGATCTATATATGGTAAATCTTGCATATTTATTTGAATATAATGAATATGTTGGAAGTACAGAGTAGCTGGAAATGCATGTAGAGCTCCTGAAAGGGCTGCATTCATTATAGTAGAGTTCTGCTGATTAATTTTATTTCTCTTACACTGCCCTGGATATTGTAGTGTTCAGTGTTTAGATCATGAGAGGTCTGGGTGCTTACTGTGCGACATTTCTAATACATGTGGTGCCAAAGCAATTCAGAGATGGGTAGTCCAGCCCACACCACTCAGAGATTAGATCCCATCGGAGGCTGAGGGACCTCACTGTCCGCCTGTAGGGAATCTTCTGTTCTTGGATTCTTCATCTTGCAGATGAGGAAGCTGAGACCCAAGGAACTTAAGAATCAGCCTGGATTCCACAGTTGATGACTAAATGGCAGAGCTGAGATTTGAATGAAAATCTGTGACCTGACCATTCTGCTACCGAGCCACTCGTGCTCTCTGTGCCTCCACATGATGATTATAATATTGCCTCTCTCCAGCATTCATGAGGATTGAGAACAATATTCTTAACACATCTGGCATGCAGTAAGTGCTTACTAAATGACAGCTATTACTACCACAGTTCAGGATCCCTTCCAGTGCTAACACTCTGTGGCATGCCAATATATTTCTGCCCCCTACATGGCCCAAGGGACATGGATAGAGAAGGGACAGGAGCAGGCTTTCTCATGCCATCTTAGTTGCTCAAGGCATACTTGATGGTGGCATCTCAGGTAAGAACTGACCTTGTGTAAATTCTTTCTGGGAGAGATTCAGGCCTGGCTAGCTGAGCTAACCTGCTTCCCCACTCAGAGTTGGGGTTGGATGGACACCTCCTGGGACAAGCCCCTTAGTGCTGGAATAGTGTCCAGAGGTCAACATAAAGCAGCTCTCTGGAATGGGGTAAGATGGAGCAGAAGAGCCAAGACAAAGATTTTGTGGTGACAAAGGCATAGCTACCTGTTGAAAGGGACGTGACAACCCCTCCGGGACAAACTCAGATCTCTCAACATCTTTCATAAGGTATCTCCTAAAGTTTGCAAGAATGAAAGGATAGAGGTTTTGTGTGTCTTTCTGGATACTGTAAAGAACCTATCTAGAGGGTTAACATTAAATGCTGTTCTATTGAGGTATAAGCTGAACAAGAACTTGTAAGTATATGGGCCAACTCACTCTGCCAATGCTTTGGCAAGGAGGTGGATGAAGGTGTCTTTTTGTGTTTCCCTCCCAGCCTCCCAGCATTTTAGGTGAAACAGATCCTTTTTATTACCTTCCACTCCACCCTGGAAGCACGTATGCCTACATTGCACCGGCCTTAGAAGCCTTCATACAGAATGCCTCTGTCTGGGCAGAAACTAGCAGGGAGATAGAAAGGCCACCACTTACTCTCAGCCCAGAGCTGACAAGTCTCTGATCCTCCCTGTAGGTAGAGATGTAATTAGTGGGACTCTCTTTTTTTTTTTTTTTTTTTTTTCTGCAGTGGGAACTCTAAAGCAGCAAGGTCAAGGCAGGACGCATGGTAAAGCTGAATGTGCATCATCCTCCCCTTGGTATTTTCTCTCCTGAGCACAATTTTTAAGAAACCCTCCTTTCTCAGGGAAGCATAGCCATCTAGCCAAGTTGAATTCCTCCTGCTCAGGCTTGTGGCTCAGTTCCTTTCTTTAGCAAGGAGTTAGCAGGGGGCTAGCAAGAGCCAGCAGTAATGATATCTTCCACCTAAGTGTAAGGGTCAACCTTTAAAGAAATTAATGTGGAGTTTCTCCTGTTTGCATTTTTCCTTTCCCTTCCTTTTACCCTAATCTTCCACCTCCCAGGAATGCCAGGGCCAGAGGGAGACACAATTGGGGTGATGCTCTGACTCCATCCCCCATTACTGGGGTCATGCTTCCTTGGGAAGTGATGCTCCTCTGGCCTCACTAATGGGTCCAAAACCCACAGTGTATGTATAAGCTTCTCACCAAGGCTGGCAGGGCCATGGACATCAGGGATGACAGCATCAAACTCCTAAACTCTGACTCAGTTTACCCAAGACAGTGTATCCCATCACATTATTAGAATCTAGGGCTACTTGGGGCACACCTATGCCTGTACTCATCCCCTCCTCACAACACTTTATCTTCTATTCCCTTCTTACTTTCCACCCTGAATAGACCTCCAAAGACCCTGTTCTGTCCCCAGACACCAAAACAGATCTTTTTATTTGCAAATTGTGGTCACCATAATTAGAGGTGGGTTCTTGCCCATTAAATAAGGAGGTTGGAGGTGAGAGGGGGAGATAGAGCAGTAGGAAGGAGCAACCAAGAAGTCTCTGATGTGCAGGACACAAGAGAGGAACCAACCTTGTGCCTATAGATTCTGAGACACACTCACCTCTAATACTTCATCTTCCTTTCAGTTATTGAAAAACTAGATTAAAACAACTTCCCCTGAATCCCAAAAAGGTGTTGCTTGACTATAGCTCTCCAAAACATTCCCTCCACCTTTGGAGGAAGGAATTTATAAATATTACCTCGGCTTTCATGTGCTTTCACTGAGCTCCTTCATAAATCAGGACTTGGGGCTCTTTCCCTCCCAGGCTATAAAAAGCATGCCTCTGACTCTCAGGTTTCCAATTTTAAATCAAACATAGCCTGGCCCTGTCGACTCCTGTTTATCCTTTTAAAACCCAATGCCCCATCCAAAGGCTCCCAGAACCAGCCTGCTAAAAATGATCCTTAGCTCCCACTGCAGAAATATAACATCAGGAGTCACATATGGGGTGCAAATGCCACATGCCAAGTGAAGCACTGGAGAATATGAGTTGTATTTCTATAACACACATACACATGCAAAGGCAAAATATAACAAGACAAAACTAAAAACTGTCTCTGAGAAGGTCTGGGCCCAAACTGCTTGCCATCCTCTCCATTATCCTGGTTTTCTGGTGGGTGTTTCTATAGCAACAAGTCCTCAGACCTGCACTGGGCAGGTCCGGAGTGGGCAATAGAGCTGGGCTGTAGCCACTATGAAGTCTCCCCTGAGGATGGTACAGGTACAAGGTACAAGATTGGGTGTTGGGTGCAAGATGGAATGTGGAACTTACTCAATGGGCAGGGAAAGGAAAATCTTGAAAAACACCTGCAACAATGGCAGAGTTTCCATAACCAGAAGAGAAAGTACATATAGGAACAATTAATGACCTGCAAATACCCTCCCAGGTCATTTACTTCTTTCTAGAGCATGTAGAAACATCCATAAAAGGCCAGGAGCCAGGAATTTGGTACAGAAGAAAGGAGGCTAAATATTAAGCAGACCAAGTCACTTTGCAGGCCGTTAGGACTGCCCTGCACACCTATATCTGGAATCTAGCATTCAGGAAGCAACAATAGAAAATCAACCATACATGGCATTGCCAGCCCACAGGTGACACTCATCTTTCATAGTTGTCAGCTGAACTAGTCTCCCCTAAAGCCCCTGTAAGACATGTCTGTAGGTCTCTCATAATAGAAGCAGAGCCCACACTGGGACATATCATCATGACATGATGCATTTATCACAATTGGCATTACTTGTTTAATCCTCAAAACATGTTGATGTAGCAGCTACTTTTATTGGCCCTGTTACAGAAGAGAAGACTGTGGATAATTTCCTGAAGATCATACATTAAAATATTAGAGTTTGCTCCTCCACCTGACTGTCTCCAAAGCTTACATCTTTGCCACTGTGCCAAAGTGAAGCTCTCAGAACAATTAGCATGGCCAATCTAACACAGATTGTCAGCAAGGCAGGAGGGTCCACTGAGATCTCCACAGGTAAGGCCCAGAAGTGGGGTGCAGCTGCCAGGAACAATTTGGCTAGGCAGGTAAGAACTAGAGAAAGAGAATCAATGCTGGGAAATGGTGGGTGCAGGACTAGTACTGTCAAGCTGTCCCCTCTTCCACACTGGCTCCCTTAACTTGGCACCAGAGGTCATGTAGGTGCCTGGCTGCTGACCTGTGGCAATGGAGAGAATTCTGCAGTAGCCCATGTCTTTGTGACAATAGATGCTGATCAACTCACAGTCTTGTGCAGGTGCATTCCCTGGACACAATGGGGCAAAAGCCCTGGTCAAGCAGTTGAGGGGTATCTGAGTTTCATCATTTCTGTAACAGAAAGAGGACTCTGCTTCCCACACAAACTCATATCACAGGTGTATAGAAAATGGTAAACTAGAAAGACACATGTCCCATGTTGTGGGTTGAACTATGTCTCTCCAAAAATCATGTGTAAGACTCCTAACTACGAATAACACAGAATTTGACCGTATTTGGAGATAGAGTCTATACAGAGCTAATCTAATCTAGTATGGTAGGTGTCTTTATAAGAAAGAGAAATTTTGACAAACATACACACATCCAGGGAAGAAAATGTGAAGACATGAGGAGATGACGACTTTCTATAATACAAGGAGAAAATCTTAGGACAGATTCTCCATCACAGTATTCAGAAGGAACCTATTCTGTCAATATGTTAATTTTGACTTCAAGGCTTTAGAACCAAAGATAATACACTTCTGTTTTTTAAGCTACCCTGTCTGTCACAACATCCCCAGCAAGCTAATATACCCACTCTAAGGGGAGTTTAGAGTTCAAAGCCTGTCTCTTTGAGGTCCAGAAAGGTGACAGGGGACTTGGTCCAGAACTTGGTCCTTTCTCCTCATCTAGTTGTGCTTTTGTACAAATAACATAGGGAGCCATACTCCCTAGATTCTAAAGAAGATCCAAGTATAAAAGAAGGAGGAAGGAATTGGTCACTGCTATAGTAGGAAAATCTTTTAACAAATTCTGATGTGACTTTCCAGACTCTGAACTTCCAGTTAGTATTTAAATCCTGGCCCTGATAAGAACCAGCCTAACAACCATGAAATAACTTGACCTCCCCCACTCTTACCACTTCCAAGGAAATAGTCATTTAAATCTGAAGAACAACACACAGAGTGTGTTTGAGTGAGTTCATTCCTTTCTCACACATAAATGTAAATTGGCATTATTATGGCTTAAGATTGGGTGAAAATCAGGTTGTGATAAAAATAAAGACTTCTATAATCTTGATTTTAAATGGCATCATGAAGTTTATTTGGCCTAGTTTTCCATCTTGTATGAAAAGCAAAAAGTTAGGTAATTTATATTTCACCAAATATAAGCATTGTGGCCATTTACAAACTGCAGAGGAGGAGAACAAGAAGCTAACAAGAAGCCAAGCCAGCCCTTGAGTCGGCACCATGCACCGGCTGCTGCAGGGAGATTCAGATGCCAGAATTTTCCTGAGTCAGCACCATACATAGACTGTAGGAGAGGAGAACAAGAAGCCAAGTCCTCCCTGTAAGTTGGCACCATGTGCAAGCTGATGTGGGGAGATCCAGATGCCAGCCTTTCTCCTGTAAGTGACCAGCTGATCCAGAGAAACACAGGCTATGATGATAGCTATTGAGATAAAATACAACTTAGTGCTTGTAGTGTTTAGTGTTTCACTGACTTTGCAGGCCTAGAGCCAGTAGTCTGATCATCTATTCAGAGGAAAACAATATTCAATGTAGTATGTATGGGGAATCTACTTCTGAAGGTGGTAGCCATTGTTAGTTCCCTATTATCTTGTTTTGAAGTTCTGTATCATTTTCATTGTTTTTTAAAAATTTTATTTAAGGAGAAAAAAAGCAAAACAGAAAAAAGGGTAGAAGCAATACAGAAATTCAGAGAAAAAAGTAAACAGTAAGAAATCACTAGTTGATAAATTACATATTGTCTTCTTAGACATAGTTGTTTCAGTTACAAAATTAAAGCATACAAGGTGAACATTCAAACAGTGAGGCTGAAAACAGTTCTGTTCAATGATCCAATAAAAGCTTAGCAACATGGTTATCAATCCTACACACTTAAAGATAAATGCAGTTATATCCTTTAGAGCACTTTCTTTTCCTTCTTTTGTTTTTTAAGTACATTATCTGCTTAGTTATATCCTGTTTCAGGTTGCTCAGTACCTTACTGATGATCTGTTTTGTTGTTGTTATTTACTTTTTAATCATCTTATATTATTCTGTTGCTTTGTTTTTGAGTTTCTCCTCATCCATTCCCCATGGATCAGCTTTGGTGGAGTTGGGAGTTTTTTGGAAGTATTCTGTTACTTTGTTATCTATTTTTTTTTGAAGGTAGCAAAATACAGCAGAACAAGACAGATCAGAGCCATCTGAGACAGTGCAGTGAAGTTGGCGCAGAACTTCACAGCAGGTCACCAGAACAACAGCAGTAGGCAAAATAGTACATCCCGTTCTGTTCACATTAGCTATTCTTTCAATCAGATAAAGCAAAATGGAAGAAAATACCGAACTTTTAAAAACAGAATATTGAATAGAGCACTACCATTAATCAGAACTGAGCAAAACAGTGATAAAAATATTTCCCTTCAAAGAGATGGTAGAAGGAAATCCCCCTTACTTACCACACGACATAGGTTCATCCTCCCAAGAGATACTCAGACCTCTGGCTCCCACTTGCTAATGGGGGGAGGGGATGGAGCAATGTCTGATTCTTAGCCTGCACACAGGCAGGCCCCCAGCTGCTTACCAGGACAGTGTCTGGCTGCCTGTTCTCCCAGCACCCCAAGTTCCAACATGGTGCAGAGCTCAGAAAATGCCAATAAGTATCGCCCTAGAGTGCCAGGGGCTTTTGGTTGAGTTTTATTCTGTTTTGTCTTGTTTGATTTTATTATATCCAATGGCATGGGCAGCTATTTCAAAGATAACAAGATATATATAATGGCCATTTTGGATTTATTATTATCTTGTTTTGAAGTCCTTTACTGTGTTCATTCTTTTGTTTTTATTAGTTCTATTCTATTCTGTTTTGTTTGATTTTTACTATGTCTGAAGTTATGAGAAGCTGTTTTGGAGACAAGAGTCATTTATGGTAAGCACTGTTGGTTCCCTATTATCTTGCTTTGAAGTCCTATATCACTTACACTGTCTTGGTTTGATTGGTTTTATTCTGTTTTATTTTGCTTGGTTTTATTCTCTTTAAAATAAAAAAATTACAATTTTAAGATGTTTGAGGCCAGTCATCCAATGGTTGGATAATTTTTATCCTAAGAAAAATTTTCCTTATATGGGCCTGAAATGTGATTTCATCTATGGGTTTCCTTCTTCCTTCTGCATTCTCTAGATAGAATCTAGAGCATGCACACACACACACACACACACACAATTCTTTGAATAGTTGTACATGGCATCATGCCTCACACTGTATTCTCTCTTCTCCAGGCTAAATAGCATTCATTCTGTCCAGAGTTTCTTATGTGACACACACCGCACCTCCCTCACCACACTGGTAACTCAGCTCTTGGCATATGAAAGCTTTTAAAAATCTCTTGATGATGTGTGCCTGGCCTCCAGCACAGTAGGGTGACCAACACCAATGGCAGGGAGATGACGCATTGCTGTTCTGAATACAGGACTTCTAAGAATTAAGTCAGTAGCCCAACAGACTTGTGCTCAAATAAATTGCTGTTTGTTCAACAAATATTGTTGCATACTCTGTGTACATATGTATTAGACTTCAAGGAACACAAAGATGAATAAGTCTACAAGCAATGCAGAGAAGATCAAAAGGCAAATGGTTATAAGATACCACATGAAAGTGCATAGGAAGCTTAGGGGAGGAGACACTGGTATCCTGCAGAATAGGTACCTGGAAATTCTTCCTAGAGAGGTGACAAGATGATAAATCTATTTTCCAATCTTTTCCATTACCTGGTTTTCAGGTAATGGAACTTACAAATAGAAGCATGAGTTTGGAACTAGGCTTAGTTGAAGATCTAGGGTGCCATCGGTGTCCACAAAACCACAGGATGCATGAAGTAGCAGCACAGAGCAAGCAAAAGTGGATTCCTAACTGAAGATCTACCTTACTCTCCTGTAGCACATTCTCAGAAGAGCCTATGCTTCCTTGAAGGCTCTACTGCTGTTATTTTGAACGTCTTAATTTTTTGAATAAGAGGCCCTGTGTTTCCATTTTGTACTGGGCCACATTGAAATATATAACCAGCCCAGCTTACCATCACATTTAGTTCCAGGCAACAGCTACCACATAGGAATGGTCCACACCACACAGCCTCTGCTTCCATCAGAGCACCCCCCACCCATCTTTTACCACCATTCATAGCAGGATCTTTGCTAGGTTTGCACTAAGTAAACCTTTGGCCTCTTCTTTTGTTAGCTTCTTTGTCCAGGCAGCACTGCTGGTATTGTCAGGTCGCAACCAGAATTAGAGGATGACTATTTTAGTGATACCAGAGTATCAAGTGTGAACTTGAGTAAACCCGTATTCCAAAGGATACTTTACTTTCCATCTTGAGCACCACTGGCTGGCTAGGCTAGGCTGAGCCAGTGCCTGGTCCCCAGATTCTCCCTGGTCACAGCAAACTTGAGGCTCCAGAGTTTTTCTGTTGGCATTTCTAGCCAAGATGTGAGATATGGTTGGGAAAGAGGTCTTACCAAGCCAGACTATGAAATCATTCTGGCTGGAGATTGTCAACCTTCCCCCAGAGCCCTGTCCTCCATACTCACCACTAGCAAAAGGAAGAACAGAGCTCAAGTGAAGGATAATGATTTGGTTGCCTGAAAAAGATAACACTCCACAGAGATTAGGTTAACTCCTTTCAGTTCATCAAGGAAGCATCAAGGGAGATTAGGAAGAAAATGGTAGAGTTGTTCTTTTCCAGTAAGAACTAAATGGTTGTAGACAAACAAAAATTACCTTTAACATCAACAGAGAGGATTTTGATTTGATATGAAGAGGAATTTCACAACAGCTCAGATTTGGAGCTGTCTATATGGGAAACCAAACCAAAGAAAATTTAACCTGCACAAGAGCTTTGTCTAGATGAAATAAAAAGCACCTTTGTATTTCCTATCACAGGGCTTTGCAAGGAGGTTCTTTCTATCGAGGCTAACAATGGGCATGGCAATGCCTGAACTTACACATGAAAGCTTTTTCAGGCTATCCCAGGAGATACCATCCGCTTTTCCAAGAACTAGGCTATCCAAATAAAAATCTTGGTCTAAATTCACCTACTTAATTTTAAAGAGAAATATTTAGTTCCTGATTCCGGAGTTTTGGTGGCCTTACACAAGTCCTAGTTCTGCACAGTCATAAGTTAAAAAATAAAAAATAAAATGGTATTTCCCAATGAGTCTCGGGGGAAAGAGTAAGACTTTATTTGTAATCTAAAACTTGTGAGGAAACTTTAGTTCTGCCTTCAAACAGAGGTTTCCACTGAAAAGGGAACAAAAACATGCAAAGTGGTTTTGCAATAAATAGGCCTCAGCTTGGGAAAAAAAAAACAGCAGAGATGTAAAGAAACTCCAAAAACAGCTAAAAAGAGATTTTTCTAGCCTAGAACATAGGAACTTCAACAAGGCAAGTGAAATGTGATGCTGAAATCCATCTCTTCAACATTCTCATTTCTAACCCTTCATCAGCCCACTGGAAGAAAGCAGTGGTAGGTAAAAACCTTCCCTCATATGTAATGATATCTTTATTTCTATATCTTCTTTCTCCAAAACAAATACAAAACTATACTGATGGTGTTTGGAGAATGAACAATCAGATACTTAATTCATATTTCTCATTCATTCACCAATCTAACAATTATTTGTTGACTATCTGCTATGTGCCGGGTGCTATGCTGTTTATTAGGTGCAGAAAGCCACTTGCCTTCAGGTTACTAGTGTGTAGTACACACAAATAGGCATGCCATATACATCTTGGACTTAAAATATCTCTAATATTGGTCCTTGAGATCCAAGGGAGGAAAAAAGATGCATGGTACATTCATAATTGCATAAGCTCTATTATTGCATGTATGCCTGACAGGCAAAAATTCAGTTGTGATTAAGCCTTAATAGGAGTTAAACCCTCTACTTCTGGTTTTACATTTGATGATTATAAGAATTTCACACGGGCCTGCTTCTGGCTCTATACATTTCAAACTTCTTTTTTCTTCCACTACTCCCACCCCCATTCTGAGGCCCAGTATCATGGGATGCACTCATACGGCAAAAATTCCACAAGCTTTACACCCTCATGCCATAACGTCAGAGAGTGACAGAAGTATCCATGAAGCCATGTCTATATGAGGACACATAATGTCTCTGTGCTCAAAGTGACTGCAAACTCCCTAAGTTAGAGAGGAAATGGATGGCAATCCTCACTGAAGTTAAAATAGGTAAGTTTTACAGTTATATACACACACACACACACACACAGAGAGAGAGAGAGAGAGAGAGAGAGAGAGAGAGAGAGAGAGAGAGAGAGAGACTTTATAAACAAGTTATAAGCCCCCTTCCAGAGTCTTATTGGAGGTTCTACAAAAGGCCCTAAAACAGAAGCTTGAGCTTGGTGAGCTTTATTTTCATCATGGTCAATATGTATCTACAACGAGACTGGATTCTGAGAATGTCTAGCCAATCCTGGCTATTTGAGTAGCCCTGACTCACATTTTTCCCTGTGGGGAAGAAGTAGTAAATCTCTCAATTGCCCTAGAGGTTGCACTGGGTTTATATCCAAGAGTTATAAACATGCACTTAAATCAGGCTTCTTCATAAATGCCAACAAAAGATACTATGACACTAATTTTTTCTTCTAATTTTAAATCTGACCTCCTTTCTTCTTGTACCATCCTCCCTCATTTTCCCCATTGTTTGGATTTTTTTCTATCAGGCTTTTTATTCTGTGTACTTTCTACTTCTAATTTTTGCTGTCTTCAGTTCTCTTTGTGAGTCATTGTTTTCTGTCTAGTCTTCACTGTGTGTGTGTGTGTGTGTGTGTGTGTGTGTGTGTGTGTGTGTGTTTTACTGGAGGCTACATCCCCAGCCCTTTTTGA
Organism: Hydrochoerus hydrochaeris; assembly: GCA_004027455.1. NCBI lineage: Eukaryota > Metazoa > Chordata > Mammalia > Rodentia > Hydrochaeridae > Hydrochoerus > Hydrochoerus hydrochaeris. The sequence goes on from PVLA01000558.1 coordinate 238,184, forward strand.
CTTTTTATTTTGTGACAAGCTTTTGCTAAGTTGCCCGGGCTAGGCTTGAAGTTACAATCTCCCTCCCTCAACATCCCAGAGTTCTGGGATTATAGGTGTGTACCCCCATACCTAGCAAGTCTTCACCCTTTTTAAGACCTTTTTTTTTTTTGCCATGCTTCTGCTCTCCTCTTCTGCCTTTTTTTTCCTCCTTCTCCTTTCTTCACACCTAGATCTCTACCCCTCTCTGTGTCTTACTCCCCTCATTTTTTTGCTATAAATCCTTATGTTATCAGTCTTTGCATCTTTATTAGACTTTGATTCTCTCCATCTTTCTCTAGTCCTTCCAGCTACAACCTAATATCCACTGCAGCCTTTTCCCCATTTACTCATAAACTAACAAAGAGTTTGTTTGATCTGACACATCTTTATTATATGTTGTTTTTCCTTCCTGTGGCATTAACTTTTTCAAAGACCCTTTTACCTCCAAGTTGTAGAATAAGGATCAAAACCACAATGAGGGAGTTTGTCCAGTGTCTCTAGCTTTCGTGCTATGGGCAGTACCCCTGAGGGGATAGTCCTTGGGTACACCTTGTATCTCAAACTCAAGAGAAGCAGAGACCATTTATTTGGGGATCTCACTTCATACTTTGTTTATTGCTTAATTTCATCTGGGTTTTTTTTTTCTGGCTTTCTACAGATATGTTTATCACTCAGTCAACAAATTCTACTGAACAACCTTGATGATCTATGAAGAACAAAGTAAAGATCTTGTCATCAACAAGCCAAATTTTCAGGGCCTATGGATACAAAAACATCACTGTAAAAAAGTGTGGGACATATAATATATAAAATAGTGCTAACTATAATTGTACCAGACCAAAAAAGAGAGAGCTCAAGGCAGTAAAATATGCCTTCGCAAAAGAGGGCTAGATTGCTTGCAGGGGAAGAATAAAATTGAAGAACTAGAAGAGAAAGAGGACCTCTTAAGAGGAATAACAGGAGCAAAGCCAGAGTGATTAAAACCATAGCACTGAGAGAGTGTTTTAAGGAAAAAAGAGCTTTGATGGGTCTTATAAAATCAGGACTGAGAATTAGATCTGGATTAGTGACATGTGGGTTATTGCTGACCTTGATACAGGCAGATTTGATGGAATTAGAGGAACTAGAGTCGAAAGACAGCCTCCGAGACAGTACCTAGTGATATCTTTTTTCTGTTAGTCATACCCTTTTGTAGTCTCTTTCCACATGGACTTGAGTTAGTTTACTTGACAAACAGAATGTTACAGAAGTACAGGTATATGGCATCTGAGATTAGATTATGAAAGACTACAGATTTCAACTTGGACTCCCCTCCTCTCTCTCTCTGATCACTTGCTCAAAAAAAAGCCAGTTACTTTACTGAAGAGAACTTTAGGCTGCCTATGAGAGTCCTCAGTGATGAGGAATGGAGATCTCTAAATAACAGTCCCCAAGTAGCTCAAAATTGTCAGCATCCACACAAGTGAGCTTGGATGTGGACTTCCAGCAATCAAGTGACGTCAGTTCCAGGCAATAACACTTTCTCATCACTGAGACATGACATCCAATACCCACAACTTGAGAGAGGAGAAGTCTATTCTGGTTCATGGCTATAGCCCAGGGTTAGCTAGTTCTAAGGCGGAATGCCACGGTGGATGAGCCTGATGGAAGAAAGCTTCTCAGGTCATGGTAACCAAAAAGCAGAGAAAGAAGGCAAGAGCTGGGGAGGGAGGCGTATGCTATTAGGCCACACGCCCAGTAAACCACCTCTTCCAACCAGAACCCAATTCCTACCAGCAAGTCAGTTACATCACCCCCATCATTCAATCACCTTCCAAAAGGCCCGTACAAGCCGGTGAGACCTTTGGGGGACACTCTTGATCTAAACCAACAGCAACTTTCTCACAGATCCTGAGCTACATCCATTCACTTAGTTAAGCCTTTCAAGATTCCTCAAGCACAGAACAATAGCTGACCAAAGAGGAGCAAATGAGGTGCAGTATCTACATTGCCCATCTTCTACTCAGAAACTTACTCTTATTCTCCTAACACAGGGATTTTGTTTTATGTTGGAGAATTCTATATCTCCCCATTTCCTTAACAAAAATCCTTCTTTTTCTTTCGGATATATCTTTGAGATGACTGAAGCAGAAAATTCCTTTGATCTTGTCACCATAATTAAAATCATGATTCCTAATACAAGGGCATGGAGGAACATTCCTATGACCTTCACCACACTAGGTTCTGAACACCTGCAGGAAGAGAGACTCATTGCTTTGGCTTTTATTTAACTCAGATAGTTATCAATACCAGGTGAATGAAATTTATTTGAACAGAACTGATGCCACTAATTGAAGTTTTTAGAGGTTCATGAAAGAGACCTCTCCACAGTGAAAATCAAGGTCTTTCCTTTTTAAATTTATAATTGAAGTATAATATTTGTATGTCTTTTTGACATTGTATCTTCCTGGACCTGTGCAAGGCAGGGTCTTCACACAGAAGAAGTGAGGCAGTAGATAGGATGTGGCTCAGGAGGCCGGGTGAAATCCACCAACACATGCGCAGAACCATTCCCAAAGCCCAGTATGTAGACCTCTCATGAGAACTTCAGCAGGTGTTTGATAGGATGACCTGAAAGTGACTACAGGATAGGAAATAATTTTTTTATTAATTAATTTTATTGATACACTTTAACTATGCATAATGACCACTTTAATCATAGGGACTTTGTGCCTGTACATACTTATCTTAATTCCTCTTTTTTTCCTATTCACTTATTCTCCCTTCAACCCCTCTTCCTAATCCTTATTTGCAAAATATTTGTTTCCACTTTTTCATTTTTTTCTTTTCCCTTCCTTCTTTTCCTCTTCCCCACTCCCTTTTTCCCCTTGGGCATTTTCTTCCTATTTCATATCTAGTATATGTTCTGGTTCTTGTTCAAACTTTTGGTTCTCACACCAGAGAAACAATATGATATTTACAGATGTGGGTTCCATTTATTTCACTTAAGAGTATGGTCTCTAGGTCCATCCATTTACCTATAAATTCCTCATTCTCCCTTTTTAAGGCTTTTCCCTTTTTATAGTACTCCACAGTATAAAAATCTACATCTTCTTTAGCCATTTATTGATTAATGTGCATTTGGGCTGTTTTCAAGATTTAACTATTACAAGCTGTGCTTCTATAAACATGGGGATGCATACATTGCTATAGTGTGAGGCTTTTAATTCCTTTGGGAAGACACCAAGAAGGGGAATAGCTGGGTCAAATGGGGCCTCTAGTTTTAGTTTTTTGAGGAATCTCCACACTGATTTCCACAATGGTTGCACCAGTCTACATGCCCACCAGCAGTGGTGAAGGGTTCCTTCTTCCCCATGGCTCTGACAACATTTGTTTTTGGTTGATTTCTTGGTGATATTCATTCTTTCCAGGGTGAAATGGGAAATATGAAAGACAGTCATCATTAAATGTTTTTAATTGTGTCTCTTTATGGTAGCTGGCCCTATGCTAGGCTCCTTTTTTCTCCTTTTTCCTTCCTTTACTTGGCCCAAATTCACCCTGAAGAGCCTATTTCTGCCTTCCTTTAATCTACTTTTACTTGTTCCAATTCACTCTGAAGAACCTGTTTTTTCTCCTACTTTTAATATTTATCAAAATTTGCTACCACTTATGCTTGTTTCATTCAATTCTTTGTTTGGGACAGAAAGTGCCTAAAAGTCACTGCTAGAAGGAGACTGTAACATCCCAAAGCCCAGTAATAGAAGAAGAGTTGGAAATAAATGAGGTTATTGTTCAGTGTGTACAGTGTTTCTGTTTGGGATGATAAAAAGTTCTGAAAGCAGATAAAGGTGAAGGTTGCAGAACAGTGATGATCTACTCAATACCACTGAGTTGTACACTTAAAGTTGACAATTTTTACATTTACTGAAATGTAATTCAAAATTTTTACATGCTTATATCTGTTGAACTAATTAAAGGAAAAATGGGCTTAAAAATTTGTCAGCTTTATATTATATGTTTACCATGATCCAACTGAACAAAGTCAAACAATGCAGGAAGTTCTTGAGCCTACAAGTTCACAGTTCTGGGTGGTAAAGAATGTATAAAAGTATAAGTCTGATGTATAAATATGCCTCAGCCCACCTAAGATCACAGAGAAGGAGCAACTAGTGAGCATAAGATGTTTATTTGTCAACAAATGCTACATTTAGAATTAATAAGGAGCTTTGAGATAGATGGCATTACACTGAGTCTTAAAGCATGGTTAAGAGTTCACTGACTGGACAGATCCCATGATCCTTTGAAACACTGTTAGAAAAGTTTAGAATGTGCCTGTCTTGGTTAATAAGACACCATCAAGCTGGGTGTGGTGGCACATGTCTGTAATTCCAGCGTTCAGGAGGCTGAGGCAAGAGGATTGCTGTGAGTTCGAGGTCAGCCTGGACTACAAAGTGAGTTCGAGGCCAGCCTGAATTGCATAGTGAAACTCTGTCTCAAAAAAACAAACAAACAAACAAACAAACAAAAAAGGGCACCGTCCACAGAGGACAGAGTGGTTTGGAGGAGAATGCCATGTAAGTGGAAGAAGCACTGGTAAAGCCAAGAGACAGATTGCTAGCAGAGGAAGGGGAGAGAACACAGAGAACAGACTGTGAATTACCAGGGAGAGGATGGGAAGTATGCAGCGTTTCCCATAAGGTCAGCTCAGCAGTGGACTAGGAATCAAGAACAGCCAAGAGAGGATCTCAAAGTTAAGTAACACAGGAGGGAATCCAGTCACTTAGAAACTCTCCATCCTTCCCTTACACATCCTGTGGCCCCATTCTCTTCCAGCCTTGGGGAAAGTGAAGTTATAAAACTGATAGCCAGGTTGTTGGCAATTTGATTACAATCACCTGTTTGGGGAAACAATCACAAAGCTAACAAAAAAGCAAGTTTCTAGTAAAGCAGACATCCAAGAATTTTTTTTTTCAACTTCCAGTTGAATCTTTGAATCTAATATCTATATTTTCACACTAGAAATGAAATTATATGGTGCAATAAGTATTCTTGTGCTGGAGAAGCCATGAGACAGGAGACTATTTGAAGCTGGAATTTCACTGAAAAATCCAAATTTGTTATGTGCCAATGCTACTCACAGGCTTCCACAAATATCTGAGAAATAGCAATTTATGCAGAATTCTGTCCATAGGAATATTATTCCTTAGAAAAATACAAATCAAAATAATAATGAAATCTCACTCCACACCCCCAGAATGACTGAAATGAAAGATAATAATAGTACCAAACGCTGCTGAGATACGGAGGATCTGGATCATTCACTGATGGCGATGGAAATGATGCAGCCATTCCAGAGAATGCCAGCAATTACACTTCTGGGCATCTAAAATATTTCAAAAACATGTACATGAATGTTTATCCTTTTTTTTGGTACCAGGCTACTATAAATTAAGCTATTAAATGTTCATAGGTCCGGGAATATAGTTTAGTGACACAGTGCCTTCCTGGCAAGCACAAGGTCCTGAGTTTCATTGCCGGTAACAAAAAAATAAAATAAAATAAAAATTCAGCCAGGTGTGGTGGTGCCTGTCTGTAATCTCAGCACTCAGAAGGGTCACGGCAAGTTTGAGGACAGTGCAGGCTCCGTAGAGGGTTCAAAGCCAGTCTGAACTACATAGCGAGACCCTGTCTCAAAAACCCAAAATAAATAAATAAATAAATAAATAAATAAAATTCTGTGTTGTTAGTACATTCACAGTCTTACGCAGCTATTACTGCAGTCTATTTTAAAATATTTCCCCCAAAAAATAAATATCATGCTTAGTAGCAGTTAATCTCATTTCCTATCACCATTTCCTTACCCTAGACCCAAGCAACCCTAATCTATTCTTAACTCCATAAATCTATTTTTCTAGACATTTCATGTAAATAGAATCTTACAATATATGGCCTTTTGTGACTTTTTGTTTTGTTTTTTGCTTAGTATAATGTTTACAAGGGCTATCCATGCTCTGTCCATTGTTAATATTCATTCCTTTTTATTGTCAAATAATATTTCATGTACAGATATAGCACATTTTATATTGTATATATAATATTCACTGACGAACATTAGGTTTTTCTTTTTTTGCTTTTTTTGGTTTTGATAAACAAATGTGGGTACAAACATTCATGTATAGTATTTTAGTGTGAACACGTTTCTCGATTTCTAGGGCATGTACTCAGGAGTGGAATTTCTGAGTCGTGTGGTAACACTGTGTTTAACTTTTTAACCTTGCACAATTTCTGATTATTTCTTTAAGACATTCTCCTCGAAGTGAAAATAATTGGTCAAAGCCTATAGGTATCTTTTTAATGTATATAGTGCTAAATTACAATCCAGAAAAATGGTCCAACTTCTGCTCCCCAGCAGTGCTGCAGCAGTGACTTCACAGGACATATTTGTGCTCCAGAGAGTCTTAGGTGGTCTGACCCATAGTCATTGGTCTCCATCAGGACCTGTGGAGCTCACAAAGCACCCTACTTCTTTTCCAGACAAAAATTCACAGAAGGAGCCAGAAGATCTAGGCTCTTCCCCTGGGCCTCTACTTGCTTGGTAGGCATGCAAACCTAGAGCCAGTTATTTTTATCTATGCAAAAAGCAGATAAAACTCTGTTGTCTACTTCACTCTGTTGTCCTGGATGCCCCAATGTGAGCACACCCAGATAGAAGTAAGTCTTGTTCTTGATATGTGTTGCTGAGAATCCAATCTGTAGGCTGGGGACAAGATGCCACCACACAACAGACACAAAACCCCAGGTGAGGGGTGGGACTGTAGTACAGACCAAGCTAATCGGATGCTTTCTCAGTCCCCAAGAAGCTGCATGTGTCTGCTGAAGAAGATCTGAGTTCTACTTGGCTTCCTTTGACTAGACACTGAGGCTAGAGATAAAGATATTTTATTAAATATGATTAACTGCTAGGTGATTTGTTTCATTCAGTATTGTGTGTATGTCATGTTAATCTTCATAGCAACCTTCTAAGTAGGCTTTGCCCCTATTTTGCCGGTAAAAAAACTGAGATTAAGTGAGGCGAAGGAATTTGCCTAAAACCATGAAGCTAGCAAGCTGTAAAGCATCCAGGTCTTTCTGACTCCAAAGCCCATACTGTTCTTGCTTCATGATGACATCAAGGTGTGTGTGACCTAAAACACTACACCCAGGGCTACCTAGTTATGCAAAACAGTGTGGCCAGATAAGCCTCTGGACCAGGAAGGACCATGCCTAGCACTGACTTTAATGGCCACTCCGGGGAAGGAGCTTCTATTCTAGCAGAGGTGGGCATGAATTGGCCCTCCTGAGTGCGTGTTCCTCCTCCAGGCCCCGGTCATTGGATCCTCCTTTGTTTACTTTGGCTTCTCTCCTTCCCTCTTCCCCTGCAAATCCTTTTGTGTAATGGTTTTTCTCTTCCAGCTCAATTTAAGAGTTGTGCAGTCACAGAGAGCCCTGGGGCTTCTCTCTGAGTGTTTGTTTTTGTCTACAGGAAGCATTTCTTATGAATCATTCCAATAGAAGTGTACCAAAGAGCAGGCCAGATATGTTGTCAGGGGATTGCACAGATCTGGAGGCATCTGGGGTTAATGTGGGCTTCACCTGCAGCTATGAGTTCACTGGCCCTTGCCTTTTCAGGGTGGGTCTTAAGGAGTAGTAGGTAACCAGTAGTACCACCCTTTTAGTGTGAGACAGAAAGGACATCTTTCTGGGAAGACTCCTCCTCCAGAGATGGCGCTGAGACTAATGACAGACTGCAGCAGTACAGAAGTGAGAAACACAGGCTGATGAAAAGCCTACAATCATATTCCCAGGAGCCCAACACATCACTGCCAAAGGAGAATGGCAGGATAGTACTGGCCAGTGGATGGATGGCCTGAGCACTGAAAGAAAGGGGCCAGCTAGGTAAAGCCACTGGTGAGCTTAGTCACTCAAGGGCCTTTTTACAAGGATAGCAGAATCAAGGCAATAGCAATTTTTGGCGTTCCCAGAGGACAGATTAAAGCTTTTTCAAATAGAAAGGTAAAGCAGCCTTACCACGCACCAACACACAAATACCTTCCCTTTGTCATTAAGCTCTCCCCAGTGTGATGACCATCAGGATTGGTTTTGCCTGTTAGATGACCTCCTACCTTCCACTTAACACCATCCTAAGGATATGATGCAAAGCATAAAGCAGCACAAGACAGAACTTCTGCTCTTAAGAAACGTGTGCAAAATGAGCATCCAGGTACAGATACGCAAAGCAGGAAACAGTATAGAGCTCCACACTCTCAGTTGCAAGATTTTGTGGTTAAAACTGACATAGTGTAAGGGGCTTAGAAGTAGGAGAAACTAATGGATGGTGAGATCAGTTGGTTAAAACATGATGATAATAAAAGGAGGGAAAAAATCTCAGCATTTAACAGTCCTAATCATGGTGATCAGCCAAGGCTTCCTGAAGGTGCTGAGTGAGAGGTGAGTGAATCTCCAAGACAATACTGAATACGTGGCTAGCTCCAGGCAATCTAGGTTATTCACATCCTGGTCCCACCACTGTGCTCTAACCAAAGTGAAGAATAAGAATTTCCAAACTCTTGAGGGAGTAGAGATGTATGTTTTAGAGAGAACTCTATGTTTAAAATTCAATGCAAGTAATAACAAATACCACTTCTCAAATGCTGACTTTGTACCAGTCAACCATAGGCAAATTTACGTATTTAATTTTTGCAACAAATGTATAAGAACACCATTCTTATGCCCACTTTCCATATTAAAAACCTGAGGCTTATAGAGGCTAGGGAGCATGTCTAAGATCACACAGCAGAATGGCAGAGACAGAATTCTGACGTGGGCCTACGGACTACAGAGTTGTATGCATTCCACTGGGCTCGTGGCCTCCCTATGCAGGTGGTGGCTGACTGGCCCTTACTCAAGGCCAAGTCACTGCAAACCAGCACTTAAAGGTAAATGCTTTTACCCTCACCCAGTCACCATGAGCTCAGATGCTACTTGAACACTGGTTTTTTTTTGACCCCTCCTCAACCAGAGTTGCTTCTGCCTCCATAAAGCCCTCCTCGATCCTGGTGAAAATCTTTACCAATTGCTCTCCTATGCCAGGTACCCCAGGGAAGAACAAGACAAAATGCTGCCCTCACAGAGTTTATATCTTGGTGCCTAATTCCAAACTGTATTATGGATCTCTAGGACTGCTGTTGGCATGTTTCAGTTTCCCTGATTTCCATCCCTAGGCCACACACACATTCAGGGACCAACATAGATCTGGGAAATTTTCTGAAGGACTCTTAGTCCTGATTGTGTCTCTTACTATCATACAGATTAGCTCATTGAAGGATTGCTGAAGTTCATGATTTCACTGAACTTGGTTAGCAAAAAACACCTGACGTGCTCACATGAGCAGGGATCATGGAACTCAAAAGATGTGGACAAAATACATGGAACTCCAAAGCTGCTCACATAAAAGCAGCTTATCTGGGTAATGCCATGATGCTGCCCAGTCTTTGGCTCTCAGTATATAGTCATAAGTTAAAGACATTCACTCATTATAGTGCTCAGAGAACCTAATGTCATAGATTCTAAGACATACCTTTTTATATTTCCATATTTAAAAATCTGAAGATGCAATGCTTTCAACAATTGGAAATATCTTTAAATTAACATTGACTGTTGTTGCCTGGGACTCAGAATGGGAGGAAGAGGAAGGGAAGAACTACAAAATGGCACCCAAAATCTTCTTGGGGTGATGCATCTGCTCATTATTTTATTTTCAGCGATACCTTCACTGTGTCTCACACGTGGAAACTTACCGAACTGTCCGCTTTATATTTGGGCAGTTTATTATATATCCATTATATTTCAGCAAAGCTTTTTATAAAAATGAACTCAAGCTCAGGGCTAGTTACTCAAGGAAGAAAGTTATGATGGGTGGTATATTTTCATGCACTCAGCCTGGCAAAGGGCATCTCCTTGCCAAATCACAGAGAACTTTCTCCTTTATCTGAACACCCCTCCCCACAGGAAGGCCTGGGTATCATGTCACAGCCAGAGTCCTGATACTACACAATGTCCCAGTGATATTTCACACTCACTGGCTCTTTTTTTGCTCTGTCTGTCCTTACAGGCAGGCGGGGGCTGGGCCTGCTGGGTTTGTTTCTAACAGATAAGGAAATGTAACCAGAGGGAGAAAAATCTCATAAATGTTCACGTCATTTGCTGAGTCAAGGCAGAAGCATCTGACCTTCTTCCTTCTCCAGATGCCTAACGACAAGTTCCAGGCCTGGCTTCCTAGCCCCAGAAATGCTCTACTGAGAATCAGTTCCCCTGTCCAAATACCCATAACCTCCCTAGAACACACAGGTCCCCTCCTGCAGCTAATGTGTCTGGCAGAATGGCAGAGACAGAATTCCCCTTGTCTCTGGACAAGGAGCCAGTGAAAATTCCAAAAGAAGACTCTTCTTTTTTGGCTCACTTGCTGATTTCTTTCCACAGAGCTAGGCTCAGTTATACCAGACTGTGGGCATTAGTATTCAATTAGCTCTGGAAGCAAGACTGCCATGTTCCATCTCACAGGGTACACACTGCACAAGTGCACGGTCACATAGTGACCTGCTTGGGAGGTCACAACAACCTTTATGGGACAAATAAATCATAATACAGCTCTCTCTGTACTATTTACAAAAGGTTTAAAAACAAGCAGATTTGTCTGTAGCCAGTGCTAAAGATGACAGTGTGTGACAATAGGCTAATCCTGATATGAGAAGCAAGCGACCTGATTCTAGGCCCAGTTCAACAAGTAGCTAGTGGTTTGACCTTTGCACCAAGAGCCTGAGTTGCACCACTCCCAACAATATAAACCATGTGGAAATGCTACAGAAAGGCAGTACATACAACTTAAATACTGTGTCATTGTTTTAAAAAGCAGCTAAACTTGATACCATTACAGGTCTCTGGGAGGATGAGGCAGGAGAATCAATTTCAAGCCCATCCTAGGCAACCTAGAAACTTGGTGAGAACTTACCTTAAAAATATTTTTTTTCAAAGGCTAAGGATGTAGCTCAGTGTGAAGACTCATTTCAGTCATCACCACCACCACTACCACACACACACACACACACACGCATGCACACACACACGCACGCACACACGCACAAACACATACAAAAGTACTTTGACTGAGCAAAAAAATCACAGAAGTCCCTTCTGACTGGACCATTCTACCACTTCCCTGATATAATTGTTAGAATTAGACAGTGGGGGATGCATAGATGTGGAGGAAGAGCAAGACGGGGTGAGGCTTACCCAAACATCTCTAAGAACACGGAAGCAAACGCATATCCTTCTGCCGCATCTGGTGTTTCTTTCATTCCATTTCAGGCCAGGATAAAGAGCCTTTTTGTGCATTTAATGGGAACTGACTTAGCAAACTGTTCTGTCTCCTTTTTCTGTGTGAGGAAAAAAGGCCACCGTTCTGTGTGGCTCTGCTGGGCTCCTTTGAAGGGCTCACACTCATGATTTAGGCAAACAGGAACCTGGCTGGAACTATCCTGGTAAACCAGCTTTCTAGAAGACTTCCCCAAGGCCTGGTCTGTGTGCCGACTGAGAAGGGGGCAGGTAGAAGAGGCCAGTGTAGAGTGGGAAGGACAGAAAAGCACTGTGTGGCAGGCACCATGCCCAACACTTACAGAGCAGGTAGTATGGATGACCCTCTAAGTGCCTGGGAGACCCCACACACACGCACCTCCATGCCGAGCACTCTAGAAGCTAATGAAATTGACCTACATTCACTCATCAAATCCTCCACTTAAGCAGATAAAGACCATGGGAAACCAAGACAGGCTGAGACCAAGGACTACCTGTGGTCATGTCTGACCCAAAAACCTTTGCCCTTCCCATCAGGTTCTGTTCACTCCCCAAAGAGCTTCTAGCCTCAGCTTGTCCCTGCACCACCCCCAGCCCAGAGTCTGCCAACAGGCAGTTTATTAGCCATGCCTGAAGTCATGATCTAATTACTAGAGGCAGAGTGTCAGCTCTCCACCCTCACCCCCACCACTCACTCACACCAAGGACAAGGAGCCAGTGAAAATTCCAACTCCAGCACTTTCAACTCTGGAACCTCAGCTCCAACTCCACACAAAGCTACAGGTTTCACTTGAGTGGAGCCAAAGTAAGTTTGGCCCCCTTCCCCCTTGCCCACACACACACGCACACACACACATGCACACACACTCACACGTCCACATAGATATGCATGCATGTGCACATACACACAGGGAGTTAGCACACACAAGCACCTCCCAGGGGTGGAGAGATCTATCTTAAGGTAATATCTCACCCTGTATCCAACTTCCAACTCACTCAGTGTGACTAATAATGGGTGTAAACTCTGAGGGCGTATGGGGGTGTCGGGGCAGAGGAATGAAATCAATTTAATGCAACTTCCTATCAATAAATTTCCCAGAAATAAGGGGGAGGGAAGAAAGATCAGTATATGCTTGAGGCAGTAGCTTGTGGCTTTCCCTTGTAGGAAAGAATCTTTGGCAGTGAATAGCTGTCAAAGGCGCCACCCTGTCTTGAGTCTACCAATTTCATGCTGTGTTAAAAACACACACTCACATATATTTACACACACTCACACACATAGCAGCACTGCTGTACGGGCTCCCATATGCCTTAACGCTGGACAGACAATGACAATACTATCATCATTACAATCAGCACTTACCGATGACATAGTATGTACTGGCATTATGCTAAGCTCTTCCCATGCAAAAATAAAATTTCCACTGAATTCTCATGAAGACTCAGCAAAGAAAAACTTTAGAAGGATTACATTTCACAGAGTTTAATGGAGCAAACAATGATTGGCCAATCAGTCAGCTCACAGTATCAGAAGAGGCTCAGAGAACTCTGCTGGACTCTATGAACAGGAGATAGATAGAGACCAGACACGGAAGCAAGGCACAGGAAACACAAATGAGGCCCAGAAACAGCTTGTTTAGTTACAGCTCCACATTTCCTTTATTTGAACATGGCACATCAAATGCCTCCTATGTTGGGCTGAAGTTTGGCTGCTTTGATTTTCTGAGGCCCAGCCATTTGTTATAAATATAAACTCCTAGGTAGGCTTTCAGTAAGCTTAATACTAAGATGGGTTGCAGCTCCTTATGTAGAGATGCGAAGTACGGAGATGTTCTCAGTCCCAAATTAGTTTAAATTAGCAGTACCACTGTTCCCATTTTCTAGGTGAGGAAGTCAAGGCTCAAAGCTTGAGTAACTCCTCCAAGCTCCCACATCTAGGAAGTAGCTGCATTTCCTGGCTGACTTCTGATTTCCCAGGCAGCTTCTTCTGAGGATCTGCAAGCAGGAACGGGATGAGAAATGGAGCAGGACTGTGATTAGCTAAATAACGGCATCCTCCAAGAAGCCTGGGAATGTGTGACCTCACATGAAAAAAGAAACTTTGAAGATGTGATACGTGAAGGATCTAGAAGTGGATCTCAAGTGACCACAAGGATCATTATAAAGGCAGACAAGGGTCACAGGAATCAGGGGAAGGAGGAGAAACGTGAAGAAGAAGCCAGGATCCTAGGAATGCCAGCAGCCTGTAGAAGCCAAGCAAAGCAAGGGGACAGATTCTCCTTGAGGTCTTCAGAAGGAAGCAGCCCTACCCACACCTTCATCTGAGACTTCTAAGCTCTGGACCATAAGAGGGTACACTTGTTTTAAGTCACTAAATTTGTGGTCATTTCTTACAGCGGATGAATCCAGACAGAAAACTCAAAAAAGCAGGATGCACTCAGCTGGAGAAGATAGTAACAATTGTAAGCCAGGGCTGCCATAACAAAATAGACTGGATCACATATACAGCAGAGATTTATTTTCTTACAGTTCTGGAACCCAGAAGTCTAAGATCAAGGGTTAACAGATTCGGGTTCCTCTGAGGCTGCTCTCCCTGATTTGCAAGCAGGCACTCCCTTGCTGCCTCCTCTTATGACTGCCCCTTTGTGCACCTGTATCCAGAGGCTTTCTCTGGGTGTTTTCATTTCTTCTGGTAGCGACACCAGGGAATTAAATTGAGGCCTCTCCTGGTCTCATTTTAATTTAATAATGATCTTCATAAAGACCTTGTCTCCAAATACAGTTGTATTCTGAGGTCCTGAGGGTTAGGACTTTAACATAGAATTTGGGGGGATAAATTAAGTCCATTATGCTAGCTTTGTTCCATGCTAGTCTTGTTTACAGGAGGCTTTCCCTGCTATTCCAGCAGCTTCTAGACCTCCTGAGGGGCCCAGCTCAAAGCCAAGCAGCTTCAGCCAGTTGGAACTGGTTTGGGCTTGCCCAAAGAACTGGTAGAAACAGGCAAGGGAGAAGGTTACTTGCAGAGGGAACTGAGAATCCCTTGGAACCAGACTCAGCCTCCAAGGTAGAAGGATACTGGACAAATCTGCCTGGCTGGCAGTAAATCACTTCGGTGTCTCTTCCAGGCAGAAGAGTTACCAGACAAAATTAGCCCTGGTTTCCTGCAGAAAGGACACAGGCTGCCCTGAAAGCTCATCAAATGAGACCTAACCCTGTGTGGGTAACATCCCAGGACTTTGTAACCTGGTGAGATGGTTCTCTACGGTGCCATTAGCCAGGCAGAAAGGATCAGAGATGAGAGTTCTCATATCAGTGGTTGCCCAGGACTCTGCAATCCCAGGAGAGTTGCCTTCCCAATTACTCTGTCCCCCAACACCACCCAGGTTTCTGGATGTATATTTGGCCCCAGACCAAATTTCCAAGTCAGCTAAGTGACTCAGGGTGCCCTCAGAGTCCCCTCACCTCTTGGCCACCTCGCTACCTCCTACACACATGCTTGCTCCTCACTGACCTCCTGCCTGCACATGCCAACACAGCTTTCTCTCTCCCCAAACCTCCTCTCAGAAGGAGGAGGAAGATGCAGAGGCAGGAGTCAGAGCTCAGACAAAAGACATCAATCAAGAAAACGTCATGCAAATGCTTGTATAGGTACAAAATTGTTCACTTGTACTGGACATAGTGAAACTTTCCTTAATCTAAGCTACTCCAGAGGCTGAGACTGGAAGATTAAAGATTTGAAGCTAGTCTAGGGCAATTAAGTGGGACACTGTCTTGAAATAAAACATTCAAAGGGTTGGAGATGAAGCTCAGTGGTAGAATGACACTGGATCCTATTTCCTGGTTCCACCCCATTTCCCAAATCACTAATTTGTAACTGAAAAGATTTTTAAAAAAAGCATCACCCCCCCTCCAAGGTTAAAGCAACAAAAGGAAGAGGGTAAAATAATTAAAAGTGGGAAACTTAGTCATAGCTCAGTGGCACAGCGCCTGCCTGGCAAATATGAGGTCCTGAGTTTGAGTCCAGGTACTGCCCCCCACAAAAAAGTTAGAAATTTGGAGGAAGTGATGTGGGACCCCAGCATGGGAGAAGTGGCCCTGATTACTGGTATCTGAAATGGGGTCAAGGAACTTGCATGTTGGAGAGTGATGGAGAGTCACAGGGACCAGGGAAAGTAGTATGGCAAGGTGGTGCTCACAGGAGCAGAGACAGCAAAACCCCAAGATCTGGGTTTCTGTTTAACTTTTTTTATCTCAGGGTGTGCAAGCATCTCTATAGGAGTGACTTACAGAGTCTCTCCAAAGTGACCAACAAAAGCTGCCCATTGGAGGCCTCTGAGCTAGCTGGTTCTTGTGGTTTTTTCCTCTTCCCTGAACTCAGCACAGCAACCCTCATTGTGAGACCATGCATGGATAGGTTTCTCCCTGACATCCCTCTGTCTGCCCTGACAAGACCTCTGTCCAAAACGATGACTGTAGAAATCCTCATGGAAATTGTAATTCACGGGACACCCCACTCTGGCCCTCTCCCTCTCTGATTCTGAGTCTGCCCATGGACTCTCCACAAATATAAAACCTATATTCATGGTGAAAGAACACTATCCTACCCTGTCTCCTTCATCCTGTGTCTGCACTAGAGCATTTCCTGATCACCTGCAGAATCTGTCAGCCTGGCCCCTTTACTTAAAGCTGGGGCAGTGGGTGGAAATATCCATTGGATAGTAAGAGGCTTTAAATATAATAAATGTAATAATCAAAGTCAAATCCCCAAGAGGACCTGAGACAGCATTTAATGCCAGTATTTAATGAAGGATCATAACCCACTTCTGAGATCAGCCATTAGTAAAAGATCACTCAACTTGGTTACTGTATAGCTCAGAGCCTTGACCAACCAGCCAAGCACAGGCCTTAGTACTATAAGCACAGGCAGCTGTTTTGGCTTGTATTTAGATGTATTCCCAACGCCTCATGCAGTCATAGAGGTTTTTTGGAGAAGGTTGAATCTAAAGCGTGTGATTGATCTGTGCCATGCAGGGATTAAAAGTGCTAGGATTAAGCACTGATTGGATTGGCACTTTCCTAATCCCAGTATCTTCCATACAGTATAAAGAACAGGCAGGATTGCTTACCCCTCCTCTCTGATACCTCCTACCACCATGAGTTCTAGCTCCTGTACCATGTGCCACCCTACCTTGAAGCCAGCTAGTCATGGACTGAAATGTCTATAAACTTTGAGCTAAATAAGCCTTTCCTCCTTTCACTTTGGGTGTTGGGTATTTTGTCCCAGCAATGAGACAGTGGCTTTTACTCCAGGATTTCTTTTTTTGTTTGGAGATTTAAAAAAAAAACAAAAAAAAATCCCACAACTTTTCCATCATGTATTTGCTCTTGATATACATCTTGGGGAAGATTTATCCTCAGAAAACAAGGTTATCAAAGTCTAGAAAAGCCCAGAAAAGACAATTTCCTGCTTCATGAATCAGGAGACTGTGCCAGTTCTAATCCAGATAATTCTAGAAGGGTATAACAAAGGGGCAAATTATGAAGGGAGAGAGTTCAGACAAACTAACAGAGTCCTGCAACCTGGCACATACTAAATGCAGAGACCTGGAGAAGTGAGGGGAGAAAGTGGTTGACAGACCAGACCTAGAAGAGGAGAAAACAAATGGAAAGAAGGCCAAAAAAGGAAAGGGTGCAGGGTGGAGTACATGCTGGCACCTTGCCTCCTCTTTCTGAGCCCCTTGGGTTCCCCATTTATTGAGTCAATCAGAAACCAGAGGGCAGGGTCACTGCCTATGTGGGACAGTCTCCTGAGGTAAGTTCAATACTTGATAGATATGGAGGGACAACCAGAAGGCTCTCAAGGTATCCCAAAGAAACCTGGACAGCCCTGGGTTCTGGAGGAAACTCTCCTTCCTGTAAAAAATGTCTCTTGGGAATTGGCAAATCTACCTCCACAGTGACACAAAGTGTTCTTACCCAAAATGGCCTGAATGAACCTAAGGGCAGCTCAAGAGTCCTAAAAATAATTCTAGAGGTACCAGGTGAGTCTGAAGGGTTAGAGAGTGATTAGGGGCCATTCAGTGGAGATTCAGGTAACCTCAGAGTGATCCTAAGCTCGAGGCCGAAAACAACTTCAGGTTTGTCTGGGCTTGTCAACTCTCCATGCAGATTCATGACTCATCCTTGGGATTTCCACAGGCCACTTTGACATAAAGCCAGACAGAGGTGGTTCCTCAAGGCCAGCCACTTGTTTGCTCCATATTACTGTGGTGCCAGCAGACTCTCTGCCGACCCCGAGGCCGCTCTCTAAGGCACCTTTCCTACACACATTCAGATCCATTGCACAGCCTTTTCATTTATGGGGCTCAGCTGCCCTCTAGCCATTTCTCTGAGACCACCTTCCTTCCAAGCTCCCACACACATCATAAAACAAGCAACATGCCTCTCCTCTCACTGAAGAACTAGCAGCGGTGGAAGATCCAGGTCCACCTGGCATTGCCTAGTGGCTGACACAAACCAATGCCCCCAACCCCATGATTTCCTCAGTGTGTGTTTGACAGGAAAAGACCCCAGGTCTGATCAAACTTGGGCATCTGCCTTCCCCGGTATGCAGGTTGGACCTTCTCAGTTCAAAACCAAAAACAGCTCTGAAGGAAAATTCATCAGGCATGGCACCAGGCCAGGGAGTTAAACATGGATTCTGATCACAGATCATTTCTGCTAATTAAACAAATATTTTTCCAGAGCTGTCTCAGTTTCCGCTGTTGTCATTGGCCCAAGTTACTGGCTCATACAGGGCCAAAGCCAAGCCCTGGAAGGCCATGCAGATCAAAAAGCAACAAGCCAAGCCTTTGAAGCAATGGTAAATGCAGGTCTTCAAACCAGAGAGGTTCCTTGTCCAAATAGAAAGAAGGAAGAGGAAAGAAAACACAGCACCTCCAGCTCTGACTGTCACTGCACCACACACACACACACACACACACACACACACACACACACACAATTATGGAATGCATAGTCTTTTCCCCTCCTCCCTCCCACACACACAAATGAGGAATCTAGCAGTAGAATAGCAATTCCAAATTTGGAGACTTGTGCAGCTTTTGTTCCTACCCCGGAGGAAGTACAGGGCAAGCCAAAGAAGTTACTTGAAGGAAAGAGCCAGCCAGTCTGGGCACAAGGTTTCCAAGAGACGGTGATTTGCAGTGGCCCTTAACCCCTTTGAGAATGTAATGACTATAAAATCCTCATTTCCCTAGACTCTGGGTATGGAGTAAAGCTCAGGCACACAATGTTTTGGTACAGGTTGAGGAAGTTTGTGGTCTCTTTAAAGTCTGCCATGAGAAGACCACAGGTTCCATGGGTAGAACACTCATCCTTGAGAAGTCAGGGTGTGAACAGTCTCTGAACTGCAAGCAGAATTGTTGAGCTTATACTCTTCCTTTCTTGGCAGTCCCAAAAGCCCTTCGACTGGAAGTACTTAGCAGCTGGAGCTTCACACTGCCTTCCCTCTACCTCTGTCTTATCCTTTTAAACCTGAGATTCTCTGGTCTTTCTCAGAAAGTGTTCTGTGTCACATTCTCCTCTTGTAGCACTAGAGCGGTAACTACCTTGATATCCATCAGGCCTGGCTGCAGAAGGGCAATGAGTCCTGATCCAGGCTGGTGCTAATAACCCCACAACCATGAACTCATCTCCTGTCTTGAGGCCCAGACCCTTCATCTACAGTATGAAACATGTGGATAGCATCAGTGGCTTCTTACTGTCCTCAGCTAACATCCCTCTAGAGAAAAATCTCATGAACCAGGCTAGTCTACAAAGCAGAGCAGAGCAGTGCAGATATCCTGTGCTGAAAGAGAGGATAGGAGAAGATTTTCATCCATTCCAAGGTCTCCGAGAAACACAGGTTGATAATGCAAAGAGTGGCTGATTCTTACTGTGCCCTGCAGCCCAGGTGGGTCATGATCCTGGGATTTCTCTGGACCCTGGATCTAAACATCCCCCTCCCATCAACCTGGCACTCATCACTCAGAAAACCAACACCTTCATGGACAAGTTATGTATCTCTTCTTTCTGGATCATTCTGTTCTAGGTAATCTAATAGATTAAGAATTCAGAGGATGCTACAGAGTTAAGGAGTCAACTCCTAAGAGTTACATTTGTATGGAAATTGTCTTTTTCCATGGGAATAATGTTCAACTGTATTTTCTGCATTCTTCTAGGTTTTGACTTTTTTAAGCAATTTGCACTGCAACAGAATCACACTGCTTATAGCTGAGAAATGGTCCTTGCCTCCTCTTTCAAATGCAAGCCCTTGAGATAAAGCAAAATTTGAATGATAAACATGATGGTATCTATATACATAGAAAATTCTGGACAACTTCAAGTCCCAACTGGGTAAGTACCTGCTCCCCAGAGCTCTGGTGTTTTCAGACACAACCATGAATCTATCCCAGTGCGGAATGAAGGGAGATGAACAGTTGCATGGATTCCAGCCCTGGTTCCCTGATCAGGTAGAACTCTCACATCTTTAGTTCCCAAAAACTTCCCAAGATAAAAGGTCAAAATTCAACTGATCTTACAATGTAGGAATTAAACAGTAGGGAAACGGTGATGTTGAGGCTAGGTAATCCATGGCTAGATAGGAATCAGAGTGCCCAAATCATCAGGGTTTCTGAGGCCTCTTGGATGTGAGAAACAGATATTACTTCCTTCTTTCCACATGATTCTAGAGGGAAAGCAAATAAAAACCAACACTTGAAGGAGATTTCAGTTTAACAGGACTGACAAGAAATAGGTCTTAGAGGTTAAAGGTTCTGACACTATGGAGTCCTGACTATGTAATTATGCAGTCTCTGCTGAAACATCTTTAGTGATAGGAAACTCTACCCTGAGTCGCAGGCAGCTGATAATTAAAAAGTCCTTCCTCAGAGGATTCTAGCCCCTACCCTGCTGCACATGCCCGTGGGCTTCTGCTGAGCTGCCCAGGTATGGAAGCCCACTTTAGAAACCCAGGTATTCCTGGCTCCAGGCCCTGTGCCTTAACATTGTACCCAATTAAAAAAAAAACTCATCAAAGAAGGTTTTCGCGTTATGAGGAACTCAGCGTCTTTCCGGAGGGACATTTGCTCTTTAATGACCAGGATTTCCCTTGGAGCTCAGCTCAGTCAAGCTTTTCATCTCCTTGGCGTGTCCTGTTTTCTGGATCAAGGGAAGCTGTAGGCACATAGATCTTAAGAGTTGTGGAACAGCCACCAAACAATAGAACAAAGGCAACTTCTTGTGCAGGTAGAGATCATCTTGCTAACAATTCAGGAGCAAAGTCGACCTAACATTTCAGAAGGGAATCCCCGTTTGTAGGGGCCTCTCCCTCCCTGAGCTTTTTTTCGTCATGTAACTCAGTACCCATGCAGTCCTTCAGGTGCTTCTTGAGATGTCTGATAATACCTTTTCTTTTGGGAGAGAGTCTAGGAGTGGATATCCCAGAGGGAGTTCCTTTCCCAGTCCTACATTCTCAGGCTAAGGAAGAGAATCTCAATATGCCCCACTGATCTGATGGCTGGATGTGTGACCTGTCCTTGATGCTGTGTTGGAGGTTACTGGGCATATCATGACCCTGGAAGTTGGGTCCTTTGGGACCTGGATTCTGCCAGCAGAATCAGGACACCCAGCCAGCATTGGTCCAATGGCCCTTCTACCTTTTGGTATCTCAGTGTCTTGAATGTTCAATGTACTCAGTAGATGCTGCAGAAGGGGTCAGGGTCATCTGGAAAGGAGGCAGCTCAAGCAGATGCCACTTATGTAGAGGATTGGACCTAAAGAACAAGGAATGGAAGGAGAGGACATCAGCCCACTGGGAAATGCTATAGTGTTGAGGAATAGGACACCAGAGAACCTGCCAACATGCAAATGTACCTCCTAGAGAAGCCAGCACCAGCTGCCTGGGGTGAAGATTGTCCCCCAGGACCCAACCTCACCACTGCGCCTTGCATCCTTCTTCTTAGTTCTGACTTCAGGGGAAACTGGGCTGAGGCATCTCAGAAACTGGACAGAGCTAGACACTGGTCACTCCTAAGCTATCATTCTGAATGTTAGGTTTCTCCTCTTGCCCCTGCTCATGACTGGGGCCCCAATCCTCTTCCATTGTGGGAAAGAAAACACTGTCCTCTGCCATCTACTTGTGAGTGCTTAAATGTAGGACAAGGTCACTGCCCCACCAAAACCCAAGACAGAGACTGCTTTCACACTCTCAGGCTTCCACAGACCACAGAAAGAGCACACACTTTCCTGCATGTTTACTGGGAAGGCCATTTTCCAGAGAGTCCTCTACACCATCACCGGCAGTCACATTCTCTTGGGAGATCTTACAGCAAGTGGTCTGCTCCTAATAGCCTTGAGCTCAAGTATATTAAGTCCTGTTCATCTTCAAATCCCCAATTGTCCTGGATGGAGCATCCAGAACACAGAAAGTGCTCCCAGATATTTACTGAATAGAGTTTAGAAGAAGGAGCACACTCTCTGGGAATAGCAGCAAAGAATTGCCAGTTGTCTATTTATTTTGCGATTTATAAATGATGAAGGCATTTGATCTGAAATCCTCATCTTAGAATAGGAGAGACCATGGAGGCTGTAGCAGTTGAAAACTCAAGATTATTGCTTATTTCTGTGCATTTAGGCCCAGATAAATTGCAAATGATACAATTCGTGATTCTCTCCCAAGTGTTCATTCTGAGCCATAATTCCATTTTATGTAGACACATATTTTTAAATGAACAAATTTTTTGTAGGTCTCCTTTCCACTGGCAGTACTTAATGTATTGTTTCATAAATTGAAGATAACATGTCAGCAAATATTTTAGGGAATTAACTCTTCATGCAAGAATGTACCTATCAGTGCCATCTCTGAACTTTTATCTTTGATCAAGTGACTTGGATAACTTTTACTCTTCCTTGAGAAGAAAAATACCTGGGAGCCTTAACCATCTGGGTAGCTGAGGGTAACTTGGGCTATATAAACATTTAATCAAACTGCATCACATGGGAATTTCAAGTATGAATGATGTAATCTCCCTCATAATAAAAATCTATTATTCCCTGATCCTACAATCAATCCTCCTTCCCCCCATCCAGACCCCTTTTTACTTACCACACACATGCTGTCTGGAGATGAAGCCAAGAGTTCTCTCAGGGAGGAAACTGTGAAGAAATTGAATGTCTAAATAAAGTCAAGTCTTCTCTGAGCACCTTGCAGTCATTATTCAAAGAACATTTCACACATGCCCTCTGGTGCTATATAAAGCACACCTTCCCTGGTGGCTCAAAAAGCTGCAAGCAGCCAAGCATAATCAGGAGGCACAAATACATAAATAACATGTTCTTTCGGCCACTTTCTAATTTAATTGCAGTCTTTTGTGGGCATGCAAAGAATATTTAAACAATGACCCATAATCAAAACAGGCAGTGCTTCAAGGATTTAGTCTCTCCCCTATCCCCAACTAAAACTGAATTCAACATTGTTTGTGAAATTTTGATTCAATCACTTTGTTCTTGTTTGAAATATTTGAACCTCTGTTTCTCATGCTTTTAGCTTTTAATTGTGTGTGTGTGGTGTGTGTGTGTGTGTGTGTGTGTGTGTGTGTGTTAAGAAAAGATCAGTGTGGGAGGCCTGGAGAGGGAAATGACCACAAGATTGGGAAGTAGTGGATTACTATTGCTCAGAGATTCTCTAGAAACAAGTAGGAAATTATCTTCTAAGGGATTTGGACACCTTAAAAGAAACATATTCTATTTTGTTTAAAATAATCTTGAGGGTCAAGCAGGTGATCAATCAGTGGGTGTGTTGAGCACAGCTGAAAAACTGAATTAGATATAACACTGGCTCTGAAACAGCTCGCTGTCTAGTTCCTAGAGATAAGAAAGCCAAGGTTGCTAGTTCATGACTGACGAGAGCTCAAGGTCAAGGTTCACTGCTTGCTACCAGCTGCATAACTTTGGGCAAGTTATATACTAACCCTTAAAGCATTGATTTTCTCAACTATAAAATAGGGATAGTAACAGTTCTTGCCTCTGAGTTTTGTTGACAAAATTAAACATTATTTGTAAAGATCCTAGTAGATAACATGTTCTCTATAAACGTGGGTTATTACTAGTACCTTTAAAATAACAACCCCAAGGCAACATGTCACATGACAAATAATTGGCATAATCACTAAGTTCAGATAAATCCAGGGGATGGAGAGTGGCATGGGCTGGGATCAAGATCATAAAGATCATGGATATAACATAACTGCTATGGTTCAGATATGGTTCAAGTGTTCCCCAGGCTTCATGTACTGGAAACTTGGTCCTCCATGTGGTAAAGTTGAGAGATAGTACAAACTAAAATGTGGGACCTAGCCGAAAGAAATTAGATCACTGGGGATACTGTGCTCAGAAGGGATTCAGGTAGTTCTCAAAGAACCGCAGTTTGTTCTCTTGAGTATGAGTCGTTGTTGTAAGTTGAAACCACCCCTTGAAGTTGACCTCTTCCACAGGTGGAAATTTCTCTTTTTGCTTCTCTAGCATATTGTGATTCAGGCAAAGGGGCCCTCATGAGGGGCTAGACCGACATGGAAGCCTGATCTCAGACCTTCAGCCTCCAAAATCACAAGCTATATAATCCTCTTTTCTTTATAAAGTACCCAGTCACTGATATTTTGTTATAATTATAGAAATGGAAATGCAATATCCACAAAATAAAATATTTATCATTGACTAAGACTTCATAAACACCTTGTTGAGATTTGTTTGCTGACTATCCTAACTCTAGCCTTATTCTGCTTCAGTCTTGGCCAGATAGGACTGTTGTCTTAGAAAGGGTGGCGGTCAGGACATGACTGACTTATTTTTATTATTCTTATGTCTTCCTATCCTTATCACTGACATCATAGTGAGCAACTCTCAACTAATCAGGAGGTCCTCACATCAGTAATGCTGAAGAATATCTCCTATGCTCCAATATAGGACATCTTAGGACCAGTCAAACCAGCCAACTATGATGTTTCTTTTATCCCAGTTAAGACAGATCCAGAAATGCAGAAGGAAGAGTGGAAAAAATATAGACCACATCCTACATTCAGAATTCATCACATCAACTCCCTCTACAACAGCGATGGCAAACCTTTTAGAACTTTCAATGCTACGAATAGCCTGGAGCACTCATGCCACAGGTTTGCCACAACTGTGTTACCGTGAGGCAGGAGATTAGGGCATGGCCAGCCAGCTGGGTCAATGGGTGTGATCTGTCAGTCGTGAAGATCCAGGAGACATGCACCCAAGTCCTGCACCTGGACCCAATCAGAAAGTTCTGTCTTCAATTCTTCTCATGAGAACTCAAGCAGATTTTTGAGGACAATCTAAATCTGACATCAGCCTGAGGAGTTAAAGATAAAAAAGGATTACAACTGTTAAGCTTGTGTTTTCCCTTTCACAGTGGCTCACTCATACTCTGTAGACTATAATTCTTTTTCTATTTTAAATTGGTCCCCATTCACTCTGGAGAGCATATTCCTTTTCCTGCCTTTAATAAATGTAAAACTTCACTACATTTTCCACTTGTTTTGTCCAATTCTTTGTTCAAAACAAAAAAGAACCTAGAAAGATTCTCTGGAAGGAGTTCCTGGCACCCACAAACTCAGTAACAATAGGATTGTTCTTGGTCCAGAGCTGGAGAAAGAATGCCAAGTAGACTCTTCTCAGAGCTATAAATCTTGAATAAAGTGTTAGACAAAGTCACAACACACAGAAGTCAAGAGAGAGTCAAATTAAGTATACTTCGGGTTAATTGTCTCTTCCATTCAGCTATGTTTTTTGTTTTGTTTTGTTTTGTCCTTGAGCATCTGTTAGTGTATGATAGTGTGCATTGTGGAGGGTATGAAAATGAATTAACAGTTCACTCCCTGGGGGTTCCCAGAGGACTTTGGTAATATCTGATTATGGCCTAATTACCTTGCATGTTATCTGTTTATTTATCAATTTCTCCCCCCTGGACCTTTAGATCTGGCTGTGTCTTTCTCTCATTGAATCCCCAGCAACCAGCAACCATCTTACTTAGGAGTAGTTGAATTAAATAAGATGGAGCTCATGGTTTCAGGAGTCATAATCCTACGACATGGGAAGGCACTGCTTTGAGCAATGGGATCATGTCAACCACTAGCACAAGAGCCTTGAGCATTCAGGAAAAGGTGAGTTTGCTGATGGTGCGTACTGAGATGCTCAGTAGAGAATGTCACCTCCCAGGATGCCCTTGGGAAAGGTTTAGAGTCTCAATAGGCAGCCAGAAGTGAGTGCTGGGAAATGAAAAGCTGGACAGGAAACAAATACATATGGAGAACAAGTGGTAATCAAGCACTGACTGGTACTGTTGCTTACGATGCTGGACTTTACCCAGTGGACCACACTTGTACTCTTCATCACCATCTGTGGACCACCAGTGATAACAATAAGAATAATAATATCTAGCATATTATGTCCCTAGCATGGGAAAGGAATTGTTTTAAGCATTTTATATGAATTAAATAGTCCTTCATAAAGAAAGGGTCTTCTGTTTTACAAATGAGAAAATATTTATTAGCTTTCCAAATTCGAGGAGTTCAAAATAGCAAAGGGAGGATGGAAAGCCTGGCAGGATGCCTGCCGGTTGATCCTGACCACAATCACCACATCTTTGTTCTGGTTCTACCTGATTTTATCTCCACTCTGGATCCCAGTTCGGCACAGTTAGTTCTCAGGGCTTGAAAGCAACTTAACTACCTCATTTCTTCTAAGGAAAGTGTATCTTGGCACTATCTTAAAGGTGTTTTTAAATCAGTATGTCAGCTCCTACCAGAAAAGTGCAGGCAATATTTTTGTTCTCTTGTTCTCTTGTTCCTTCATTGCCCCTCTCCACAGCCACTCCCATTGGCATCAAAAATCACAATCTCCTGTCTCCCAAGATTCTCAAAACCCAAACCTCTGGGAGCCTCTGGGAGTGCAAGTTGTCTCACCCTCAGGGTCTCATGCGTCCTCAATGTTTAGCTGCTTGAGCTTCTACAACTCTTTCACATGGGGCTCAAAAATCTTTTGGGGGAGCCAGGCATGGCAGTGCATACTTATAATAATCCCAGCATTCAGGATGCTGAAGCAAGAGGCTCATCACAAGTTTGAGGTTAGCCTGGGCTACATAGTGAAACCTGTCTCAAAAATAAACTAAAGAATCATTTATGGGGCTGGGTGTAGTGACACACACCTATTATTCTGGTGGTTTGTAAGGCTAAGGAAAGGAGATTGAAAGTCTGAGACCAGCCTGGGCAGTTAAGCAAGACTCTTGTAATAAAAATAAAAATAAAAGACTGGGAAAAGACTCAGTACAAAAGCCCTGGGTTCAATCCCTAGTATCATCCCCTGATCTATCTATCTATCTATCTATCTATCTATCTATCTATCTATCTATCTCCTGGAAAAGATCAGCTGCTCACTACTCTCCATCTCTACCCTAGGAACTGATGAACTGATACACAAAACTTCCCCCTCATTGTTCCTCCTATCCAAACACAAATTCCTCATAACAGCCAGAAAAGAAGAGATGACGCTATTTCAGATCCCAGTCTCAATTTAGAGTATTCTTGTGCAATTATTGAATATGAACTGCCAATATCTATATCTCCTCTTTCTTTTCAAACTTTAATAGATATAGGAAAAGAAAATAGCTTAATTTCCTCCTTATCCAGTAATTCAAACAAAATGCTTTGATCAGGATCACACATGAATTTTTAAAACGTCACTCCCTATATCTCTGTCCCTCAAAGAGGTGTATAATCCAACTCATTCCTCAAACTTCCTGCCTACCAGAATGTTTCTGTAAAGGAATAACAATGCCCTGAAAAGATAATGCTTCATGTGGCAGAAGAACTTTTTACCACCTTCATGGCCCCAGACTGCTATCTTTAAGAAAAGATACGAAGTCTGGATTTGCTTAAAAATAGTATAGGGGGATAAGAAAACATAGCTAAAATAGGCTTGTTCTAAATAGATAATGGTCAATGATGTGGAATACTATGGAAGGTGCATAATGGTTTGTTACCATATTGTATTTCCTTTTATAAATTTGTAACATTTTCCAGTAAAAGTTGAAGGCAGCTGAAAACCTATAAAGGTTGCTGGAATACTGGGACTGGGAGGACCTAACAAGAAACCAACTAGCCAGCCTTGCAGGTAAGCCTCGCAAGCCACGTGGGTTCCAGGAAGAAAAAAGTCAGATAGCACTTCCTGTGAGCCTTCCAGCCTGAGGGCTGAGAATCAACCTCCTTTCCTCCCCATAAGCAACTGGCGGGTTAGAAGGGCAGACTGAATTGATAGTAACTAAGGTACATAAAGCAACTAAATGCTTGTATTGTTGATTTTGTAGGCCTGGGATCAGCAGCCTGAACTTTTCTTAGGAGGATGACAGTATGCAATATAGCAAATATGGGGGATTTCCTTCTAGCTTGTTTTGAAATCCAATATTGTTTTCACTGCTTTGCTTTGTTCTGATTGTTTTTGCTTTATTCAATATTCTATTTCTATTGGTTTTATTCTGTTTTGCTTTTGGTTTGATTTTGCTATACCTGATGGAATGGATAACTATTGTGAAGATAACAAGATATACTATGGTAGCTATTGTTGTTTTGCTGGTATCCTGCTTTGAAGTTCTGTACCAATTTTGCTGCTTTGTTTTGATTGGCTTCATTATATTTTGTTTTGTTGGATTTTGCTATCTTTAAAACTTAAAAAATAAAATAAAAGGTTGCTAGAGTAAGAAATTCAATCTCAATGACACTATTTTGGATTTCTTTCTTTATTTCATTTTTTCATACAATTTCCAGCAACCTATTAAACAAGAGTAAGTGAGATTTGGCTGGTTATATGTTCCTAGTTCAACAAATCCAGACAGAGCTGGAATTGAAGTTGGCCGGGTTGACTGCTCACCAGTGAGCCAGCCAAGACTGCTCAGTCAGGGGTACCCTGGGACCTACCTATGGCAGAAACTTTTTCAGTCACTGCTCTGGTCTAGACACAGGCTGGAAAGTCGTAGCTCCAGCTTCTCTGAGTCAGCAAAATGCTACTGTCACCAGCGAGGTCTGAAGTGCCTCTCATCAAAGCAACATCCTGGAGGTGTCCTGCCAAGTGAAAATGCCAGAAATAACAGATTGTTGGAGGGTGTTGAGATGGGATGTTGAGAAAACGGTGTCATGGGAATTCTCTGCTGGACCTCAGACAGCAGAGTCCAGAAGGACATCTGAAGACTTAGTTATAAGGAATTTTAGGCCCCCAACAAACCCAAGGCATTGGCAATTCTGTAGCAGTTTATGGTCCAGCGTTGGCCCTTTGTTCATAAATCTGTCAGAGATGCTTCCCAGGAAAAATACTGCTGGCCTGGGGCAGCCTCAGGAGTGGATGAAGACTGTTTAAAGATGAGGTGCTCACAGCCACGTTCCACATGGGCCAGACATCTCCTTTCCCTTTTCCCTTCCCACACCCTCATTCTTCACACCATTTTCAAGAGGTTCCACAGTCCTGAGACAGCTCTGTGGTGCAAAGGGCTCCAGTGGCTGAGCTCTCCAATCAGTGTCAGAACCATATTCTGAAAACCAGAGCAACCCTGCAATGCCACAGTCACCTACCTGTGAGGAGCCCCCACCCAGGACCAGAGTTTTCCTGACACCTCTGCATCCAGCCAGCAGGTACCTTTCCTTTGATTTCTTAGGGAGATTCGGAGACATGACCTCACTTGTGCATGGATGCCTATCTAAAGGGAACAGTCCAGACTGCCCCCTTCCATGCCACAGAGATTGAAAGAGATGAAGGGTGAGGAAGAGCAGCCTCAGTCAGGTCCATGCCCAGGTTAAGCCCTATAGGGGCCTAGCAGAGATGTGGGTGAAGCAATGCTACCTGCTTCTCTCCCTCTGTCCTCATCCCCAGCTCACAGTACTGCACTGTGGATTCACTGTAACAATCTCTGCAAGCCTCCAGTCTTGACACCATCAGCTCACATCATCCCTGCTAGCAAGCCTCCAGGGACTGTCATCTCAATGCCCCAACACAGTGCTACATCCTGTCATCCTCACTTCTCCACTCTGCCTCTCACTGTCCTTCCTAGCACGCTCTGCTCTCAGCAGGATAAAGAGACCCCATGGTTCCTGGGATACCTCTGTGACCTAGGGATGACTTCCCAAACCCCAAGGTCCAGTAGAGAGTCATTCCTCAGTGAGGGCTTCAAAGGCAGCTTGTGCAGCATTCATGTCATTGAACTGTAATCGCTGGCTTACTTCCCTGGTCTTCCAAGCAAAACTCAGAGATCCTGCAGTGTGCTTCCTACCACTGTGTCTGGCACACAGCAAGCACTCAAATCCTGAGAATATTGTTTGATGCAGGCCTCCAGGTGCTTGCTTAGTACAGACCACGTGCTCAGTTGAGAGGGCCTGCCCCAAGATGACCAATGGTCCATCTTTATGTTCCCTTAAACACATGACACATTCTCCAGTTCTTCTACATTTCTGTCCTTCAAAGGACTGTTTCCTCCAGATCAGTAATCAAAATTTTTTCCTACTGGAATGTTTCTGTAAGGGAATAAGAATGTCCTCCAGAAATAATGGCCCAAGTTGGCAGCAAAAGAGCACTGTCACCTGTCATCTTCATGGTCCCAGACTAATGCCAGCTGAACTCACCAGCAATGGATCCTGGGGGGAGTGGACCCTAGACCAAATTCACTATGGTCCTGTTGTTTCCTACTGAACACTAATGAAAGAATCTCAAATATAGTAGCTGAGAGACCTCAAAATGGTGTGAACTCTAAAATGGGGCAAGTTTGAGGTTAAGCACTGTTTTGTCACTTATTCTTTCTGCACCATTTTGGTCATATACCAAATGCTGATAACACCTATTGTAGTCAAACAGGTATTTGCTGCTATAACAAATAATACTAAATCTTATTAATTCAATGCACAAAAATGATTATTCCCCCCTCACATGAAGTTGAATATGACATTCTAGTAGTGCTATTCTCTTGAGTGGCCTTCCAGCTTGGTAATGCACATTCCTTTCTACCCATAGCTCTACTGAACCCCAAATACTTTGGGGTCCCACTGGGATCATCTCACTAAGCTATTCATCAGGAGAAAAAACATGGTTGCTTAGAGGTTTGAGGGAAGCCCAGAACAATCTGTATCACCCAAGTTCCAGTCAACATCTAATGACTCCCAGGTAGAAATAAGGGGAAGCCAGGGCAGGAGATGTAGAAAAGTGTTAAGTTCTAAAAAATACAAGGCATCAACTCCACCCACCTATAGAATTGTTATATTTAATGGAAAACATATAAAGGCATGGAACAGAGTCCTAGCCCAAGGATGAGTGCTAAATTAATAATAATTTCATTTTTATTTTTGCCTTTGGTGACGATTCTGGATGGACAGTTCCTAGAATGATCTCTGTCAATGAATGAGTCTCCCTTCATCGTCTCCTCCTCCTCCTTCTTCTTCCTCTTGTCTTCTTCCTCCCCTTTTCTTTGTTCTCTTCTTCTTTTAATGGAGCTGCTGAAGAATCTTTTCAGACATGTGAAGATAATCAAAATCAAAATGGAATCACTTGTATAAAGTCCTAACAAAGAGTAGAGGTCCCTGGCCTGAGCTGGGAGAAGAACCAGCAGCCCCAGAGCTCCGACCATGGAGGGACCCAGGGCACAGCACACAAAGGCAGTTTGCATGCCCTCTCGGTAAGCGCCCCTGGCATGAGGCAGGAGAAGAATCACTCAGAGGCTCCCATGAGCCTACTGGCGCTACTCCCCCTCACCCCTCCCCTTAGTGAGAGCCAGAGATCTAGACATCTCTTGAGAGGTTGACCATATGCAATGTAGTAAATAGGGGGGATTTCCTTCTACCATCTCTTTGAAGGCAAATATTGTTATCACTGTTTCACTTTGTTCTGATTAATGGTATTGCTCTATTCAATGTTCTGTTTTGATAAGTTCTAGAATGTCCTGTATTTCCTTTGATTTGGCTATACCTGATTGAAAGAACAACTGTTGTGAAGGTAACGGGATATACTGTGGTGCCTATTAACTGTTACGCCAGTAACCTGTTGAGGGTTTCTGTACCAATTTCACTGCACTGTCTCAGTTGGTTTTGTTCTGTCTTGTCCTGTTGCATTTTGCTACCTTCAAAATAATAAAAAATTAAAATAAATAAATAATAATAAATAAATAACAACAAAACAGATCAGTAAGGTACTGAGCAAGCTGAAACACGATACAACTAAACAGATAATGGACTTGAAAAGCAAAAGGAGGAAAAGAAGGTGCTCTAAAAGATATAATTGCATGTATATTTAGGTGTGTAGGATTGATAACCATGTTGCTAAGTTTTTGTTAGATCATTGAACAGAACTCTTTGCAGCCTCACTGTTTGAATGTCCACCTTGTATACTTTAATTTTGTAACAGGAACAACTATATCTAGGAGACAATATGTAATTTATCAACTAATGATTTCTTACTGTTGATTTTTTTCTTTGTTCTTTGAAATTCTGTATTGTTTCTTCCCTTTCTTTCTATTTTGTTTTTTTTTCTCTTTAAATAAAAAGAATCCTAACAAAGAATAAATAAAGTCAGAGATTATAAAGGGGAGCTCTCATGCATCATTCATGCCTAATAATAGGAAGTATCAGCTGCTCTGCCAGAGCCACAGCCTTGCCTAAGAGCCCCTGTCATTTTACACAAGGAGCAATTCCATAGGACATCTGTCTAGCAACTACTTTTTCTTCCTTGGGCTGATGCCACCCTTGTCATTGATCCCTAGGACCAAGAATAATTATTCTAAGATAACTTACATAATCCTCTTCATTCTGCCTTTCAAAACTATCTTACCTCAGCCTCCTTAAGTACATTCATAGTTTATGCAATGCTTATTCCCATTTATTGTGACTCTAGACTAAAATTTATTTTTGGAGAACCTCTGTTAATAATTTAGATTGACAGGTACCTGGCAGTCATCAGACACCCGGGAAAGTCTGAGAGGTCCTTCTCCCTTTCCTCTTTCTTCCTCTTCCTCATCCCAGTTTTCCAGAACATTTGGGAAGTTCTGCACTAAGCATAACAAATGTGTCCCCTTGACTGTCACCATCACACATATTAATCCATAAGCACACATTCTATCCTGCTCTAAGAGAAGACTGGTTCAAATGACTGGATTTCTGAATTTCTTTGAGATGTAAGGAGTCTCCTGGCAGAAGCATGACTCAGGGCACAGTCACTGGATACTCAGACAGGCTTTGCTGGCAGTTGGATGAGACATGTTGGATGGGACAGGCAGAAGCTCAGACACACTTCAGGGTGCTAGACAGGATTATGAGGATGATGACGGGTGATGAATTCAGATCCCTTCCTTACCTTGACCTAATATTTAGTTGTATCTGAGACGGTTTCCTCAAGGACAAAGGGCTTTTCTGTGAGATTGATGCATTCTTGCTTGCTTTTCCATTGAGGCCCCAACACCTTCTCATCTGGATTTCAGAGACCCTGTTGTTAACATTGCTCCTTAAGGTAGAACCGGCATCTGATTTTTGAGTGGTGACTGAGCTGTCAACCAGTCAGCCTCCTTCCTGCAGTCCCATGCTCACAAGGACACTCCACCCTCCCATTCCAAGATCCATAGACTTGCTTGTGGCCTTGTTCATCCACCCTGGACCCCTCTGGTGGCTGCTTCTCACACCTGTTTATCACTCCTCAGTTTCTCTGGGGAGAAGAAGAGCACAGAAAACAAGAGAATCTATTGTTTGCACCTTACTTTTAAGGATTGGAAGGCGAAGATGCCAGACACTTTATGCTAAGAATGATGCAGAATATGAAGCCTCTGATCATGAGAATCTAGGAGATCTCATCTCTCATTGATGATCTATGCTTTGTCACATCTCCAGGAAACCACAAGATGGAAACAAGCACATGTGTGCTCAAACACACACACATACACACACACACACACACACACACACACTCAAACCCAATTCCAACAAAATTGTCCAAGCCCTTAATACAGATGTGGGAAACACACCAACCAATTTCTCATCCAGCTTCAGGACACCATGTCACGTTCAGTCACTTAGATCATCACAGCAACTCTTTATAGTTTCTGGCTTATTGCCAATCATCTTAAAGACTAAATTTCCATGTCTTGATCAACAGGCCTTCAAACACTATCACTGGCTTCTTTTTCCATTTTTTTCTTTTGACACACATGCTTTTCTCCTTCTTTTCTTTTGCCTTGTTTCCTTTTAGGAATATTTCATTTAAAACCAAGTAAGTCTTTTTTCCATCATTATGTTGATGGGTCCTCATCATGGTAATCCTCCCCATTCCAAACTCCCTCTTAGCAATGAACTATATGCCAAGGCTTGTACCTATCATCCTTCATTAGTCAAAGTGCAGATGAGATCAGCTTCCCTCATATCAGTGATGAGTATTTCTTCAATTTGTTTTTTTGTAACTATGGCAACTCTGTAACTGTAAACATTGCATAGGGCAAAAAAAGTCCCTCCCTGGGAGGACAAAACAGGTTATTTTGCTTTTAGAGACAGATCTTCCAGTGAATAAAGTCAGGTCTGCCTAAGGTCTTTGTACAGCAAAAACTCCATAATTCAATATCCAAAACTCTCTTTAAGAAAAAAATTACACACTACCTATAACAAAAACTACCTTGAAGATATTTCTCATGCTTATAATCATAAACTACTTTAGAGAGACATTTTTCTCAGAAATAAAGCAATCCACAAAATCTGCAGAAGACAGGTATGAATGAAAAACCATCTCACAAACCTTGCTATATCTTGTGGGAAACACATACTTGGCACATCTAATTCCTTGAGATATTATTGAAATATTTGTAAGCCAAAAAAGTATTTAGAGAGCATTGATTTAAATAAATTTTGCTAAAGTGACTATCCATAAATATTTGCCCAGTGATAAGAAATACTACCTTGTTCAAAACTTTTATTCCTGATATAGTATTTTTAAAAGATTTAGCTAATTATGTAATATCAATATTATTTTTCACCATGGTATGTGGGAATAATCATTCTTTTCCTATAAATGTGCCTATTTGGTTTTGCAATATGAATATTATCCTGTATATTTTATTATTATATGGCCATATTAATCATCCTAAATAGAAAAACCATAGCCTGAGGGCTCAGAGTATGGTTCAGCGATACTGCACTTGCCCTAGCAGGCAAGTGGTTCTGATTGGTCCCCAGGACCACAACCCAAAAGCACACACACGCACACACGCACACACACACAGAAAAGCCATGCCTCTGGGTATGGAAGATGATATCTTTCTTAAGGGTGAGATCATTCTTTATGTCTCTCACTAGGGGTGTGTCTCTCACAGGTAAAATGATGTGTTCTAAACCTTGATCCAGGTGATTATTCCATGGTTGTTTATGTGTGTAAAAACTTAGCAAATGGTATGAATTTGTGCACATTTCTTTGTTATAATATTTCCCTATAAAAGCAGAACAAAATCATCAGAAGGAAGGCTGAAAGTAAATTTCAGAGAGAATTTCTGGTTTCTCTTGGTTTTGACCAACTGCCAAAATATTTCCCAAATTTTAAAAAAAGGAAAATAATAGAGACCAGGCAAAACATCTGTGAATTTTTGCCAACCATTTAAAGGATAAGGGTTACATTTCTAAGTAAATAGTACATGCCAATACTTCTCAAATTTAATTTGTTTTATGCTTTTTGAATTTTCTGTATTTATACCCCTTCCTTCCCATTTCTGAGACAAAGTACAGTTGATTCTTGTTATTCACAGCAGTTATGCTCTCTAAAGTTGCCAAGAACACTGAATTAGCAAACACTGAACCTTTGCTCCTTGGGGAAATAGAGTAGGTTCTTGTCAGCCTCTGCTCACATTTTCATCCACCAATCAATACATGGCCTTGTTGTAAGTGTGTTACTGCTTAAAGACGGCTTATTTGAACCTTGTTGATTCATTGACACAGAGCTCACTGCTAGCAGACCACCAGCAGCACCATAACTTGTGCCTGAATTAAGCTTTATGTGCCTGTAAGGCACAGTCTCCTTCCACTCAAGAGCACTAGGTAGCTCTTTCATATTAGGTCTGAGGGCCAGTTTGAAAAGGGAAAAAAAATCATCAAAATGCAAAAAAATGTAACACTAAATAGATCATGTAAAAAGCACTCACAGAATGCGATCTGAAATAAGAAAGCAGAGTGTTACCTTCTACAGCCTCAGCTGGAAATGTATGTCAAGTGACTCAAGATTTTTGACACTCTACACATGTCCATGAATAAGCTTAGAAGCCTTGCATGTACAAGACTGATTTTGAGGTTACAAATAAACTTTACCAAGTAGGTGAGTTGAAAAACACAGAAGCCATGAATCCTAAGGACCAGCAGTATGTTATTTTGAAAATCTGAGCTTAGTTTAGTTGTGGAAAGTGAAACTAAGAGAAGTAGCTATTGTCTGTATCAACAATTATCAAACTTTGCTACCTGTTAGAATATCCTGGGAAGCTTTATAAATGCTTATGTCCAGACTGAACTCTACCAATTATCTAAGACTCTCCGGAGCACTTACATGAGAATTAGGTACCAGTATTTTAAGTTCTTGGGGATGATTACAGTCATTAGGCAAATTTGAAAGCCAATGGTCTTTGCTTTGACCAATAGCCCACGTTGAGGGCTAGGCTAGTGTCACTGGCAAGCAGCAGTTAGAAGGATTAAAAACCCCAAGTGATGGTTAGATCATCACATGTGTTAATTATCTGTTGTTTTGCAGCAATATCTATCATCTCAGAGGGTCTGCAGATTGGGGATGTAGGTCTGACCTAGCTGGGTCCCTGAGCTCGGGGTCTATCGCAAAGCTGAAATTAAAGTGTCAGAGGGTCCTACAGTCTCATTAAAGATATAACTGATTTTGTTGGATAGGTGAACAGAACTGTTTGCAGTCTCACTGTTTGAATGCCCACTTTATATACTTTACTTATGTAACTTGAACAACTACTTCTAAGAAGAAAATATGTAATTATCAACTAGTGATTTCTTACTGTTTTTTTGAAATTATGTATTATTTCTACCCTCTTTCTGTTTTTTTCTTTAAATTAAATTTTAAAAGATATAACTAATGAAGACAAGGGTCTGATTCTAGGTTCAGCCCAACAGTTGCTGGTACGATACAGTTCATGGACTGTGGGTCTCAGAACCCAAATTTCAGCTCCTCACTGGCTGTTAGCTGGAGGCTGCCCCCATTTCATGCCAAGAGGAGCCCTCCACAGGGGAACAACAAGATGGCAGCTGGCTTTTATGAATGTGAATAAGTGAGAAAGCAACAGAGAATGTCCATGAGGGAAGCCATAGTCTTTTCATAATTCAAATTAGAAGCAATATTCCATTCTATTCATTAGAATCACTGGGTCCAGCCAACACTCAAGTGGAAAGAGTTACACCAGGGTATGAATATCAAGAAGTAAAATCATTGGGCAACATTTTAAAAGCTGTCTACCACACCACCACTTCCTACTTTGGAAATACCAGTTTGGTTTTAGGTAAAGAGTTTAGTATTTCCTTATATCTATACTTTCAAATAAAATACCCATTTGGGAATTTTCTTCATCTCCTGAATTATATGCAGATACATTGACACACCCCAGGATTTCTTTCTCTTGGTCTTAAATTTACCTGTTCAGTGATAGTGGCCACCACATAATTGGGAAGACATATAAAGTGTGATTAAAATATGTTTAATTTTAATCATTTATTACAGTAGAAGACATTGCCATTACTCTCCCTCAAAATACTCCCCCTTACTTCAAATACACTTAGCACACTGTTCTTTCTTTATTGCTGGATGTAGCATCATGTAACTTTTAAAGGGAAAATGACATGAAGGGTAAACATTTTGAATCAAGACATTGAGGAAGCCATGGCAGCATAACTAAACACATTCATGAAGGAGGACTGCCAGAACTGCTTCAGAAAGTAGTGAGAAGAATGAGATAAGTGTGTCTGAAAGGAGGGCAAGTAATTCAAATTATTGTACTAATTTTTATTTACACCTATACCAAATTTTTGGCCATACTTCATATCTTCAACCAAAAACTACTGACTTTATTTCAAGAGGTCAACCAGAACATCAAACCAGAAAGTGAAGCCATAGGATGATATGCTATCAAGCTGGTCCCTCCTGGCCTACTGAGACTGTCTTGGGATAAATGACGGATCCTCTTCAGAACTGTATGCCTAAGGATTAGAAGGTCCCAGCGTTCTTCTACTAACCCCCATTCTCTTGGCCACAAATGGCCTGTTTGTTGCTCCTGAGTGTGCTCTGAGATGGTGTCCCCATGGCACAGGAGCAGCAGTACAGAAAAGGACACATCTAGAGCGTGCCACACTGGGAACAGAGCTGGAGGGAGTCCACAAGAGAGGCTGGGATAGTCGGTGGAAGGAGAGAACGGGAGAAGATGTATGTGCCTGAGGCATCTGAAAGAATTACTTGGGTAATCAAAAAGTAAAAATAATTAAGAGAAAGAGTGGTGAATCAAAAAGGAATAAAGGAAGGGGATAAGGGAAGAAGGAAGGAAAAGCCAGCAGTGCTCCTGGCAGCTGTATTTCTCGCAACTCTGCACCTCTGCTTAGTTGAGTCACCGTCAACTCCTGCCGCCTGGCAGTTTCCAACTCTTGCTCCATTGCAAAGGAGGAGTACTGGTCTGAAGTCCCCTCCAAGGCAGGATGAAAAGAGCCATTTATAATTCCTTCACAAAGCTTTCACTTAACCTACTTCATTTCACTCTTGCAATCAAGTGTAAAGTAAACAAGAGAGAGCTTTTAATCTTTGTTTTACAGAGGAGGAAATGGGAGCCCTGAGAGGTTAAGTGATTTGTGATTTGCTCAAGGTCACTCAGTTGATAAGTGGTTGCCACCAGAGCCTGGCCTCAGTCCCAGCCATGTGACCTCAAGAGCAAATATGTTTTTCTTTGCAGAGATCTGGCTTTTAAGCTCCACAACCTGATGACTAGCATAGAAGCCTCCAAACCTCCTAAGTTCTGCAGACATTGGGCAACATTTTATTGTGACTTGAGTATACATGAGGTCTTTTACTAAGCATTTTAAATGTATTATCTTGTTTAGTCCATATTGTAGTCAGGATTTGCAGGGAAAACAAGACAATCCAGGACACATAATTTACAGAATTATTTTTTAATAGTCACCCAAAGAGTTAAATACAAAAAGTGCAGGAAATCTGTCCACACACTAAGACCCAAGGAATCAAGCCAAGGGCCTGAATCTTATAGCAATGTCCTGCATGAGTCCAGCTGAAGACCTAGAGCCCAAGAAAACACCCACCATGAGTCCAACTGGAGGCTTAGTGCCCATGACAAAGTCTCATGCAAGTCTGTTTTACTGGTCTGTACTGGGAAGGTCCAAAGGTCAGTGGTGGAAGCTAGAAAGTTGGTGCCATTGGGAGGAAGGATCTGTGCCAGGGTTGAGGGCTCTGCACTGTAACCAGGAAGCGATGCTCAAAGTAAGGACCAGAGCTCCACCGAAAAGTACCACAGCCATCCTCAGCGACCATGAGGTCCCAAGCTCCTCTGACAGGAGAACAGCTGAATTCATATCAGGAAGCCAGCTCAACAAGCTTCTCCTGGAGATTGAATAGCACATCATCTTCCCTTCTAGAGCTAGGAAGTGATGCTCAAAGTAAGGATCAGAGCACCCCCAAAGTGAACCACAGCCACACTCAGTGACAACAGGGTCCCAAGCTCCTCTGATGATTAGAATAGCCAAGTTCATATCAAGAAAGAAGCTCTATGAGCTCCTTCAGGAGAACCAACAACACCACAGAGAACCAACCCTAAACTCTTCCTCTCCAGTTCTCCTTTTTATCTTGACCACCAATTATCGATCCATCACAATCCACATAACAATTCTATTACAAACGAGACTGTGGTATGTGAAGGTTAATAACTTTGCTGGGCACAAAAATGTAAACCTAGCATGCAAATGTGAAGGTTTATTTCCAGAAGCCATAACAACTATATTATTAGATACCTCTTTTTAAAATAGGCCCATTTGAGATGCCTTAGAATGGACTCTTTAGAGGGAGATCTCAATCAATGTGAACCAACTTTTAAGTAACAATGAGCATTGATTTTCTTCTTTTTCCTGAACTTAATACCATAACAAAGATCTTCAGCTTCTAATTCATTTGCACTCTGGGGTCTCAACAAAAGAGGTGTGATCTTGAGCCAGTGCCCTGAACATTTCTGTAGAACAGTAGACAGTCAGTAAAGTATTGATTGATTGGTTGAATATATTAATGAATTATGTTCCATCAATAGTCTAACTTCCCCTCAAATCCTTTCTTCACGAGGTCATAAGGCCTGAAATTTCCATGTTATGCTCACCAATTAGAAAGTTTAATAAAAATAGTAAGTAGCTAACTTGGATCACAGAGTTGTTTTACAAAGGAGGTGGGAACTCACTGACAGGTTAATGAAGTATCCAGCATTCATTTCTCTAGTCACTCTCCCTCTATGACCCCATGGCACCCTTCAGAAGAACAAGTACAACAAGATAATGGAAAAGAGGGAGAGAGTAAGACAAGGTCTAGAATCAAACTCCTATTCAGTTCCAGAAAAAAAGACTATTGTGATCATAGGAAAAACTCCCTTTCTCCTCAAAGAAGCTTGGTTACTCATTTTAAACAACAGTATTCTGTTTAAAGAATACCATGTTTAAGGTCCTTTAACATGTTACCATGATCACAAGTCTCTCAAAGGAGAACTTCATAGGCAGTTTCTTAAAAACATTTCCCCCAGAGCACTGCGGTCTGACACAAAGAAGCTCTTCCCTTAGGCAGAAATAATTGAAAACAGAGTGATGCTCATGTGAAGCTCTCGAGAGAGAGAGAGAGAGAGAGAGAGAAAGAGAGAGAGAGAGAGAGAGAGAGAGAGAGAGAGAGAGAGAGAGAATCTTCATTTTTTGTTAGGGATGAGACCAGGAGCAGATATTTCTAAAAGCCACAAATTTGAAGATGAGCCAGTTTTGGGAATCTCAGTTGAGAGCCCAGGATACTTTTTGAAAGGCATAGAGAAAGCCATGGAAGGCAAAAAGTTGGGGATCCCAGCTGAAAAAATGAGAAGAAAATACTCAAAAGATGGGCAAGTACATCAGAGGTCAAGATCTACTCAGTTTACCATTTTCTAGGTTCCCTCCAGTGAGGAACAGGAGGAGGCAGATTGCTGTTAGAAGGGGATGCTCTTGGATTCTAAAGCAGAGGGATAGGGGCACAGAGAGGCCTCAGTGTTTTGATACCAACCTTAGACTTGGCATCTCAAATCTCCAGGCTGCCTGGCAGCACTACACAGCTGGCCAGCCCTGGAGGAAAGGGTGGGCCTTGGGCTTTGAAGTTAGCCGGGCACACTTCCCCTGTTGCCGCTGGGTGCCCAGGACAGGATGCAGAGGCATGAGACAGAGCCTTCTCACCCAGATCTTTGTATCACATACAGTAGAGCGGAAATGTAGGCCTGGAAGGGTCCCAGACTTGGTTTGAGGATTTTCAGGAGCTGTTCTCAGCTGTGCTGCAAAACGTACCCAGCACAGGGAGGCCCAGGGCATGTGTCAGGAGGAAGCCAAAATGTTCAGGGCTTTGACCACTAATTCTTCATTCTCAATGTTGCCAGTCCCCTTTATTTGTCATTGACTATCCAGAGACAAGGGCCCTCCTTAATTTTTTTTTTCCTGCCTTAATTTTTGCAGGGTCCAGTGCTTAGCATCAAGCCTGGCCCAAAGTAAGAATGTAATAAATATTTGTTAAATTGCCCTGAATTCTCCTTTTTAAGTGACCTGAAGGTCTTTTGTGTCACTCATTATGAGTTAACATCAGTTGAATGTTCAGCTGAAAGAAGAACTATTGTCCAGCCAATAACCTGCACATGGGAAATGTGCAGTAGATGCTTGATTTGTTGGTTTGCAACAAATATCTGCAAAACTCTTTCATTTATCTGGGAGTTCATTTGGTTCTTGCATGTCCAGGTGAACTTAAATACTGTCATTAATACTGGACACTCTTCAATGATTTCCCTCCTCATCATCTTTCTTCAACTTCTGTTCTAAATGTTTAAAAAAAAAAAAAAAGAAAGAAAAGAAAAGAACAGAAGAAGATTTGGGGTTATTCTCACCTCCCTGGTCCAGACAAAGGCAATAAGATACCTAAATTCTAGCAGCTGTGTGGTCTTAGACAACTAACTCCTCTGAATGTCAGTTATCCCACCTGTTACCAAGCAACATAACTAGCAGGATTAAGGTAACTAAAGCATGTGGAACAGAGGCAATGGTTGGTATATAGGAGAAACTCTTATCATAGTCTCAATCTGAGGATCTCCCAGCCTTGGGGTCTGGGTCTCAAGATCATGAACTCCTAGATTTTCAGAGCCTTTGACTTGTCACTGGTGACAGAGGGAGAGATTGAACTGCAGGGGCAGGGCTGAAACACTCAACAAGTCTAAGGGCTGTTTATTGAATGTGACACTCTACATGTAAAGTTCTATTTATTTATAATGACAGAGCTTAAGCCTTCTTGATTTTTGTTCACTTGTGTACACAAACATTTATTAAATGCTTTGTTTATGAGTAGGATGGTGGGCTTGCTAAATGGGGGTGTGCATAGTCCAGGCTTGAACATACGAACAAAGAGCTACCCAGGCCCAGTGCCAGGTCCCAATACAAAAGCCCAAGTCCTTGTCCTTGTGGATCCTGTGTTCCTGAATTACAGTCTTTGTTCTTAGGACCTGGGAAGAGGTAGGTCACTGGCAGCCACCACTGCTCAGGTGATAGAGCTAGAGGAAAGGAGTTTTGAAGCCAGATATATCCCACAAATACTTCTGAGCACCTACTGTGAACTATGTATGCACTGGGCTCATCTTGGGTGAATGGGAGCAAAATTTATCAATGCTTTATCATTCAAAATAATTTTGCTGATACTTGTTAATACAATGTATTTTACACCAGCTTTGTCTGGGATCTGCAGGAAAAGAAACTCATGTGGGCTATGAGAACTTGGGGCCCAAGTTCTCAAAGCCCCAGAGGATCCAAGTACAAAAAAAAGAGCTGCTCTCCCCAGACACCTGGAATTTGAAGGAGATTCATGAGCCAACTCACCTCTTATATTGTCACTGTCATCTCTCATGTATAAGTACAAACATGTATATAAGTCTGTAAGCAAAGAGCTAGCAGCTCTCTGGGTTAGGCTGCTCTCAAATCAATCAGAATCTCAAATCCGTAAGTTCCGCTCAGGCCTGACATTAGAAAGGGTCACCCTTTACATCTCTGTTGATTGGCTCCTGTGGGCTAACATGCATTCCCCATGATTCCATTCATCTGTTCTCTGGACAAGCACTAAACTGCTTCCTTATGTTTCACCTTGGAACATGCTCATGGAACATTTACTCACGTGCCTTTTGATGCCCACAGAGTCTGGAGCTGATTAGTTTTGTTGTGCCTGCCTGCATTACAGCATAAGGAATTTAAAGTTCAGAGAGATTAAATACATTGCTGAGGACAAACACAATGACAAGCCTCTGAGTCCCCTTCATAAAATTTATTTAACCCACTGCTGAACCAGAACCCCAATAGAAACTAGATGTAAGAAAAGAAAAACCAGGAAATGGGCAAGTGAAGAATGCAGCCAAAGAATAACCTGAGGCTCACAATTTGGACCTTGTCTCTTTTCTAAGTGGGAATATTTGTTCCACTTGAGACGTTTTCAGGTTTTTGCCATGTGACTGCTATTTTTGAAAGTGGATGTGGCTATTTAAGAAGCACAAGAGGAGGGACTTGGAGGCCAGTGAAATGTATAGATACAAAAATCAGTGTAGTCAACTAACCCTGGTTGGAAAGATGGAGAGAATAACATGAGTGTTCAACAGCTCGACCCATAAAGAAGTAGCTGCAATATAACCCAACTTACTGAGATCTTCCCATGTGTCAAGAACAGTGCTAAAATTTCACTTGTGTTGTCTCAGAAAATCTTCACAATAGCCTTGTGGTGTGGACTTTGTTATTGGAGGACCCTAATACTTCTGGTGGCCAGGTTGGAATCACCCATGAGATCCATTAAGTTGCTCGTGATGGTATATCTGGCCTGTATGACCCCTCAGAAACTCCTATCATTGGTGTGATGTGCTGTTTCTGTGAATATCACATCTAAGAATATCACCCTGTCGCTGAGCCCCCTGATCCTTCCTGAGGCCATTTACCTACCGATTGTTCATCTCCCTCCAGCCTTGAAGTCAATCTATAAAAGGCTCAAGACAACAGAGAGCTACTCCCCAACGGCATGCTGTAACTGATAAATTTATGACATTCAGCAATCAGAAGGGGAAAAGCATCCAGCTTGTCCATGCCTGCTGCATTGCCCTGAAAGGAGAGTGAATCTGGTTCTAAAGCTTCATGAGCTCAGAAACCCAGGGGCAAGCACAACCTCATTTCTCAGGGTCAATGAGTGTGATCTCTGGACCTGTCACAGTCTTAGCATAAAAGACCAAGACTAAACAGAAGAGTAAAGTACATGGAAGTTATGGGAGGTAACACCCAGCTAGATAAGATCAGAAGCATGGTATTGTACTTCTGATCTTGGTGCAACAGTAAGGGTGACATCATACAGAACTTAGGGGCAACACTGTTATGTGGCAACTGCTATTCATTCATTAAGTATTACCATCCCCTTAGCCACCTGTGAGAACTTGTGTGACAGAAGAGGCAGCTGAGTGCTATGGTTTGGATCTGAAATGTCACCCAAAGGCCATGTGCCGAAGTCTTGCTTGCCAGCCCATGGCACTACTGGGAAGTAACGGAACTCTGAGGAAATGAGTGGGAAGAAGTTAAAGGGATTAGGGCCACACTCTTGAAGGGGATACTGGGACACTGACCCCTTCTGTGTTTCTTTGCTACTCAATCATCGTGAGGTAAGCAGACTTGCTCTATCATGAACTCCCCACCTTGATGTTCTGTCCTACTACAAGCCCAAAACAGCAGGGCCTGAACCCCAACTATGTACTTAAACCTCTGAAACCATGATCCAAAATAAGTTTCCTTCTTCTAAGCTGATATCAGGTACTTTTTCACACCAGTGGAAAGCTAATACACTGGTATAGGGAAGCTGGCAAGCTGGATCTTCTCATAAGGGTACCACCCACTTTTGCAAAGATTCCACCTTTCCAGAACCTGGTTAATCATTGAACATATTCTCAAGAATCCACAGGGCACAGTGTAGTGTGCTCAGCCTATTGGCTCACCAGGCATCTGCTATTTTATGGGCAGGAATAAATAAACATGCTA
This sequence comes from Hydrochoerus hydrochaeris, assembly GCA_004027455.1. NCBI lineage: Eukaryota > Metazoa > Chordata > Mammalia > Rodentia > Hydrochaeridae > Hydrochoerus > Hydrochoerus hydrochaeris. The sequence continues at coordinate 282,976 of PVLA01000558.1, forward strand.
CATTTCAACTTTCAAAGGCAAGGCCACAGATGTGCAGCCAACCCAGGTGGACACTCATATATTCCTTGCTCCTATCCAACCTTCTCTGATGGCATAAGAGTCCCAGTGAAACCTCCATCCACCACACACACACACACACACACACACATACACACAACAGATGGCCCTCTCTGACTCACCCAGCTTCAGAAAGCCTTCTCTGACCCCCTTCAAGCCCCACAATGCTATACTGGGCTGTGGTAAGAATATATCTCAGTTTGAATCTAGTTTATTAGTTGTGCAACTTTAGGAGTGGTGTTTTCCTCTTCTGTGCTTCAGTTTCCCAATCAGAAAAGCTCTTTGTGTGCAGGAGTAGAAGAGTGAGTACAAGTGAGGCAGACAGCAACCCTCTGTGACTCCCACAACTAGATGACCCCTGGCCTCACCAGGTACTACGGCAACAGCAAGCAGAAACACTGAAACAGGGTTTGGAGGCAGATTTATTTTTCAGCAAGAGGCACTGATAGGAATCATTCCCAGAATATCAGTCCCGAATCTCCAGTGGTCTAGGGCTTATATGGAATAAGTAAGCAGGAAGTACAGAGGCAGAATGACTTGTCAACCGGGGAATGGTTTATACAGTGTGCATCATAGTGACCAGTTATGCATCACAGTAACCCACAGTTTCCAAGAGACAGGAGCAACTGGAACTGGAACAGGAAATATTATCTGGGAAATTAACGAACTGAAGTCTACCAGCTGATGGGGTTGGCATTTTCTGCTCCACTATCATGGTGTCTGCTCCACCATGGGAACCCTCAGAGAGCAGGGCCAGATCCTCTGTCTCTCCAGCACCTACTCAGAGTAGGGTGCTCTGTAAGTGATGGCTCTTTATTAGCAAGACAATTCTTGATGATTTGTGTATAGTAAGGAGGAAAACATAAATAACCCAAAATAGAAAGCATTACTTCTCAATTACATGATCACGCAAGTTGGTCACACTCAAAAAGCCAAACAGAGCACTGACTGCATTCCAAAGCTAAAAGAAACAGCTTTTCAATTTTCTTCTGGTATGAGTTTATCTTTGGGAGGTTGTTTTTACTCAACTCCCTTGTAAACTTGGGGGTAAATGATTCATACACAGATTCTGTGCATAATTCCTTAAAGGGGAAGTCACTCCTGTTTCTCATTATTAGACTAACTGCATTCTGGACTTAACAGAAACCAGGTCCCTGCCTTGGCAAATGGGATATGGTGACCCCAGAGCAGGAACTGGATGGAGAGAATCTGGAGGTGCTTAAGCAGAATTGTAATGGATTCACACAAGGTCACCAAGCCAACATTTCTCCAGGTGGCTGGTACTGAGCCTCGCCTAAGGAAACGTAGACTTCCTTGCCTGTTTTGTGGCCTAATTAGAGAGGACAGCTATCCCTGTCTGTCACCAGCCTCCAGCCTAAATCCTACTCTCCCCAGAAGTTCCTCTGCTTTGCCACTCAGAAACAACCTCAGGAGTGGGGTCCTGCATGGACAGGAAGTAGAACCCGGCACAAGCCCAAGACCAGTTCAGGGCAAAAAGCCAGTCTGGGTACTCCTGCCTGCCCTCAGATTTATTTACTCCCTCCCTCCCTCCCTCTTTTCTGTCTGTCTGTCTATCTGTCTGAAGAGGCCACAGTTCATCCTTTGCCCCATCCCACACTGCTCTTGGCCTCCTTCCAGATGTTTGTGTCCACTTGCCCTTTGTGAGCATGAGTAGGAGCAGTCAGGCACTGAGAAGAGAAGAGAACCCTCAGTTTTCAAATGGGCATGTTAGAGACGTTTCAGATGTGCACATATTTTTAGGGAATCCCTGGGTCTTTTCCAGGAGTGTCTCACATTTCCTTAGTGCCCAGGTCCCAAGTCCTCCTGTTGGAAACCTGAACTCAGAGGAATAGAAACCTATTGTGTCCATCCCTTGAGGCGCTGCCCCAATTGCACAAAATCCCTGTGAATGTGCACATGTTCAGATATGCTAGCATCTGAGTGTGTACAACTTGCACATGTACACACTCACAGGCACATGCCCGCACACTCACAATTCTCAGATATACACCCATAGGCGTGTACTGGCACAAATACAACACAGACACATTCACAAACACACATACATACAGGTTTGCTCAGACATGCTCATACAGATACATCAAAGTGTACACACACTTACACATGCACACATACTCTGACACACTTTTAGCCATGTGCTCACACATGCAAACACACACACACATACACACACACTACACATGCCTTGTTCCTCAGTATTTCCACAGAGGTAAAAGATATATATATAGCAAGCCAACCTAAATAAATGGAAAATATGCACAATAAAACATGCAATTTAATGCAAATCACAGGAAACCAAAATTTGTGCATGTCTAAACAACAGTGGTCTGAGGTATCAGGTGCCCCTGATTATTCTTTGTCACTCCTCCAGCATCTCTGGCCCCTTACTTCAGTATATGCTTGATTTTAAAGGTCCTATAGCTCTGGATGGGATTCACACATAAGAACCATCTCTACCACCATGCCCTCATGGGGATTTGCAGAAATTCTTGGATGAGACTCTCCAGACAGTTGAGGTGCTACCTCAGAGAGAGGAATCAAGAGACAGATCCAAGGGCCAGTCACAAAGTCAGCAAAGTGCACCATCTTCCAGAATCATAGGTCTTTGCTTCCCTGGGCCTTTCTGCATGGTAAAAATCAGTCACAAGTCCACTCAAATAGAAAATGTTTTAAACTTCCTCAATGATTAACAAGCCATGACAACAAATGCAATGTATGGAGCTGGGGTGTATCCTGGACCAAGACATAAACTAAGTCTGGGAGACATTATTGGAACAGCCAAAGAATTTTGAATACAGACTGTAGATTACATATCAATGTAAAATTTCTTGATTTTGATAACTTTACTGTGATTGTGAGAAACACACAGACGCATAAAAAGTATACAAAGTGCGATTGACAAATATAATAAATGTAAATCTTTAAAATTTATTATAGTAAAAGATGCATTGTCATTAATCCCCCTCTAAAAGCTCACCCTCACTTCAAACACACTTATCCTACCATTCTCATGACTTTCTGAAGCATTTCTGAAAGTTTTCTTTCATGAATGTCTTTATTCGTGCTGTCATGGCTGCCTCAGTGTTCTGAATTAATTCAAAATGCTTTCCTTTCATAGTCATTTTGACTTTAGAGAAGAGCCAGAAGTCACAGTGCCACATTCAGTGAACAAGGTAGATGAGGACCCACTGTAATGATTCTCTGAGCCTGTCTTTTATTGGCCAGTATTCAGCAGCAGCATTCACCATATTATTATATTCACTAAAGACACTCATTAAAGAGGAGTTTCATACATTACTGTAGTTTTTTTTTTTTGGCTCTTTGTTATAGTTATTTATCTGACTCTTGCTTCTTATTTTTCTTATGCTTTGTTGTGTTTTGTTTTGTTTTTCCCTCTAATACAGAAAGGATAGATGTACATGTATAGGTTTATATATGCCTCGAACTTCACCTAAAAGTTTATAAGAATTGATTTTAATACATGTGATAGTATAAACAACTACACTGAAGAAAATGAGACATCGTGCCATTGCTAATTTCCTATCATTTTGATTTGAAGTCTAATAATGCTTTTATTCTTGGTTTTGATTGGCTTTATATATATGTTTATATGTTTTCAATTAGTTGATTTCAATATGTGTGAAGGTATGGACAGCTATTTTGAAGAAAACAGGAGACATGGTAACCATTACTGATTTCCTATTATTTGGTTTTAAAGACTCATATGGTTCTCATTCTTTTGTTTTGATTGCTTGTATACTATTTTGTATTAACTTACTGTGCATGAAGGTATGGACAATTATATCAAAGAAAACAAGAGACATTGTGGTACCCACTGTTAATTTCCTGTTGTCTTGTTTCGAAGTCCTGTGTTATTTGTGTTGTTTTACTCTGATATGTTTTGTTCTATTTTGTTTTGGTTTGCTTTGTTTTGTTCTATTCTTTTTAAAATAAAAAAAATTTTTTAAAAAGAGGACTTTCAGAACTGCCTCAAAAAGTGACAAGGACACTGGGATAAGTGTGTTCAAGGCAAGGTAGAGTATTTTGAGGAGGGTTAATGCAGTGTGTCTTTTATAGTAATAATTTTTTTAAAAGTTTAAATATTCACCATATCTTTTGATCACATTTCATATATGGAGAGAATGTTCTCTGTTACTGGTTATTTGGTTCCAGGTCCTCCAGTGGTCAGTGCTAGGAACGCACAGATACACTCATACCTATACCTGTATTCATTTCTATGTCTGTAAATATATCCTCATCCTATGTCCTATGTTTAGGGTAAAAATAAACTAGAACTTAGAGCATATTGATTCCTCTGATGACAGTCCAATACCCCAGAACTACATTCTAGTTTTCTCTCCATGTTTTGAACTACCTTCTTCAAAAACGGGAATCCTGGCTGCCATTATAGTTATTTTTGTTGTTGTTGTTTGCTCAAGCTTAAGTAAAGAGAAAGTGGTTGCAGAATTGCCAGTCCACACTAGTGAAAAAGCAAACCTACTCAGTAGGGTCCATACCTTTGTATGGTTCTTTAAGGTAACACAGTGAAATGAATAGATCTTAACCCTTCGATGTCTACTGATCCAGTTTGGGAACCCCCATAACAATGGAGCATAATGAAATGTGTTCTATTAAAATTCTTGTTCATTGAAGTTTTTTAGATAGCATATACAAATTTCATACAAAAATTCAAAAACTTTTAATCTTCAGAGTAACTGAGTTAATTGTACAGCTCAATGATTTTTGATAAAGTAGTATAGCTATGTAACCCACATCCTTTCTAAAATATGTAGTATATTTTTATTATCTAATTTTCCTTACATACCTTGCCTTTACCCAGAGGTAGTTGTGGATTTATTCCCATCACTATAGATTAGCTTTGCCTGAATAGGAGTTTCATATAAATGAAATCGAACACATATATATGCTCTTTGTAGCTCTATTCTTTTGCAAAATATAACATTTAAGGGTTAACTATCTATGTCATTGCATGTATCAGTAGTTAATCCCTTTTATCATAATATAGTATTCCACTATATGAATACACCAAAATCTATTTATCCATTCTCTTTCTGATGGACATCTGTAATGCTTCCAGTTTTTAATTGCCCATGAATAAAGCTACTATGAATATACTTTTTGTAAACATTTGTTTCCATTTCCCTTTGCTAGATATCTAGTAGTGGGATCACATAGGGCAGTATCTATTTAACATCATAATAAAGTCCCAAAGTGATTACACAATTTTATACTCAATCAGCCACATATGAAAATTCAGGTTGGTTCACTTACAACATTTGATGTTGTAAGTCATTTTAATTTTAGCTGGTCTAGTAGGTGAAATGGTATTGCATTATAATTTTAATACAATTACCTTCATGAGTAATGATGCTGAACATTTTTTTCATGTGCTTATTGGCCAATTGAATGTATTTTTTGTGAAGAAGTTGTACGTGTGCTTTATCCATTTCTAACTGGGTTATGTTAGAGTAATAAACATACAGTAAGCCCCAAATATACATATAAAAGAAATATAATTGGGTTAAGTTTTGGTAATTAAGTCATAATTCTTCATATATTCTTACTACAGGAACTTTGCCAGATATGTGTTTATTGTTTGCCTATTTTGAAGCTTCTTTTGATGAGCAGCAGTTTTAATTTTTGTTAAGACTACTTCATTCTTTATTTTATAGTTATTGTTTCTGTAGTCTATCAAATAAATCTTCATCTATTCCTAGATCAGGAATATATTAGATTATATTCTCTTATAAAACATGTAGTTTTTGCTTTATCTTTTTTCCATTGAATTGCCTTGATGACTTTGTCAATAGTGAATTGTCCATATAAACATGGATCTATATCTGAATTTTTATTCTTTTCCATTGATTTAGTTATCTATTCTTATGTCAATGTCACATTGTTGTAATAATTATAGATTGTCATTGTAAATCCTGATGTCACAGTGTGAATTCTTTTGAAGAACCAACTCTTTGATTTGTTAATATTTTGTATTATTTTCTTAGTCTCAATTGTGTTAATTTCTGCTCTGATCTTTATAATTTTCTCTCTTCTTTTAGCTTTGGGCTTGATTTGCTCTTACTTTTCTAGATGTTTGAGGAGTAGCATCAGGTTATTCATTTGTATTCATCATGTTTTCCTGATGTAGGAATTCACCAGAATAAATTTTCCTCTGAGGACTGTTTTCATTGGATCCCACAGGTTCTGGTAAGTTGTATTTGCATTTTTGTTTTCTTGTAGATGTTAATTTCTTCTTTAATTTCCTCTCTGACCCATTTATTGTTCAGGAGTGTATTATTTAATATCTGTGTGTTTATGGAGTTTTTGCAGTTTCTTTTGTAATTAATGTCTAGTTTCATGGCACTACGATCAGATAATATGCATTGGATAATTTCAGTTATTTTTCATTTACTTAAGCATGTTCTATGAGCTACTATATGGTCTATTTTAGAGAATGTCTTATGTGAAGTTGAGAAGAATGCATATGCTGATGTTGTTGTGTAGAACACTCTGTACACATCTACTAAGTCTATTTGTTCACAAATTTGATTCAGTTATGTTACTTATTTGCTGATTTTTTTGTCTAGTTGATTGTCTTTTTGTATCATTGGGGTGTTAAGGTCTCCCATTATAATTGTGTTATTGCTTATTTGATTTTTCACACCTATTAATATTTATTTTATATAGATGGGTGCGCCCATATTTGGTGCATATATATTTTAGATTGTTATCTCTTCCTCTTGAAGTTTTCCCCCAACCAGTATGTAATGACCTTCTTTATCTCTTTTAATCATTCTTGGTTTGAAGTTCACATTGTCTGCAAACAGAATAGCTACACCTGCTTTTCTTTGGGTTCCTGTTGCAAGAAATATTGTTTTCCATCCTTTAACTTTCAGTCTATAAATTTCCTTTTGGATCAGATGGCTTTCTTGTATACAGCATATGGTTGGATGTTGTTTCTTGATCCATTTTGCCAGTCTCTTTTAATTGGTGAATTAAAGCCATTTACATTAATGGTTATAAGTGATATATATTGACTTACTTTTGTCATGTTATCTTTCTGCTGTTGGTTCTTTACCTTTCTCTTCTGTTTAATTGTTTGCTCTGTTTGGTAGCTTTTTTCAGTTGGTGTTCTTAAAGTTATAGTTATTTTTATGTTTATCTAGAATATCTTTCAGATTCTTTGTAGGGTTGGTTTGGTAGTCATGAAGCTCTTCAACTGTTCTTTGTCATGGGAGTATCTTATTTCTCCACCGATTCTGAAGGATAGTTTTTCAGGGTACATCAATCAGGGTTGGAAGTCATTTTCCTTTAGGATTTGAAATACTTCACTCCATGCTCTTCTTGACTTGATTGTGTTGAGAAGTCTGCCATAATTCTGATAGGCTTTCCTGTATAGGTGATTTGTTTATTTTCTCTACCAGTTTTTAATATTCTGTTCTTATGTTGAATTTCTGGGATGTTGGTTATTATATGTCTGGGTGTAGATTTATTTGGTTATGGATCATTGGAGTTCTATATGTTTCACTTATCTGTATGTCAGTTTCCTTTCCAATGTTTGGGAAACTTTCTGCTATTACTTCTGTAAATAGTCTTTATATCATTTGTGTTGTCATCTTCTTTTTCATTGCACCTATCAATCTTATATTTTTTTGCATCATCTTGCAACTGTTGAATTATTATTTCCTGATTCCTTGTTACTTTTTTTAAAAAAAATTCCTTTCTTCTTCACTAGCTTCAAGCTTGTTTTCAAGGTCTGAAAGTCTATCTACACATTCATTCCAATGGTTTTGCCAGCTTTCAATGGAATTTTTGATTTCCTGGATCTCTCTCTCAATCTGTTTTATGCATTCTAATTCTTTCTTATATTGTTCATTCAAGAGTTCCATCATTTTGCAGTGCTCCTCTGTTTTTTTACCTATGTCTTCTTTAGATGTGTTCAGCATTTCTTTCACTGTGTTTATCATTTCTCATTTTATGTTGGAGATTATTTCTGATCTCTTTTCTGTTACAGCTTCATGGAGTTGTTTCTTTACTTCAGTTGCTATCATTTCAGAAGTTTCACATGTGTGGCTTACCCTTTCTTCTATGTCCACGTCTGCTAGGCTTGTTTGGGATGGGCTAGAGGTTTGAGATTGCATTTTGCTGTTTCATTTTGTCTTTTTCCTGTATTCCCCTGGGGCACCTGAATGCAAAGTCTCAGTTGGTTTCCTGTGTTGAGGATGGCTGTCTGTACTGGAGGGGGTTTCCCCAGCTGAGTGGAGGTCATTAGGCAGGCTTTACCAGGTCCCTAGAAACACTCAGGGACTCCCAGAATGGGAAGAGTATGCTGAGTGGATGTTCAGCATACCCTACATGGTGCACCAGGGCTCCTCAGCTGATTGGGCTCACTAGGTGGGGCCCCACTGGTCCCAAGTGGCCTCCAAGGCTGCATGGCTAGGTGGAGTTTGCTGTGCAAGCCTTGAGCTCGGGCTGCGTGGCACACTAAGGCTCCCCAGCTGCTTGGGATTGCTGCGTGGGGCTCTACCAGGTTCCAAGCAGCAGAGCAAGGCTGTAAGGCTAGGCAGAATATGTTGTGCGGGCCTTAAGCTCACATCACATGGCACACCAATGCTCCCCAGCTGCTTGGGGTTCCTGGGCAGGGCCCTACTGAGACCCAAAGGGTGCACCAAGCCACCCTGCCTGCTTGAGGTTACTGAGCAGGGCCCTCTAGAATTGTTTTTTTAAATATCAGTTCCCAATGGTTTGGTACAAATACATAGAAGTAAATTGATTTTTGTAACTTGACCTTTTCTCAGAAGTGTTTCAGTGTAATCAGAAGAGAATGTAACAAAGATATAATGAATCAGCCTCCTCCTAAACAGGAAGAAAGGAAATGAACATAAAGAAAACTGACATGTGTTGAGATCTCTACCTGCAAAGCACTCTAGGGAATATTTTCCACACTTAATTTTCACAGGAACCATGTGAATTCAGTTATGATCCAGATAAGGGTACTGATCCTGGGACATCACAGGTAAGAACTGGCAGCCAGATTTCACCCACAGCTGTTGCATTCTATACTCCATGCTCTTCCCAGCTCATGGTGATGACACAGTGCCATAGAAAGCCAGTATATTGAGTGCTTATAGAGCTAATCCCATAGAAAGATGGCAGCTGTATCAAAGCTGTGTCACCTCTATTTCCTACCCAGCTCCTACAGCCAGGAGATGTGTGATACCTGGTAGTAAGCACAGGGCTAAAGTTCCCCTATCTATGCCTTCTGGGGTTCAAGCTTCTGTGAACCCATAGGCACAGGCACAATATCCAGAGCACAGCAGCCAACAACACAAGGGGATAACCTTGGGTCTCACCACACTGTGGAGGGGCAAAGGAGAGCCAACAGCGCCCATGTGAGACCAGTTGTGACTTCCCTAGGGCCTCTCTGGCTGAGGCAGTTTGTAGCTGAAAACATGCACTTGAGGTCAGGAGGGATGATACACAGGGCTAAACCTGAAAACAGAGAGGCATCCCTGAGCCTAGGTTCCTCACACTTGCCCAAAGTGAGTATCATTTTGGGGCCACTTTTTCAAAGCAGACCCCAAACAACTTCCCCAGTTTTTTATTCAGTAGATGTGAGGTATAGCCCAGGAACCTATGTTCTTAAACACATGATTCTCTTGATCGGGGAACTATGAGAAACATAAAGTTAATGCAACAATAAAAAATTTTTGCAACTTTAAGGGATTTGCCTGCAGGTTTGGTGGAAGTGAGACAGAAATTGCCTATAAGAAGCTTGAATTTGAGTTAGTGAGTTAAGAGAGCATATAAAAAGAATAGAGGACTCTCCTTAGAGAGCAAGGAGATGGGGTTAGGCATTGTAGGAAGGTTACTTCCTGAGATAAATTGCTTCCCTGGACAAGGCTAGGAAGAGAGCCTGTGGAGAAAAGAAAGATCTGGGCCATAAGTCTCAAAATCTTTGAAGGAAAAATGACCCCCACTGATTCCCAAGTTTGTGGCAGCAGAAGTTATCCAGTGAGTAACTGGAGAGGAATCTATCAGTGGTTTACCAAAATCACTGCCCAAGGACCCAAGTCAGATCCTGCCTTTGCCCTTTGGAGTTCGAGGTCCTGAGTCTGTTCAATGGGCCACGTCAGATCCCACCACGGGCCTTATTTCTATTTTACTTTATTTTATTTTTGTCCTTTTTCAGAATATTGATGCTAGTATTTCACAAAATTGAAAACAGAGGGAAAAAGGTCTCAGCAGAGGATGAGCAAAAGGGAGGAAGGCATTGAAGAAAAACAGAGTGTGAGTAGGGATTACACAAAATGAAAAAGGCTCCATAAGGACAAGTGGTTCCCTGATGAACGAGCACACAGAAGGCACACATTGGTGGCACACAGCAGGGTGCTGTGCTGGGAGTGCAGCAGGCCCACTGAGTGGCAGGAGGGATTCACAGCTGACATTTGCAACAATGGCTCCTGAATAGCAACTTCCTCTCACAGTGGACCTCCAGCCCTCCCTTCAACTTCTTGACTCCTGAAGGCTGGTCAAGAGCTTCCAGGCTCTTTTTTATTACCCTTTTCTGTACCACTGGTTGCCCTGGCAACCATTGCAGCCAGTCCCTGGTCTCCCAAAGCAGGCCTTGAAATAAGAATCTCAGGCAGGTTTGTTCAGCTCAGCCAGATAGAGGACAATAGATGGAATGCTGGCCAAACAGCTCTGGTTTCAGGACCTGTCCCCAAAGACATCACATACACACATACACACACACCCAAAATAAGGAGAGGTAACAGGATCTGGGAGGAAAGGTGAGGAGAGGGACACAGAAGCCCTTAGCTGAGAGTGAAGGAAGTGAAGGAATGAGGAATATGGAACTTCTCCATCACAGGTTTTCGGGGCAGTTGGGCTGGATGAGAGTCCTCAGGGGAATGGAACTGAGGCTGATCCAGTAACAGCAACTACAATGTCTCTGCCCATCCTACTTCTTCATTTGTTGTTTTTAGTCAGTGACTTAAATAAAAACATGCTAACCAGATCTGCAGATGACCCACAGCTTTAAGGGAGGGAAAATGTCTGTCAGAGGACAGACTGGTTTTCAAGCCAACTGGGTATGAATCCTGATTCCAGTGTTTACAAGCTGCCTGTCCTTTGAGGAAGTTACTTGACTTCTCTGGGTGTCAGTCGCCTCATTAATTCAGTGGAAGCATTCAGATTACCTCCTTCCTAAGATTTTAATGAGAGTTGAGCCAATGTTTCTATGTGACAGAGTCAAATACTTACAGTGTGTGCTACTCCACAGTGACAGATCTGTGTGATTTCAAGAGGTCGATGTGCTTTTTTTTTTTTTTTTATCTGAAAACCCCCAGACTGAATGTCCAAGCTTTATTTTTGAGCCATTAATCCCCTAATAACCCCTGATATGTCAAGTTGTGCCTGGCCACTCCCTACAGGTGTAAATGGGACCAAAATTCCTGCCTAAGACAGTCTGAAGATACAGTCACCCAAGCTCCTCCTGTGACACTTGGAAGGATCTACTAAGGAGAGACCTGTACCTCTTGTGGCTGATGGTCAGGAACCCAGACCTCTGAGGACCTGTGGTTGCTGGGAAAACATGTCTTTCCACCACCAACTCCACACCAGATTATGTTTTAGTCATGGAAAATAAGCACCCAAATGACTTTCCTTAGCTGTGGAATTGTTCTTCTTTCCTACTGGGTTGTGGAGGGAATAGAGAAGGCACTGCCTAATGAGAATACAGTGTTCTACAAATGCACACTGTCTAGGGGGAAAAATATCACTTTAGTTCAAATCCTAGAAGCTTTGTTGGTAGGGAGTCCAACTCACTACCTCAAAAGCTATCATGCTCTGGGACCTTAGCCAAGTGTTTACCCTCTTAATTTCTCTTCATTAACACAGTAGTATTGATCTCAGGATAGTCTGGAACCTTCTATCTACCCAGACTTGTCAGAGAAGTAATTTGCACAATACTTTACAACTGGCACTGTCTTTAGGAAAGCAGCTCTCAGGCAGGAAACCTCAGAGTCTTCAAAAGCTTTATAATGGTCCCCGCATTTCAGAATTACATCTCTCCTCCATTTCTACAAAGTCAAAACACATTTGAAACAGCGAAAACTATATATAAAAGCCAAAATCTACATTGAAAACTGCCAAACCTCATCTTAAAATGTAAATTGGCCTCTTCCCATTTGTCCTAACCCACCTTTTAAATTTTATTTCCATGTTATTTTGCAAATACTATAAACATATGATGCAGATACCCTCCTAAAGACTTTACTAACAATGTCTCATTTAATCTTTGTAACAGTTCCATAGAGAAGATGCTATTATCCTCGTCCCAGTGTTCAGAGGGAGAAACTGAGGCGTAGTATATAGCTAGTAAGTAAAGTCAGGATCCAGACAAAGCAGTGAGTTGAAGTCCATGTCTTTAAGGCCCTGTGTTGCCTTTCACTCAACCTCACTTATTGGCATTTTCCAGACAGACTGGACACTTTTAGAAGATTCCAGAAGACAGAGATCACATGTCTTTATGAAATATCTTACAGTGAATGCCAGGGACAATCCACAAACGCATTGTGATAATGTTGATAACAGTTAACAGTAGCCGTAATGCCCTCAAAGCATCATTTACTTCCAAATCTCTGATGAAAACCTACAACTCCTCTCTGCAGGAGCTCCTGCTTCTTACAATCTTTCCAAATATCCTAGGAACAAGAAAGGCCACTCAAGGAGCCTGCAAGGAACCTGTGCTGGGACAGGGCATAGTCTCAGAGTGCTTGCTGTCCAGGGAGGCAGCTTCTCTGCAGTGATCTGCCTGACCTTGTCGTGACCTGCCACCACACCCCTTCCAGCTTCCCGACTGCAAACCAGCATCTTCACTCTCATTGTTCTTTGAGGAAATTTGGCAGAAAGCACAGTTTCATCTAGGCTCCCAGCTCTGCACATGAAAGGCAAGCTGCAAAGTCCCCAGACGCCTGGCCCAGAGTGTTCCTGCCAGAGCCTGCAGTTTAGGGAGTGGCCCTGTCTCTTTTGTTAGTGACCCGACCTGGAGATGCTGAGCTGTAAGAGAATACTTCCTGGCACTAGGTTGTCTGGCTTTAAGTTGCAATGTTAGCAACTTGATTGCCCTGCCTGTGTTGGTGACAGACAGAAGAGTGGCCAGGAACACCTCAAGAGGGGTTACAGCCACTCTCCTCAGGAATGTCACAGGCTTGATATCAGTAGAAGCCTCACACGGGCCATGCATGGCAGACAGGGTTTTTTGCTCTCTCGTCTTGGCTGTTGTTTATTCCCCTCCTGACTCTTGTAGGGAGGTCAAATTTTATCATCCACGAAAGAGATTTATTTCGAGAGGCTCTCACTGTTAACTAGAGAAGCTCTGCACTAAAGAAGAGGACAGCTGCCAGCCCCACTAGGAACTCCTATCTTGGACTTAGGAGCTTCTCCTACCTGTCCTCCAAGGCTGGGAGGTAAGAATGAGCTGTGACCACACCGGAAAAACAAACAAATATTGTATACCATTAGCTAGGAAGATGCCACTTTCTGGAGTGGACTGTCTGATCCTCCTTCCAGAAGCCAGAGGGCACTTAAAGGTGATATGAACACCTCATGTTTGCCAAGTATTGTTCAAGTAAGCATGATGTTGTTATCACAGTAACCCAGCAATATCGCTGGGTAGTTTTTTAGTGTACATTTTTACAGCTGTAAAGAACTTGGAACTCAACAACTGATCTACTGGACAGCACTCACTCTGACTCAGTTCCCAGTACTTTTCACTTTAGCACACTGCTCTCAGTCAGATCACACATGCAGAGGGCAATAGGGAAGAGACTGAGAAATTAAACAGGAACCTAACCTTGGGAGAGCCTCCTAGAATTTGGGGCCTGAGGCACCTGACTGCCTCACCCTAGTCCCAGACCTGTAGAGTCTCTCTGGAGTAGCAATAAAAGCAGGATCCATGAACAGAACACTGTGGTCATCAGTCGCAGCCATCTCCCAGCTCCTCTCCAAGGAGAACCCACCCAAAGCTTGGCAAATGCATCTCCTGGGGTGACCACTCTCGTATCATTCCCTATTTGCCTCCTCTACTAGAAGCAATTTCAGGATGACCCCAGCTGACCTTACCTCCTTAGGAGGAGGGCTGGAGATGTAGTTCAATGGACAGTATGAGGCTTTAGACTCAATCTTTAGAATTGCAAAAAGAAAAGAAAAAACAAAAAGAAAACCCAGGGACAGGCAGTGCCTTTAAGCCCAGGGACTCCTCAGGAAGGTAGCTGCTCTGGATAAGGGCTACCTAAAAATAGGCACCCACTCCAGGCCACTGACTGACAGCATCTTCCTGGGCACAGCTGGGACTATGTGGCCTAGCACTGGGGGAACAGGAGCCAGGGAGACTGAGTGTCCCCAGTGGGCTTAGTCAAAGCTATTTGAAGTCCATTTACTGGGCAGCAACAATGGTTCCATGTGCTTTCTTGGTGATCCTCAGAGACACTTGGATCAGGGAGATGATGAAGATGGCAGTTCAGGACAAAATCAATTTCCCTAGAATTGGGAACAGAGGAACAAGGCACAACACAGAGAAGCAGAAGGCAAAATGGGTAGAATTTCATGGGAGGCCTTTAGCAAGAGCTATAGTTGGGAGCTGCCCGGGTTGCAAGGAGCCTCAGGACACCTCCTTCCACTTGAGAGCTTGGCTAGGAGAAGGTGCCAGGAGTGACTTGATGGCAGCAGATGACCCCAGTCTCCAAGTAGACGGGGTCTACTATGCAGGCAGGACCGAGATGTGTCTGAAAGAAACACATGGATCCAAGTCCACCCACATTTGTGGTACTGATGGGTTGTCTCCTTCCATTGGCTGAAGCCTGAGGTGATACCAACTACTCGGCCCTGCTGTTTATTTACAGAGATTCCTTGTCACAGTATTCCATAGGAAACACTGTCCCCATGTCTTGAGTAGCTGTCATGTGTCTTCTATTCTGCTAATATCTAGTGAGAAACTATTTATCACATATCTCAAATATATTTAACTTCATCCTTTAAAAAAAGTGGAGCCAGGTATGGTGGCTGACATCTACATTCCCAGCACTCGGGAGGCAGAGACAAGAGAATTCCCATGAGCTCGAGTCCAGCCTAGGCTACAAAATGAGCTCAAGGACAACCTGAACTACACAGCAAGACACTGTCTCAAGCAAAACAAAGCAAGACACAATTAAAACAAAACTGGATTATCTAGCTAGAGAGATTACAAATGGTCACCAATTTACAGTCATTTAACTTGTTACTTTTCAACTTTATGATGTTATGAAAATAACATTACATATTCAATAGAAACCAGGCTTCCAAACTTACAATTTGAACTTTCCCTAGGCTAGTGCTATCTGGTATGATATTCTCTGGCAATGCTGGGCAATGACAGACCACAGCTTCCAGTTAACCACATAACCAATGGTGTGAAAATTCATACTCTAATGTGCTATGTTACTAAAACATGATGCCCTGTAGGTTAGAGTGTCAAGTACATTTTATCTTATGCTATTTTCAGTTACAATAGGTTTATTGGGCCATAGCAATATCTTAAAGCAAGGAACATCTATATGTGAGGAAAAATGTTAATGATATTGCAGTGTAACAGTAAAAAGCAAACAAGGGCCAGCTGTGATGACACACACCTGTAATTCCAGCACTCAGGAAGCTGAGGCAGGAGGATCACTGAGAGTTCAAGGCCAGCATATGCTACATAGTGAGACCTTGCTCAAAAAGAAGGAAGAATAGAAGGAGGAATAAGAGGAGGGGGAAGGGGAGGGGAGGAGGAGGAGAAGAAGAAGAGAAAGAAGAAGAGAAAGGAAGAAGAGGAAGAAGAAGAGAAGAAAAGAAGAAGGAGGAGGAGGAGGAGGAAGAGGGGTATTGCTATAATAACAGAGTCTGAACAAGTTTCAGGAAGGAGAATGCCACAGCGGCCAAGTATTTTTAGGGGAGGTTAACTTCATGGAGGATCTGGAGCACATACAAACTGTGACACCATCCCTGCAGCATAAGAACAAAGGTAGAAGCAGAAGTTCAAGGGGGGAAGCAGGTATGGTACATGGGAAACCAAGGCAGATACCCAGAGGATGCCTGAACTCTATAAGGGGGTGTTGGAGGAATCATGAGGTGTTAGAGACAGCTATAAAGCTCAAGAAATATCAGTTTTTAATCCTGGGAGCAAAAGGTATTGTCAGAGGTTTAGGAGGGAATTTAGGAAGGGAAGTTGGAAGAGAATGCCAAGTGATATTTTCCAAAGGCCAGTCTTGATATGGTGTAGGGTAGATTTCAGGTAGAAAATCACCTCCAGGGTACTGATCAGGCCATGAGGCAGAGAAATCGAGGGAATAGAGGGGAAAGGAATAATGATCCAACAATTTCCAGACTAGAAAATTTGACTAGCAAAGGTTGCTAACATCCCTTCTCTGATAGTTTCAGTAACCTAATTAATGGCATTTTTTTCTGAAAGGTTTCACAAAAGTAAGGCTGATGCCAGGAATTCAAACACGTATCATCTCACGGCCCACTTGCTGTGCGCAGGGCAGAGCTGGGGTGCTACCACCTGCGTGGAAAAAAGCCCCTCCAGGGATGGGAAAAGAAAACTGTCACCATCCAGACAGGTTCCCAGCTCAGCCCATCCAAGCCTACGGAAACCTCCCATTCTTGCCTTAGGGAGCTTTGACTTCTTTCCCTAGAGTCCGCACACATGGAAGAGGCTTTGCTCTCCCTCTTTTGCAACCAACACTGGGCCTTGTTGACAAGAGTCAAAATTTTGACTTAGCCTTTAATTTGTTGTCCTTTAATTAATCCCCCCCCAACTTTCTAAGATTTCCTACTATTCTCATGATGTGGAGACCAGGGCCACTCAGTAACAACCCTAAAATGTACTCCAGATCTCAGATGTCACTGTACTGAGTATCTATGACTCTGTGTCTCTGTTTGTCCTCATATTCTCCCTCAAGCTATCCTCAGCCCCATCCCCATAGAAAAGAAGTGCAAGGACAAAAAGGCAGAATATCCAGGCACTCAGATCAGAAGAGCGCATCTAGTAGCCCTCACTCCTATAGAGGTGGGAGAGGCCGGTCAGGCTGCAGGAGGAAAAGAGGTTTAGGAAATCCTTCAAACTAGGACTAAACTCCTCACCATGCATTAAGGCTATTTCCAATTTACTTCCCTCACCCACCTTTTATTTCTCCTGCATGTTTGTTGAGCAGAGGGGTGGTCCTGACATTCACAAGTCTTTCTCTTTGTACAGCACACATGATAAACCCATTCGGATGATCTGAAGCCCTTATGGCTCCAAGAACTGGGTTCCCACCAAGAATTCAGAGTGTAAGAACTTAGACGTGGTGCTATCTGTGTCATTCAAATACAACCAAATTTGGCATTTATGTCTCAAAGCTTAATATATGTGAAGCATCAAGCTAGGCCATTAGAACTAACTCAGGAGGGAGATGACATGGTTACCACTGTCAGGGGCCTGCCGGAAGATTTGAGAGGCGTGGTTGACAAATGATCCTGAAATGCTCAGCGCTCAAGGATATCTTGCAGGATGACAGAGACAAGGGTTCTGGAGGTGGAATGTGCTCCTTTGACCCCACAGCCACCAGGGCCAAAGGCTGAGCTCTCAGAGGGACTGCTGCACCTGTCCCTGTATCTCATGGAGCCCCTTGAGGGATGTAAAGGAAGGTTTCCAGGCACAAACTCAGGGAAATTTCAAGGGCTGGGTCTGGATAAATGACTTTTCCTGTCCATGTGGCTCCAGGAGCTGGCTTCCCACTACAAGGCCATCTAAGCTGGAGGTCTGCTGGCCAGCGGATGTGGATGGCAGGCGTAGCTAAAGGCATCCTGGGAACAATGAGCTGGGCCTGCTTTCACCTGTTGTTCTCCTTCTGACAGCTGTGGGAGATGAATGAGCCCTAGAGGAGCCAGCAGCTAAGAGGAGGCTGGGCCAGTCCCTGTGTGGCCTCTGTGCAAGCACTCGTACACACACACACACACACACACACACACACAAATGTGCTCATGCATGCACGCATGCACTCACACAACCATCATGGCAAACATACCTTGGGAATGTGGTAGAAACTCAGGCTGTACTGGGTGCACAGACTTAAACTCCAAGCTCCAGGTGCTGGCACTGCTAGGAGCATCTATGGAATGAGCTTGACAGCACTGGGCACCGGATTACAGGCCACATTCTTTTTGGTTGTGCTTTAAAAACGACCCCTCTCTGGGCCAGGGATTTAGCTCAGTGGCATAAGCACCTGCCTAGTAAGCACAAGGTCATGAGTTCGATCCCCGGTACTGCAAAAGGAAGAAAGGAAGAAAAGACCCCTCTCACTGTCTTTTGTTCTCACATCTCCAGAGATGTAGGGGAACCCTGGAAAGTACAGAGGACATAGCATGTCTGGGATCAGCGTAGGTTCTTGGGGTCCCCTCCAGAGTACGCCTGCAACAGCTTCTCCTCAACCACCCAGGAGACCAATGCAGACAGGTGATCTGTGACAGGTGACAGGTGACCCATGACAGTCATAATTTCACACTCTTTCCCTACATATGTGCCTGCACAAGGGGATTATACCCTGATATTCAGAAATCTTTCTTTTTCCTTATCATATTTGGCAAACTTCACCCCAGATGGTTGAAGTCTTTGTCTTAGTCTCAGAATTTAGGTGTGGTGCTATCTGTGCAGTTCAAATACAACTAAAATTTGCATTTATTTCTCAAAATTGAATGAAGCACTAAGGCCATGAGAACTAACTTAAAGGAAAGGTGACATCATTACTCCCTCAAGTGACATTCTTAAAGATTTAGGGGCATGGCTGACAAATGGACCAGAAATCTGAAGAGAATGGTACAAGACATAGTACAGTTCAGTGCCTACCACATGCTATAGAAGCTCAGTGTCAGCAGAGGGGAGGAGGAGTCCTTGGAGCCACAAAGAAAGAAAATCTGAACGTTTCAAAGGACAGAATAATGGAGTTGTATATGAGGTGCTGATATGAATATCATAAATCAAAAATTATCTTGCTTTTGGAAGAGGAACATATAAAATTGCTCAAATCGGAACAAAAAGGGAGGAAGAATGGAGTTAGCATTGCCCCCACCATCAGCATCTGTCATTGGAGAGCACGTTCTCAGTGGCACTAGGATCTCACTGAGGGGTAGAGAAAGTCCACTATCAGGGATCCCCCAGCTCTCTCATCCTTAATTTACCAATTAAAGATAATGAACGTTTTTCTCATGAGCTAAGTAATTTACTGATGCTTGAGATAGGAAATTTAGAAAGAACAAATAAGCAAGAAGAAGAAAACAAATCATATACGTTCTCACCTACAGCAACAGCTCATCTTACCATCCTTTTTTCTAAGAATAAATGTGATTCTGTTAAATTGTAACTTGGTAAATGAGAGCATTAATTTGGGGGCAGGTTTGTATTAGATCGGGCTATGGTCACACTAGTTCAATAATGGCTTAAAGAAAATGATGACACTTTGAATTGAAAGGAGTTATCCTGTAAGGATGATAATCGTCATTTATCAGATGATCCCTTGAATTTATTATTAACTGGATGTGTTTGTACAAAGAAAGCTAAGCCCCTCTGCCAACCATCTCTTCATCCCCAACACAAGCATGTGCTTACCCTCACTATTTCACCTTTGCTGGTCAGTGCTGCATGCCCGTGATGCACTCTGGGTAACGATGCACAGGCGCGCATTTCAGATGCTTTTTGTAACCTCCATACCTCTTGTTTAACCTCTGTCATTCAAGAGCAGTCTACCCACCCGGCCAGAAGAGTGTACGAAAATAGGCTGGTAGTGCTGGGAGAGTAGCTCAGTGTTAGCTTGCTTAGGAAGCACAAGACTTGGAGCACTGAGGAAAAAAATAGTCCCATACACCCAGAGAAGTGGTTTCTGTAAGAAGTAGCAGTCTGTAGATTAGAAATAATCATAAAACACATAATTAAATGGCTTGCAGGCATGCATAGAACCGGAGGAAGCTTAGAGACAATCAAGCCCCTCTGTGTGCTTGCTTACCTCCCAGACAAAAAAGCGACTCCACAATCTGGCTTATACAAAGGCCTCTTTGTCTTCCTCCTCCTCTTTGTCCTTTTCTTCCTTTTCTTCTTTCTCTTATTTCTTCTTCATGTTGTGTTTTGTTTTATTTTATTTTGTTTGCAATGATAGGTATTGAACTCGGGGCCTTCACACTCAGCAACATCCCATCATTTAAAATTTTGTTTTCTTTAAAACAGGGTCTCACTAAATTGCCCAGATTGGGCACAAACTTGTGATCCTCCTGTTTCAGCCTCCCTTGATCCTGGGATTATAGGTATGTGCCATTATGCTTGATTCAAAGGCCTCTTAAAAGTTCCAACATGTCTGTTTCCAAGCCCTTTCGTGATTTCTTAAAATGCCTGCCTTGAGACTTCTAGTTTGAGTACATATCTGCCAAACACCTTGTCAGTGACTTCACAGAAAATCACTGTGGCCCACACTGTCTACCTCCAAAATGCAAAAAATCACCCAGAGAAAGTAACCAGACTTAAGAACTTTCCCAGCCCCAAAGGGTTAAGATGGGCTGGTGATGTCAGTGTGAGCCCACTGCTGCTTGGACAGGAAAAGAACTTGAGGCTGTTTTTCTTCCCTGAAAACCAATCCTGGTGGAGTCACTGGGGTTTTAAAAACCAAATGTCTTTACAGCTTGAAATGAATAACTGCATGACCTCAGCCATCACGCACGCAGCCCCCGCTGTTATACCTTGAGCCTGGCTGTGCTCTGGGAGTCCTGTAAATAACCCTCGTCTGTGCTGCACATGTCGGGGACGGGCCGCCACCAGAAACTGCTCCAGTTGGAAGGTTGGAGAGACTATCTCTATGAATGCTGCAGTCATCTGGTAGCGATTTCCCTGATCCCATTGAAGCTAGACACTGGATCCATTTACAGTGTTACAGACCGTCATGAGGAATTCATTTTTATTGCTTGGATATGGGTCTCAGGACCACAATTACAGCCCTTTGTACTATGGATGTATGAGCATGAAACAAAATGATGACAATCTTGTTGCTGCAAAAGAGTTCACAGACTGTGCAGAGCTGAAACCTTTTGTTCACTGTGAGAATAGAGGGGGAAAAAAAATAGAGACTCTAGGCTGCATAGACAAGTCAGTGCCCTCAAACTATGAGTACCCTATGGACATCAGAAACGCCTTGTATCAGAAAGTTTGGTAGTGTTTAAGCCTAACTCTGCAAATTTTAGACAGCTGAGACCTGAAACTCCAAAGTGTAGAAGTAAGCATAACATTGTTATTATTTTTAATAACTGCATGTGAAAAAATTACTAGCTATGGATTAACCTCATGGAGATATTTATAAAACACATCGGACCAGCCAGCCAAGAGATCTGGATTTTTGTCCTAGCTCCTCCTCAAATTTGCTCCATGCCCTTGTATGTGCCATGAATATGGATGCTCAGTTTCCTCTCTATCAGATCACAGGTTTAGGTTATCTGAGTTCCCATCATCCCTGACTCCCTAGCACACTGTGTAGCATTGTGAAAGAGAAATAAAATCATCAAAATGTAAAGTTGTGTGTGACTTGCAGAAGTCCAGAGTGGCGGAGAGTGTTCAAGGACCACCAAAAATGTGATGACAAGAATCCCTGGGCAGCAGGCTGAAGGTGGTTTCCCAACCACAAAGTCTCATTGCGAAGGGATTGACATGGTGGCCTCCGTAGCTCCTCAACAAGCTAAGCCTTCAAAGTAGATCCACCAGAAGATGAGATGAGGCTGGTTATACAGTGTGAACAGGGGACAGGACATGAAGCTCAGCCTTTGCTCTTGCAGGGAACCCCTGAACCTCACAGAATGGCCTTGATTTGGCCCAAAGCAGCCCAGCCCCCAGGCTTCAGGCTGCTTGAGGTTCACTGGCTATAATATTCTATCAAGCCCAGACAAAAAGGGAAGATTGCAATCAGAACTTTACAAATTGTCTTTCCTCTTCTCTTTTGTTTTCAGCAAGTGACTGATGAACATACTCACTAAAAGTTCAGCTTGTTAACTCATTTCCTCCTCTGAAGGCATTTTTGACTCACCTCTCATTCACCTCCTGAGTCTGCTCAAGAACAGACAACTCTGAGTTTTTTCTCCAAATTATAGTATATCATGGCTTTGTGATACAAGCCCCCACAAGTAGTGTGGCCTCTGCAGGAAGTCCAGGCTCTGACTGTGTCCTAATCCTGCTTCTCTGCAACAAACCTGGCCCATCTCCCAATTCTGCTCCAGGGAAACCAAAGGATAACACTACCCAGACTGAAGAGAAAGTGGTGTCCAGACATAGGGTCCAATCAGGACCCCACTTCTGATCCATACACAAGAAACCTCCCAGCCCAGTTCACAAGGGAGTTCAACATAGCTCCAGCTGCCATAAAGGTCATATTCTAAAGGAAATGTGCAAGGAGTGTTTCCCATTAAAAAAAAATCTTAATTGTTCATCCATCATGTGTCTTCTAGATTTACCTCCAAGGCTTGACATCTTTGTAGAAGAGAGAGTAAATTTTTTCATGCTATGTCCTTCTGTCTCTCAGTTGGATGCCTATGTATGCAGAAGTCCAGGGCCACCACACGTGTACACACAGTCACATGTTTGTGTGAATTGTAAGTGGTAGCAGTCCCATGAGGGTGGGCAGAGGGACTAAAGGATACAACAAACCTGGAGCTTTATTGAAGAAGGATCTGCTGCATCAGCTCCAGGCACCTTGGAGAGAAAGCAGCAACTGCATTTATATCCTGTAAAGGACACAAGCAGCCTACATGGCTCTGGGGGATGCTCAGCTTTATTCTATCACTCCATGAACCATTACTGACTGTCTGTAAGATGTGCCTGACATGGTCTGTGAGTCTCACAGAGATGGCCTGGTTTCATTAGCCTGCCAGGTAAGTGCTTCCCAGAAAGTACCACGTAAGCCACTAAAAAGTCCTGGGGTGGCAAGTGAATCACTGAAGGAGGTCTCAGAGGAGCTGGGAAGGAAAATCCATTTGCCTATCCCTGGGGTAAAGGTCAGCTTCAGTAAAGCCATGTGAGAGGAGACTCAAGGATGTGCAAGAACTTGAACTAAGGGACTTCCCTTCCAAAAACTCTGCTGCTGATGCCACTCCCAGAAGATGCACCCCACCATTTGGCCCTCCTGGGGAGCATCTTAAGAATGGGTGTCCATAACTGAAATATGTGGTATGGTCTAAGAAAGGTGAATGGCTAAGGAAGAAAGAGGAACTTGGAGATGCTACTCTCCCCTGCACTTTAGCGCACTGAGGGGTAGACCCAGCCATCAAAAGAGAATCCAGCTGTCATTGTCATCGCACATGTGGAAGATGATACAATCACCTCCCAATGATTTTTCTTTTTCTGAACATTCCTATTTCCTTTTCCTTCAAACTTTATGCCTCAATATCTCCAAGTAAAAATAGCAAGGACATAAATAGCAAATTTATTGGGTACTGATGTGTGTGCCAGGCACATTTATTATTAAGTCATTTAAATCCCAAAGGAGGCATGAAGCAGGGTGGGAAGCAGAAATAGCCTACACATTTTTTCGGGCTTTTTTTTTAATCTAAAACCATAAGCCCTCAGGAAAATTAGGGAGGTGGAATGAGCAGACACAGACTTTCTTGAACACCCTGGAGGAAGAAGGAAATTTCCCTAAAAAAAGATTTTTCTGGTCTGAAAGAAAAAAAAACAAGGAGAAAGAAAGAAAGAAAGAAAGAAAGAAAGAAAGAAAGAAAGAAAGAAAGAAGAAAGAAAGAAAGAAAGAAAGAAAGAAAGAAAGAAAGAAAGAAAGAAAGAAAAGAAGAGAAGACTGTAGTTTATGGGATGGAAGAGAAGTAGAGGAATCTGTAGCCACATTCTCAGCCCCCTGAAAGAGAGAAAGCCAGATCCTGGAAGGACAGATGGACACAAGGGCAAGTCTCCTACCTTGAACCTGTCATGGAAGCACAGGGCTGATGTGCCCATCAGACAGGACAAGAGGTATTGCAACCGCTCTCAAGAAGATGGAGCATAAAGAGTCACAGGGGGTTATGATGACCATCAAAGCTTCCACCCTCTATGAGACCTGAAGATTGTGCCACATTCTTTAGCACAACTCTGAGAAGGACTGAGCTTAAGTTTCCTACCAACCTGGTAGAATATGAGTTTGACATTAAATAATTGTAGGAAAATAAAATAAGTCCTATTTGCTTTGCCACTGAGGTTTGTGTTTTGTTTTGCTTTGCTTGGTTTAGTTTTTTGGTTTTTTGAGACAAAGTCTCACAATGTGGCTCAGCTGATTTTGAACCTTATTATGTAGGCCAGTCTGGCTTTGAACTTGAGGCAATTCTGCTTCAGCCTCTCAGCTTCTGGGATTACAAACATACACCACCATGCCTGGCTTGCCACTGGCTTTTTGCATCAACATTTACATTTGTTATTTGTCTTTAAACTCCCAGCTTAACACCTATAGTACTCAATGAGTGCTGAATGACAGTCTGAGCCTGAGTAAAAGAGTGTTGTAGGTGACACAAATGCAAGTGTTCAGTAGATCAGTGGTTCCAAAAATGGGACACAGGGACACTTGAGGTGTCCCAAATCCTTTCATATAATCCTGTATCAGCAAGTTGCTTTTTCATTCACTTATACTAGAGTCTCCACAGGCTATGTGACATGTGATTTTCCAACTGATTGTATGTTGAAGAAAATAAGACAACCCCACTGTCTCCTTAGGAAATAATTTGTAAAATACAAAATCATGTCACCATTTTCAATGACATTTTAGTGCTCAAAAATATAACTACTTGCCATAAAATATTTTATATTAACACAATTAATTTTTTATTTGTAAATGTATTAAGTGGATTTTTAAAAATTTCTCAGATTCAGCCTTTCATATAGTCTACATTGATAGATATGACCCGTACAAAAAATGGCTCATAGGGATGGTCAATAAGTTTCAGAGTCTAAGAGGTCCTTAGACCAACTTCTTTGAAAACCACTGAAATAGATAAGAATAGCAAGGAAGAGGGGTGGGAAGTCAGGAGGGTAGATTTACAACTGGCCATTTGATCTTGAACAAGCCATTCAGCCTCTTTTGGCCTCATGTGCCAAATGAAGATGCTGGACCAGATATGTGCCAAAACGCTTGATCCTTAAAACTTCTGGTTTCTGCTTCTTTCTCAAGCAGGGACAGAAGCTAGATGCTTATTAGAGAAGTCTTGGCTTCCTGAGTACCCTGGGAGAATGCCACAGGAGGAGTTTGCTGACTAAAAATAACTGCTCTAAAACCTAGGGGTCAGAGGGCTCTTCCCAGGGTTAGGAGGGAAGATGATGTCAGCTCAGGGAGCTGTCAGCATTCCTGGCCCACTCAGGTCTATGGATGATTGCTCAGGAATTCATCGTCCTTTCATGCCTCCAAAAATGTCATCACTAACCTCTGTCTGAGCTCAGAATGGCCGTGTGTGTGTGTGTCTCTGTGTGTGTGTGTGTGTGTGTGTGTGTGTGTGTGTACACAATTTGCACATAGTCCATCAAATGGGAGAAGTAATCCGATTTAGGCTCTGACGCCCTTTCAGGGAAGACTCTCAAGGAAATAAAGCTGAGAACCTTGTTTTTCAGTAAGCCACCCCCTACACTGTGGCCTCAGCAAGCAGAAATGCTAAGGGGAGGGTGGGGTTGTGATTCCTAGCAGTGATGCTGTTTTGCCCTCTTTTGGCCCCTCCAGCTCCACCCCCAGCTATTGCTGGAGCCCACGCTCTTTTGCCGGGTTATTGGAAACCTACTCTGAAACACGGTTATAAATACGCAATAATAAATAAACAGAAGTTATTTCTGAAGTGTACCCAGGAATAGCCAACTGCCCAAATAGCCAAGGTTGTTCTTAAGACCCTGGGAAAAATAGAAATGTGGGTATGGTTTATTTTTCCATTGCCCAAAGCAGAATTGTTGGTCACATCAGTCTAATTTTAGTTTTGTGTTTCACCTTTTATTTTATCTTATCATCTTGGGGAAAGAGAGAAGAGGGAGAAGCGAGTAAGATTAGAAAGGCCATGGGAGGTGTTGAAACACAGGAGGAAGAGTTCATTAGTCAAGTCACCCTCCACCACAGTCTAGACTTTCATATTTCCTTGAATTTGTTAGTATGAATTATGAAGGTTTAAGATGATGAATGAACCATAGAGGAATGTTGTAAACTTCCAAATTCTAAAAGTATCAGACAACAAATGGAAATATGGATAGCTGAAATAAAATAGAAAAGCCACAATAAAGACTGGAGCTAATTCAAGGCATCTGAAAAGGAGTTTGGGGTTAGCAAAAAGGGTCTGGCATTAAGACATTTCTCCTAAGAACCCCCGGGCCACCAGAAATGGTTCTGTTTGTCACTTGTTACTGTAGAGTCTAGTTAAGTCATAGATGTCCCAGATACGTTCCCTTAATAGGTGGTTGGCATGCCAAACTCCTCTGCTTTCTTGCCTATGGAAAAGGAGCAATATCCCCGCTGTCCCCATTCTTTCCCTTGGAGAATAAGACTCAACAAGATCAGTGCATTTATTGAGTCATTGCCAAGATAATATTTTCAGTTCTGGATGAGGAAGCTGTTACTGGCAAGCTATCCCTCTTCTTGGGAAAGACAAGTGAAACAGAACCAAGCCTATGTGTCTCAGAAGGGAAGCTGAAATTCCTTCTGGTGAGGTCCTTACTTTCCAGGACAAGGACCCAAGAGACCTAAGGCTACCTTACAGCATCTGCCTGATAAGTTGGGCCTCAGAGCCATTGCAAGCTTGTTCAAGCACCCTCATATGTTCCTAGTCTGCTTTCTCTAGATCTCATCTTTGTTTATCTACCCTGGAGTATCTGGCTGTCTCTCTAATTGTGATTGACTTCTGGCACTTCGTGAATTTGATCCCTGCTTTTGAATTTCCTGATCTCAGCTCTCCTCAAAGAGTCTCTATTGGATCTGACCTTCATTATTCTATGGACTCTATGCTAATTCAATCCTAGCCAATGATTTCTTAACACCACCTCTCCCCAGAAAGAATGAGACTCACACATCTGGGGCTCTGCTTTAAGCTCTGAATGAGCTTAAAGCCTTATCTTGCCTTATCCTACACACAGACCGGGTAACTTAGGGTTGTCCTCTTTGGGGAGATATTCACAGGAAGTCTGTTCACCTTTCTTGGGACTCTTGGCATGTGGGTTTAGTCATGAAAACTCAACCATTCTGGAAAAAAACCTAGACTCAATGAAGTGACTAAATATTTTATATCTTCTTAAAGACCTTTCTCCAGAGCTACTTTCATGAATGACAGAATTCTGAAACCTTGGAAAGGCTAATTAAAAAAAAAAAAAGGCTAATTCCTTAAGATTGCAAGAAATAGATCTGCACAAGATCTTAGTTTCTGGGGTCTGACGAGTTGAAATTTGCAATGAATTATAAAATGATAAGCTTGAATCCCCAAAAGTCACTAACACATGGTAGAAAAGGCAGAAGGAAACCAGATACTCTTCTCTAGCATTGAGAAAATTATATAACTTACCTTTGCCTATGACCCTACATCAAAAAGACTATCCTTCTCCATGCCAAACACATGTGAGTGGCCCTTGGTGACATTAATGTGAGTACTGAGACCCACCCTGTTCTAAGAGTGAGACAGATTTGTTTTAAGGCTGTCATGTACTCTCTCTCATCTGCTTATTCTTGAATCAAGGACTCACATCTTCAGAACACTGAAGGCGCAGTCTATGGTTATGGAACAAAGTTAAACAAAGTGACCCAAATAAATTTCAAAGCCATGACCTCTTTTTTTTTTTGAGTCTTCCCTTTTGAGTTCTCCATCAAGCCATACAGAGAAGACATTTTTGTAACATGCACCTTCTCCACATCTTAATTTCAAATGAGTTTTAGTTAAAAAAAAAAATTCCTCCACCTAGAACTTGTCTTTCATATTCAAAAACTAAACCACTTAACATTATCTCCACACTATGTGTATGATTTCCCTACTGTTATTATGTGATGGATATTTTAGGAGTATGATATATCCTCAAGTATAAGGCATGGAGTTCACATTGTCTTTGGGGCCTGTAGAAGGATAGATTTTGAATAACACTATATAAAGAGGCTGTAGATCCTGAAAGTTGAAAATCTTTCCTATGATTTCATAAGATGCTTTGTTCCTTGACTTGGTTTTAATTTTGTACAAAGTGTTTTTTTTCAAGAACCTAAGACTGCCATTCTCAAGGGTGTTATTTATATTGTTAGTATTCAAAAGGAAATGCACAGGCATGTGTTTGGGGCAGTCCATCTTGTGTGTGCCAGCTGAACATCTTGCCAGATGTTCATGGTGACCTCATGAAGAAAAGAGTATGCAAGAGAAGCAAAGAGCTTTGAATTAGATCTATTCTATAGTTTTAAACTGGAAAATCACCACTACCAAGAATGATCAGGTAGCTCTGGAATCTGTTCAAGTTCTTGTTAAAGCAGGTGAATGGAGATTAGAAAACAGAGGATAACTGCCAATGGATTGGACAGAGAAAACAACTCATGTTGTCAGCTTCCACATGTGGAAATGCTTCAGTGCACAGGTTCCAAACACTTCCTCACTGAAGACCGCAGGTGTTGCGTGTGTTAGAGTTTCCATGTTTGCTGAGGCATTTGGGGGATTATTCACCTTGGCATCCAGAAGGATAGAAAATCTGATTGCACCACACAGTGCTGTTATAAGCAACACAGACACAGACACACACACATACACACACACACACACACACACACGCAGGTGTGAGCCTGTGCACACAACTGACAATATATCAACAAGATCAATGACGCATCTTTCTTTAGTTGTTGTATTTTACTTGTTTGCTTCTTGATTTTTTTGTTTTTTTCTCTTTAAAATTAAAAAAAAAGATTGATGACACCTATCCACTTATTCAATGACCAACTAACCTAATTTGACCCTATTTCCTATTTTTTCCCCTGTGCAGGATAAAAATACCCTTCATGAATTAGTGACATGAGAAAAAATAAAATTCTGATACAGTTTTGTAGTGTATGTGTTGCTTTAGAAATATTCTGAGAGTAATGAGCTTCTGTCAGTGTAGTAAACAGCAGACTCCTAAGGCCACTGGAGTTCTTTCCTACTAAATAATCATTTCCCTCAGAAAACATGTTTTCTGCATTCTAAATTACTATCAGAAATTCAGTTAGATTAAAAAAACAAGGTCTCCAAAGGCCTTGATCAGTTCCAAGATGCTATAAAAAGAACCATATACCAGGGGGCTTATAAACAACAACTACTTCTCTCCTACAGCTCTGGAGTTCAGAAATCCCCACAGGGCACCACTGTGGTCAGATACTGGTAGGATCCTCTTCCTGGTTGCATGCTACTGACTTCTTTTTTTCTTTACATAGTGGGAAGAGGGTGACAGCTTTCTGGGATCACCTGTTAAAAGCCTCTGTAGACTTGATTTATCTTCTTCTGCAAGAGCTAATCTCCTTCCCATTGTCCCACACAAGTGATGGTATTTAATTTCTCAAATCCGGAAAAAATCTACCCTCTGACCTCAGAAGAAAATGCTTCTCTTTCCCCCTGTAACTCAATAAGGTTGCATAGTGTAGTACTCAGATTCCAAGGATGTGGATCATACATGGGATACATATTACATGTAATTAGAAAATTCAGGACCCTGCCTCTCTTGCCGCTGCATGGAAAACAGAAAATAAAGTTTGTGCTCCCTGCCAGGACCTACCCACCTGCCTTGGGGTTAAATTGGGTTCCATTGGTCTTGTCTTGAAGAATTTCCATGCTCTAGGCTGCAAGATTCTTCTCGAGAAGACCTAGAATGTGATGTGAAAATTGAGCCCTGAAGGGACTTCTCAGAACCACTATGAGCTCTAAGTAATACCCCTGAAATAGCTTGATTCCCACAACTCAGTTGAAAGCAACACATTAATTTTTTTAAAAAAGCATCAATCAACTGAATGCCATTCCTTGTAAAATCTAATAAGTAGCACATATCTCCACCTAAAAATAAAGCCCAGCTTCAAAACAAGCCCACAGGGTCATAGATAGTATACGGAACAAAGGAAGTGTGAAGGTCAGGCTCCTGATCTCCAAAACAAACAAAAAAATTATGCCAAGGAGTTAGGTAGACCTGGTGGAGCAGCCCTATGCAGATCTTCATTGTTCTCTTGCTGGCCCTTCTCTCCTCACAATTTCCTGTCTTAGACCCTGATGATTTCAAAATGACTCCAAAAGATCCTCGTTGGCTGGTATTAATATCTTCATTTAGCTACTATTTTTTCTCTCATAACCCAGCACATTTTCCTAAAGCATCCAGAGACCTGGGGGCACCCAGAGGTATGCAAACTAACTGCCACACACTAGCACTGTGCTAGTGAGGTCTCCATGGTCCTTCTGACTTTAGGTTACCTAAAGAGGTGAGAATTGACTGCTTTGTGACAAGAAAGCCCATTATTAGGGAGGAATAATGTTGTTTGGGTTTCTTTCACTGTGGTTTTCAAGACTGAAAGAAGTTAATTATGATAAGTGAAATAAATCAAACCACAAACTTAAATATTGCATGATCTTTCTTATATGAGAAAACCAGACTGAAAGAAGTTAATTATGATAAGTGAAATAAATCAAACCACAAACTTAAATATTGCATGATCTTTCTTATATGAGAAAACCAAAGTATAAGTAATTTAAGAGAAAAATATTTTTTTCTATTACCTCTTACAGATAGGTAATAGAAAAAAATAGTTAATGCACATTATTTGAGCCATAAACTCCTTGAAACATTGCTGATCCATTTATGTGATGTGTTTATAAAAAGAAGCCTGGGATTAAAGACCAGATGAAAATTTCAAGAATTTCAGTTTGATTTCAATCACCTTCTAATTTTTTTTGGAGGTATATTTTGTCCCCTCTCTGGGTCTCAGCCTCCCTTTCTACAAACTCGAAGGATGGGGTCAGAGAATCTTTAAAATCTTATCCAGTTCTACAAGTGTCTGGTGTATTCTTCCTGAATCAAACCTGTTTCATCTTTAGACAATTATTAACAATGATGTCTTCTGACGTGGAATAGTGGGGTGCCATGGGACACTATACCACTATTTCAGTGGTGCTAAGTTTGGTATAAAGCTGGGGAGACCGACAACTGTAGCACTTCCACTGTTATTAAACTTAAGATCTACCAAAACAAATTGCCCCAGGGATCACATGACCCAGGCTCAGCAGCCAAGATGTGTGAGTTCCTCTAATGATACAGTTGTCCACTTGACAAATGCTTACCAGTGCACATAGGCCTGGGTGCAATAACAATAAAGGAGCTCATGACAGTTGGAGCCATCCTATTGTTCTTTCACTTTAAGAGGATGGTTTGGGTCTACCAATATGGGAGAGGAGGTTGGACTAGATGTGGAGCACGGTGAGGTGCCACCTGTAATTTCCTGCCCAAAGGCAGCGAAAATGGAGAGGCCACACGTCATCACAAACTGGGCAGGTGGGGTTTCCCTCTCACTGAGAAAAAAAGAAAGAAAGAACCAACACTGAGCTCTGAGGAAAACAACTTATCAGTTTGGTTCTCAAGGTTAAGGCTGGTATCCAGTTTTTGTTATGAATTCTCAGAGGAAACTGAGGCAGACAGATGTCTTCATCTCTTCTGTGATCACCTGAGCTAGGGTTAACATGTGTGCAAAAAGAGAACTTCAAACCCTGCAGTATGCACAAAGAGAAGGCGAACCGTCCCATTTTGGAGGGCAAGCACTGGATATCACTGACCAGGACCCCAGGTCAGGGCACAGAGTTGGTTCAACTGCCAGGGTCCACTTCCTTCTTTTCTTTAGATGTGATAGATCCCTAGCTGCTGCCTTTGAATTCAAATCTGATTCTGAGGTGTCCTTCTAGAACCACTGTTTCTTTTTCAAAGAAAAAAATGGATGAAGCCCATCCTACACCAACTATCTCACAAATTTGCCCTGGGCACTTTCATGCCCAGAAATACAGCCTTTGTGGGCAAGACAGGAAGTATGGTGTAGGCACCCCCACACTCACATATAATCTCCAACAACTCCCTCACCTGTGCCATCCTTTGATGTTATTACTCTTTGATGTGATTTTCTCAATTTTGTGGTAGATGCTGGGCATGAGTCCCATCTCTATTCATACTGTAATGGCCTGGGACATGGGTAGGACTAACAAAGATCCCAGGCTCTAGGAAGAACCTTGGTTGTCTACAATGACTTCTTCTTGCAAGTGAAGCTCAGTAATAGGTGAGAAATCTAGACTAATCCATTTGGGGAAAAACTCAGGATTTGATTCTGTCCTCTTACATGTAAACAAGGATGTAAGCAGCGTGAGCAAAGCCCTTGAGTCAAAACTGACCATGGGGAGTTTGGAGCTGAATCACAAATAAATCCCCTGCAATCCTGAAAAACTCAGAACTTGGGGAAATCGGCCTGTTTTGTGATGACTGAGCTGTTTGGGCTGACAAGCCACTTCTTGTTTACACTAATCAGACAGTGATTTTCTGTTGCTGACCTGAAAAACACTCTAATAAGATCACCATATAAATGTGTATAATGTTTTGCAACATCTAGCACAACCCTTGAGGGGGAGGATGGTGGAGGATAAAGAAATGAAGATAAGAGCCAGAATGCAGAAAGCTGAGGTCAGGCTGAACCCTCTCTCCTGATGGGAGAAAAGGAATTGCCCAACAACTGCAGAATATTTGTTTATACAATCAGCAAGATATTGAAAACAAATGAAACCCCTCTCCTAATGGGAGAAAGGACCTGCCTAACAATTTGTATGTCCTGCACCCCTCAGGTGCTCTATGTCATTGAGTGGGCCTCACTCCAGCCCTGCATGTGTGATCAATCTTCAGCTCAGCTTCTCCCCACAATTTTCATGGATTTATTGCTAAAAAGTACCATAAACATGCATTCCAAAACAAGTCCTAGTCTCTCTCTTCCAACTAGATTGTCACATCAACTCCTCCTGTAAAGAAAACCTGGAGCCAGTGAGTCAGAGCCTCCTAAATTCCCATCAAAACAACCCCATGTGTCTCCACAACATCCTCAGTACCCTGTGAACACCATATAGATTCCTGAGCAGAATGGGTGACACAATAGAGGAGATATTTCAAGAAAATTGTCAGGCAGTGTGATACAAAAGATACTGAGAAGCAGAGGAACTGGAAGCAGAAAAAGCAGGAGGGAGCCAGGAATCATAGTTTGGTCTGAGGAAGGCCAAATGGAGGCCAGAGGGAAATGAAGGAAGGAATCTAAGAGACACTTAGATTAGTAGTCTAATGAGTCGAACTCATTTGTTTTAGTAGCATATTCAGTTCATTCTAAGCCTTTTTGAGTTCACTCATAAGCCAAGAAGAAGCTCTGATGGTGTTAGAAGGACCAGTGGCAGACAGGCAGCCTTGAGTCTGAAAGAAGGGTTTTAATGAAAGGGAACCATTCATTAAGAGGTGCTTCATCTTCTAGGAGATGCAATACATGTTGTCAAGCACTCAGAACTTATCTGTTTCTTGCAGGGAAGGCTACATGTGCTAGGAAGGCAACTGTGGCAAATGTGTACATGAGCCCACAAGGTTGGAATGGAGAAAAGTCCATCTTGGATTTAGATCATTTACAGTTTGGTTAAATTTGTTTTTGCTTGGTGTGCTATATCAGAGAAGTGAGAGAACATTTACAGGAATGAGAGCATAAGAAATTACTCTTTGTCAAGGATATTAGGGATAGAGACAAGGATAAGCAAGTTCCCACATTTCCCTGTTAAAGCACCAATCATCTGTGCAGTGAAATACCACCAGCCCTCGCATATTAGCAGCGTTTCTTGGCTACTTCAATGTTAAGTCCATCTTAAAAAGTCCTGCCTTTTAGAAGATATTTTAAAATCCCGGAAATGTCCCCCCTCCATGAGATACACTATTTGCTATAAAGCAATTGACATTTCCTAGGTAACTAAAGGTAGGAAGTATCACGTGAAAATTACAACATTTAACAAGTAAGGAAACTGAAGCCTGGGAGGACTGACAGCAGAGCGGACTCTACCCAAATCATCACTACAGCTGAGGTGACCAGTCTTTCCCACCATCCTCACACCATTACTGTACTCTTCAAAGGGCATATTTCAGACAATAAATTAGTCAGTCTAACTCTTGCCCATTACCTCCAGGACTTAAGAAACTAGAAGAATGAAGACCATAAAACCATCAGGTCGTTCAATTTGTCACTTCTGAGATCTCTGAGGGAGATTTGAGGATTAGAGTGAAAAATGACCTGAATCTCAAGCCTGGAGTTTTCTGCTGGCTGCCTCTAGGGCTCAGATAGGAGACTGGGAAGAGGTGCTTCATCTTCTAGGAGATGCAATACATGATGTCAACTACTCAAAACTTCTCTATTTCCATGTGCACTCCACAAGTCACTGTGGACCTTGCCTCATATCCATGCCTTTGGAACGCCTACTGATTTAGCTTTGTCCCCCATCAGGAAATTTTATGTTCCCCTATTGAGCTATTTGGTGCTGTTAGAGCTATGAAGACGGATGAGAGGGGCTGCTTAGCTCATCACTGGAACATAGTTAATTCATTAAGGACCCACAAGCACAAGTTCAACAGCCATGGCTATCAGCAGTCTCCATGGTGTACTCAGAGTTGTGGGAGGTGAGCACACAGTCAGAAGCTGTCAGACAAGTCTTGTTTTGCAGTTCAGGAGTTCAAACCTAGGGAAAATAAAGTATTCAAGAGGATTTTCTGGTGTATTGGTATATTTAGTAGCTGCACAGGACCTCTAGATTGAGTCATTGAGTCATATCTGTCTCCCATTTTCCTGGGAAGCTGCGCACATTGTTCACCTGTTATCACTCCCCTTTGGAAAAGTGAGGGAAAGGAATGTGGATTTTCTATTTAAAGACGAGAAAACCAAAATCCGGAAAAGAAAACCAGGGATTCCTCTCCGGCCAGTTAGCAACAGAACTGCGAATAGAGCCCACCCTTCAGTCCCTGCCACTCTAGGAGGCAGCAGGGCTTTGCATGGCTCTGTCCTATTCCTCAGTGCCTCAGTGACAGCTGAAGAACTGATGCTTCACCATTCAGGAGATCTTCTGACAACTAGAGGACCCGAGGTTTGCACTGATATCTTGTGCAGCCTGAACTGCATCTCCTAAATTCATTAACACTTCGTTAATATATTGTACCATAATGTTTTTCAGACCTAATGAGACACTATCCCCAAATAACCACCAAGAACCTATCCATACAGTTCTGATAGGTCTAGACTAGGCAGCAAGCTTTCTCCTTTCTGGGACTTTATAATTTGGGCATTTGGAAATATTAGTTGTGAAAGAACTAAAAACACAGAAACCCTGGGGAAAGGTTTGGGTTCAATCAGTGTACAGATGTGGGCAAGGGAGGAAGCTGGTGCTCCTCAGGCAGACCTTGCTCCTTTCTATATCCCAGCACCCAGCCTAGACTTGACACATTGTGCTGAGAGTGCACTGAACACTTCTGAAGTGAATGATAATTTTACAAGAGGATGGAACCAATTTACCTATGAGACAGATTCATGTGAGCCTCCAAATTCTTAATCTTGTTCCAGCTTCTAAAGCACATCATTAATTGGAACATCTGCAGACTTTCATAGTCTTTATTTCTGCTTCCCTGTGTTAGAGCTGCTAGATGATCTGAATCTTTATTGCCAGTCACTTAGCAACAAAATAGGGACTAAACAGCTCTGCAAGCCTCATCTGCACCTCTTTTTACCATTCCAGATCACCGAGCAGGACAAAAGGTGATGTACAACCTTTGTATCATCAGGTCTATTGTATCAGGTCCACACAGTCTTCTGTACATGCTCTCTGCATGCAGTGTGATAAAAGAAAGACAGTGAATATTTAAATCAAAATTTTATTACAGTAAAAGACACATTGCCATTAGTCCCCTTCAAAATGTTTAGCTCATCATTTTTGTCACTTTCTGAAGCATCTCTGTAAGTCCTCTTTCATGTTTTTTCCTGACTGCCTCAGTGTCCAGAATTGATTCAAAATGTTTATGGCAATTTTTTTCAAATAAAAACATTGTGCTGTGTTCTCATTCACTGTGGACTTTAACCATTGTGGTGTGTCCACAGTGCCATGGTGGCGTGGCATCATGCAACCTCTGACCCTTCCCCAAAATAAAAATGACCATGAAACATAAATGTTTAGAACTGACTCAGGATATCAAGACAGCTGTGGAAATGCAATTAAATATACTTATCAAAGAGAACTCCCAGAACTGCTTCAGAGAGTGGTAAGAACAAGGTGTGTTCAAAGTGAGGGGGAGTTTTTTGAAGACTAATGGCAATGTTTCTTACTGTAATAATTTTGAAACATCCGCTCTATGTTTTGATCATATCTTGTATCTCTGTGTATGTGTCTAACAACACTTCTTGGAGGGCAGCTTTTATCCCATGAAGAATAATGACTAATTTCTCTGTGTTTTGCTAGCATTTAGACTGTATACAGCTGTCCGGGCCTGCATCTCCGAAAAGGAAGAACAAGATGGGTCTGAAAGCCTCATCATCCTCCCTTAGCCTTGACATCTGACAACTGGAAAGAGTCAGACGGAAAAACTGGAAAGACTATTGTATCTCTAAGTAATTTTTTCTCTCTTGACCTTATAGATGGTCCAGGAAAGACCACAGAGAGAGTCCATGAGGTTTAATGAGGACATCAGAAAAATGGAAGCAGTGGATTTTCCACCTTCTCCAGCTAAACCACTAACCTCTCTTCCCATCTCTACATTCTTACCCTGCAAGTTGCTACAGGTAACTTCCTTGTCCTTCTTTTTCCTTCTCTCTTTCTATTATTTCCCACCCTCATTGATTCTTCACTCACCATTTTGAGAAATTGTTTTGCACTAGATTTATGCTAGGTCCTGTGTAGTGGATTTAAAAACTTGTGGTCAACTTAAACTGAATTAGCGTGATGCTGAGTGTAGATGGCCCACTTGAGGAAAGTTGCCAGCATGAAAAAGAGATCTGGGGAGGAAGAGTAGCATTGTGGGTTCTTCTACATGGTGGTGTTGTTTGGAGTTGCTGGTTCTCTTGGAGCTGTTGGTTCTCCTGGAGAAGCTTGTAATGCTGGCTTCCCTAATATGAACTCCTAGCTGCAATACTCTGAGTATACAAAGACAAGTAAACCATTTCTTTTTTTGTTGTTGTTGTTCCAGGGATCAAACTCACAACCTTGTGCTTACCAGGAAAGTGCTTAGGCCACCAAGCTAAATCCCTGGCCCGAGTAAACCATTTCTTAACTCTCAAGGTAAAAGCTGAGGCCCAGCCAAGAGCTTAAAACTTGGCTTTAAGTCACATTGAAACTCAATGGGGAGAGGAAAAAAGAAACTGAATGGAGAAGCTGAGTCCATGTCTACTATTTTTGCACACATTAACAGTCCAAAGAGTTGGCCAATCCCAGAAAATCTT
Organism: Hydrochoerus hydrochaeris; assembly: GCA_004027455.1. NCBI lineage: Eukaryota > Metazoa > Chordata > Mammalia > Rodentia > Hydrochaeridae > Hydrochoerus > Hydrochoerus hydrochaeris. The sequence goes on from PVLA01000558.1 coordinate 320,601, forward strand.
GCTGCTTTGGGGCTTACTTGAAAACCTGAAGACAAGGCTGGATAAGGAGCATCAATGTACCTAAACAGAACTGCTGTTTTAAAATTACATCTGTGACTTCTTTTCCTGACCTGGTCCTCATCAGCCACAAATTACTAGTCACCTAGAAGCAACTGTCTCAGCATCAAGTTGCAAGCATGAGACATAGCATATTGTGAGGCTGATCTTGCAGTTGGACTTCCTAAAATGGTCAAAATTAGACCAGGATTGGCCTGTAAAGGTCTGACACCTTACACAGAAGCTTGGAAGGAATGAGGTTGAGTTTGAAGATGTTTCTGAACCCAGTCTAACTCAGTCCTAGCATTTTTGTCCACTCCTTACTAAAGTCCATAAACCATGAAATCGCAAGAGACAATACTTAAGACTTGTGAAGCAGAGAAGTTTGTACTTAAAAATCTCCTCAATTCTGGTAGTTTTTCCACTAGTCAAGGGAAAGCTTTCCTTATTGACAGTCAAGGTCTTTCTAAGGGTTTTTGTTTACTTGTTTATTTGATGGAAGAGAGAAGCAACAAAGTAGCATGTGTAGTCAATTTTCCATCACTATAATGATACCTGACATAATTAGAAATATAAAAAGAAAAAATTTATATGGATTCCTAAGTTCTTAGTTTTGTTCACAATTGTAAAAGTGTCAATCCATGATCAATTTTCTGGTTGCTTTGAGCCTGTAGCAAGATAGCAAGTTGGGAAAAAGTGGTGGAGGAAAATTTCTCAGTTCATGGCCATGAAATGAAAGAGAAGAGGAAAGGGTGGTGTCCTACAATCCCCTTCAAAGGCATAACTTCAATGACCTAAAAGCTTTCCATTATGCCCCACCTCTTAAAGGTCCTACCATCTCCCAAATAGCACCACAGTGGGCATTAAATCCATAGTATCTGGGCCAATTAGAGATATTAAAGATCCAGACTATAGCAATGGAACTATTGACTTTTTACTCATTTACAATACTTAGGTCCAAAGCCTAAGCATGTATGAGGGGCCTAATAAGCTGGAAAACTGGTAGATCCTTACCCTGCTTATAAGTAAACATAAGGCAAACAAGTAGACAATCCATGGGCAAAGCCATGTTTATAAGCCAAGCCAGCATCTCAAGGTTTGCCTTTCTAGGTCCCAAAACAACATTCCTTGGCCATTCATAGTATCTTTGCTTGGAAATGATTCTGACCCTAATATCCCTCCAGCTCAGTATTCCACTTCTCTCCTCCTCCTTGCAGGTAAAATGTGTCACATCTCCAGTTTAAGTTGTGATCATGTAGTTTCTTCCTTGTTCTATTCCAGGTGAGCCCCAGTTTCTGCGAAGAATTGGAGGCTAGAGGACAGGGATGTGCTGTCCCACCGATCTGAGTGCTTAGATGGATATCTATGGGGACAAAAGAAGGGTGCAGGTCCAACAAATGCCAATGCCATGAGGCATTCATCTCTCACAGGTAAATAAAAACTTCCACCAGTCTTTCAGAAGCCTGTTTGTCATCAAATTAATCAACTTCAAAGCTGTTACTTGTGTTATGGTGGCAGGAGAGGGGATTTATTATAGCCTTCAAACTAAAGCATTGGGACCACTTTGTGGAAGGTTTTTCAGGAAATTGCAGCCTGCCAGGAACCGGGAGTTTGGGTGTGTTTAGCTCTGCACACTGGCCTTGATAGTCATGGAACAGTCTAGAAATACCTGACCCACCCTAAAGTCAGTATTTTGTTTAGGTGTGTTTTGTACCGACTCATCACTAACCCTGCAGTTTTCAGCTGCCTCCTCCCTACCCCTGTTCCACTAGGTTCCTCTTTCCCCAGAGAAGCCTGCTGCTTGGGGCCAAAATAAATACCAGGGGTAGGAACAGAAGACGACTTTTCCAAAGGAGCGGCTCATGGCACCTTTTTCCCTGTCGTCTTTGGTCTCCACCTGTAATTTAGCTACATACCCTGGACGAGCCAGATGCTTCTCTCCAACTCATAGCTTTCTCAAGTTTCTTTAGATTGGCACCAAAAAGATTGAGATGTGGCAGCACTGGAAAATGGCATATTCTTTCTTGTGTCTCAGACCACAGAGCTCCACAATTAACAGAGACAGAAAAATTGATTTCTTCCCTTCCCCAACTATGCCAAATGTAGGATTCTCTGCTTTGCAGCCTTGGAAGCAAGGAAAAATGATTAACAGAGACTGTAACTTGGGTATATTAATCATGCAGATTAAGGATGGTCCTTGGTATGAGTAAAAGTGCTGCTTTCATAATATCTATGAAGGATAACATGCTTTACAGACCCCAGATTAAACAATCAAAACTTGAATTCAATCAGTGCTATCCTAAAATAACCCAGTACAAACTACAGAATCTTCATTGTGTTAACAAATATTTACCACTCTGGAATGAGATTCAAGCAGTGTTACAGGCAGCTGAGCTAGTTAGAAATATTATAGGCAGTCAGACAGGGGTAGGTCCTCAAAGGAATCAGCACAGAGGACCAGATATCTTGTGACCTTGGAGAACACAGATACCTCCCATTGTGGGCCAGATCTCAAGACAAAAAGCAAAACAAACACAACCACACCTGAAGTATAAACATCAGGGATTGATACTCTTAACTAGAGTATGGATCACCTTGTAGCCAGGAACAACCATCCAACCCCCTACAGGAAGAATCACTGTTCCATAAGAATGCTTGCTTACTTTGTGACTTGCTTCCTCATTTGTCCCTGATTTGATCGATTTTACATGAACAGTTAAGCTTGTTGGTTGACCATAGTTCTGTCCCATCTTATGGCAATCTGCCTTGTGAGTTCCCAGTTTTCCCAATATTGGGAAAACTATCTCCCAATCTGTTTTCCAATCTGTCTCACCTCATGGTTTTACTCTATAAAAGACTGTCTTTTCTAGGGATCCCTTCAGTCTCTCTCTGTTAGACAGAAACTTTCTTTTCCTTAATAAATATATTCTAGGGTCTGGGGATTTAGCTCAGCAGCATAAGCGCCTGACAAGCATGAGGTCGTGAGTTTGATCCTGGTACTAAAAATTAAAAATTAAAAAATAAATAAGTATATTCTGCTCTTAACCTCTGTTTCTAAAATTCATTCTCTGGTTTTAAAGAACATGAACTCGTACCAGGTGAAAGGTTCTTGCCCTAGAATAAATTACTGCACAGCTATGGCGGTGGTCTAACGTGGCAGAAGGCCAAAGCAGGAACGAAGACCACTTCCTCCTTTTTCAGTCCTAATTGCAACTCGCTTTCCTGTTTGCGTGCAAAGAAAACTTCATTCAGTTCCTCGCGCATCATGAATGCGAGCCTCATGTGCCACTTCTGATCACTTCTACCTCTTTGTATCCAGTTGAAGGAGCTAACCTAAACGCCACGGGGTGGTGCACTCCTTTCCACGTCCTCAATAAACCTATTCTTTTCTTTTTTTTACTTTTCACTTCTCTATTGTGCCAGAAAACTCTAACACCAGGCATATAGTAGGTTGGGAGTTTCATCCTCCTATATCAGTAGGACCCTGATTACAACCAGTTTTTATTCAGTATTTTAGCTGTATCTTCTTGTCTTGTTAATGTTTGGTCTGAAGACCTATTCTGTTTCTCCAAAGCACTTAGATGAGCTCCTCAAAGTATTCAATCACTTATTCTAGAGTCATTCAGAGACCATAGTCACCAGGTTTTATCCAGATTTTATCTACTTAAATATGCCTATTTTCTCTCAAAAACATGAACTTCTGTGCTAAAAAAAAAAAAAAAAAAAAAAAAAAAAAAAAAAAAAAAAAAAAAATTTAAAACTAAAAAAAAAAAAAAAAAAAAAAAAACCTAAAGTTTTAGGAAAAAAAACTTCCCCCAAAAAAAAAAAAAATTAAAAAAAAAAAAAATTAAAAAAAAAAAAAAAAACAAGAACAGGGGCCAGGGATTTAGCTAAGTGGTATAAGCACCTGCCTGGCAAGTGAAAAGTTGTGAGTTTGATCCCTGGTACCAGAAAAAAAAAGAAAGAACAACAACAAGCAACAAAGCAACCTACTTACAAAGATACAGCAATAGTTAAACTGGCTTTCCTAGACCCAGCACTGGAGTAAAGTTCATTAAATAATAATTTATTCAGTCATAACTGTAGGCAGTCCTGTGCTAAGCAAGTTTATACATTATTTTATTCTCCTGACTTCTGTATTTTTTTTATTGTATCACTGTGGATGGAACCCAAATTCTTACACATACTCAACATTTACTCTACCATTTTACCACTTGAGACACAAAGGTAGGACATGGCTAAAACTGGCTGAGAAAGGAAACGTGACAAGATCACAGAATACATGAGCAGAACAGTTCCCAAATTCCTGCAAGTGGATTTCTTGCAAAAACTCAAGCAAATTTTCAACAGAATGGCCTAAACCTGACTAGCCTCAGGAGGGAGCAATATAAAAGGGACAGTCTACAATGGCCACTGTGTTCACTCTTGCATGGTGGTATCTCCTTAGATTGTAGGCTTTCTTTCTTTTCCTACTTTTACTTGGTCCAAACTTGCTCTTCAGGATGTTTCTTTTCTTATCTTTAATAAAACTTTCCTACTGTTTGTGCTTATCTTGACTAATTCTTTTGCAGTACAGGAAGAACCTAGAAACTTCCTACAGGAGACTCAATACTGCAAAACCTGATATCACACTGAGTAACAACCTCAGCCTTGTAGTAAGTATTTTTATCTCTATTTTCAAATCTATCCAACAGCAAACCACAGGGACACTCAAAACCACATCCTGGTCCATCCTGGGTTATCAGACATAGAGCCCTGGGGTCCAAGGATCTTCACCACTGGGATCCTAGGATCTTCACCACTAGGGTCCTAGGATTTTCTCTTGTTCATATATTCAGTGACTACTGTCAAATTACTTTCCTTCTGGCTGGGAGTGCAGCTCAGTGGTACAGCACATTGTCAGTGTGCATTAAGCCTTATCTTCGATCTCTCACATTAACTTACTTAATAATTACTCTTCTTCCATGACTTATACCTCCTTTTAGTTTGTACTGGGTATTGTTGTCAATCATTTGCTCAAAGAATGTCACTGGCCTTTGTCTCACATGGTACTTGGGCAGTGAATGGGCAATGCTAGAAGACATTCCCCAGGTTGTCATGAAGATTAAGCAAGATGATGCCTCTAAATCACTAATCACAGTGCCTACTATAGGTGGCACCCAATAGATGGGAACTAGTTAGTAACAACAGCTAAACCCAGCCTTCCCACACCACCCTATAGCTGCAAAATTCTCCATGACCCTAGTGTAGTACCTGTAATGAGTACAGATCTGTATTCCTGCTGATATGGTCCATATCAAGATCTAGCAAAATGCTTATGATCTAGCAAAGTGCTCTGGAAATCCTTGCATTTCCCTACACTGCACTATGTCTTAATTTCTCTTCTCCTCCCAAAGCAAGTTGAAAACTTCCCCCTTGGAATAGAACGAAGCAATTTCCTTTGAAGGACTATACCCTTTATCTTTTTAGTCCATGGTATTCAAGTATTTTTTACAGATCCCCAAAACTTAAGGAAATTCTGCCATCAGACCACTTGTCAGAGTGACTTTCTGGTCCCTTCTCTTCGGAGCCAGGCCTCATTAGGAAAGTCAGCTAAGTTTGAGTTTTCTTTGAACTTCAAGTTAGACCCCTGGCTCTTCACTGCAAGGGGATCACAGGGGGAGCAATGAGATCATGTCTGCAGAAGCCCCCATCTCCTTGGAAGAAGATCCCTCCATAATTTCTTGGAAAAGCTTTCTCCTTCTAGCCATTTCTGCTCACACCATCTCAGTTTTCCTGTCTGGCTGCAGCCACCAACAGCAGTCTGCATGATTTTGCCAAATTTCCACGTACTTGCCCTCTGGTCTTCTCATGCTCTTGGGTTTCTCCTCTTGAGACCAGATGCAAACCTGACCACATGAGGAGAGTTTAAAATTATGTGGTCCTCACCAATCATTTAATTCTTCCAATAACTGTAATAAAGTGTGTCTGGGGACTTCAAGCCACATGTGTTTAGTTTAGTTTAGTTTTTCATAGTTATGCATTCCCTCACTCTGTCTGGATATCAGAATCCAGGAAGGAAGGAGAAGGCAAGTTCCTACTGTAGGAAATGTACTACTGGGGAGTACCATAGCTCAGGCTTCTGGGATCCTTTGTTAGCTTCAGCTACCTGTGGTTTCCTTTCTCTGGCTTCTCATTGTGCTCAATGACTATGAATTAGGAGCTCCTGGGGCTTCTTCTCTCTACCCGGATGCCATGGAACTAGGCTCTCATTTTGCCTCTCCTGCTAAATTTCTTGGTGATGAATAATAAATCCCTTTTCATCTTTATTTTCAATCCTCTCTATGAGCCGGCCATCTCTATGTGACATTCTATAATTTTTGATGGGGATAAGGATAGGAAGAGGCTTAAGGAGGACTGCTGACCTAAGGAGCCACTGGGGAGGTGGAGGAGGGTGGAAATTCGAATCCTAAGGGCAGTGAAGGGTTACTGGCTCTGCAGCAGAACCAGGGGATTTGCTGGCCAAGATCAAAGTCAGGGATGACTGACTTCTTCATGCTGGTTGGCAACAGGAAGGCCAGAAAAGATGAGACTATACAGGTAAATGGGGACAGATAGGTAAGTGGGCAGGGCTTTCCACACAATGCAAAGAAATTTAGGACCAAGAGTTCCTAGCAAGGTATTAATGGAGTTTGGCAAAACCAGAGGCAGGAAGACTGCCACCTCATCCTGTGGAAGGAATTTCTGAAACACAAAGCAAAGAGAAACCCATCAACTCCAAAACTTTCAAGCTAGGACATACTTAAAAATGTCTGGCTAGGGCCAGAGAAAAATTTCTGAAACCCTCAAGGATGCTGTGCTTCTGGCAAGGTGCTTGCCCTACATATATGCAACTGTTTAACTACTGTATCACTCCATGCATTGACCTCATCAGGTCAGCATCTAAATACAGCAGTGAGTCCAGGCCAAGACTCAGCATTCCTCTTAGAAGGTAAAGCCACCTTGCTGTCAAAGCAGGTGGTGGCCATAGCTGATCATCTTTCCCTCATGGGAGGTGGCAGGGAAAGCTTAGGTTCTGGTGCGAAGTCCAGTGGGAAGCCCAGACACAACACTTCACAAGTGGGCACCTAGAGTGTGCTTCTTAAATGGGTGGGGTTTGGTTCCTTTGTTAACAAACTAGAGATCAGAGTAATATCTCACTCTTAGTGATATTCTGAAGACATAAAGTGATAATGTAGTATTATAATATGTGAAGGATTTGTTCTAGGGTCTTACACACATTACATTGGCATTTTTCTTTGAAATCATTTTTGGAGAATCAGATAATAATCATAAGCTTTAAAAATTTGTGGAGGCAGGAGGTACAATTATCTCCATGTTTCTGATGAAGAAACAGATCCTCAGTGGGTTGAGTAATTTGACTAGGATCTCACTGCTTTTGAAAGGGTCAGGTGGGATGGTGGCCCATATCTTAGGACAAGCACAGTAAGGAGAGGGTTGGTCCTAGACTGAGTCTTGAAAAGCAGCTCATGCTGGGAAATGAGGATCTGGGGAGAAATGGGGGAGCCATTGGCCTAAGTCCCTGGAGTAGCCCTCTGGAGCCAGGGCCTCAGCAGGACAAATGTTGAGGGAGCAGCTCACTGGGCCCAGGCCATGAGGCAGAGCCTTGGCTGGCTCCATGAAATCACAGGCCTGCACTTTTTGTCCCCCAGTTGTGGGAGGCATCAGCATTTCCTCTTTGGAGAAAGGACACCCAGCCCTTCAGGCAAGGCAGGCAGGTAATCAGAAACAGCTGCAGCCTCGGCTGGCTGGCTGGCTGACTGGCTGGCTGAGGGTCAAAGATCCAGCCATGTGCCTCTCCCTGTGGTTTTGCAACTTGGCTGAGTTGCTGCCAGAGCCCCATACACAGAGCCCCATTCTATGTCCAGCCAGCTGTCTGGAACAGCCCACCTGTCAACTCACAGAAGGAGACTGGAACAGTGTAGGGCCCCTTTCAGTCCCTAAAGGATGACCAAGTAAATGAACAAACAAATGAATGAATGAATGAATGAATGAGTAAAACTTTCCACATCTACCATAAAAGACAGCCTCAGTTCAGCTACTGCCCTAACCTCCTGGGCTTTCCAGCACTAAGCTGAGAATTAGCGGCTCTTCAGAATTAGAGGAGTCTCACAGATCCTAGCTTCAGGCCAAACACTGACCAAACACAACTGTGACTGGAAAAGACACAGGAGTAAATGGAAAGAAGTGGAAAGAAATTCTAGCTAGGAGGAAGCGAATAAAACCAGGACTTGGGGCCAGGGAAACTGGCTTTGCCCCAGGCTGGAAGGAAAGGGCTAACCTTCACAGGCAGAGTACAAGGTGTGGAAAGAGTTAACAGGAAAACCACAAGCCAGACCCTCCCAGCAGAGGCCATTAGCCTGAAGGGCTCAGGAAGGGGAGGAGGGGAGCAGGACACGGTGAAGGCAGGTCTGACAATCAGCCCAAAGAGAGGCAGCCTGCTCAGCCAGACAGCCATTTCCTCCCTTTGCCACTCCAGTGGGAAGGTTTCGCTGGAGGCTAAACTTTCAACCCTGCTTAAGGGGGCATCCCCTCCCTTCTCACACCCCCTTTCCTAGGCTCCACCCAATTCAGACTGTTTCTCTCCAAAGCTGGGGAAGACCTTACCGGAACAGAGCCCCACTGCCATGCATGAGAGACAGTCTCATCATTGTTTTGTTTGGTTTGAAGTAAATCTGTTTCTGTGTTTGTTTTCAGGCCAAGATGCAGGATCTTACCCCCTCACACACACCCCCACCGCCTTTCTTTTTCTGTGAACTTGTTATGACTGGTTTTTATAGAGAATGGGCCAACCGTAGGAGAAGCGTTGGTGTCCTGGTGAGGAGGCTAGAGGCAGGAGGGAGCCCTCAGACTGTGTGTGCTGGCCTCAGGGACAGAGAGCTGGATGCTTCATGGGCCACAGAGTCCAGGGATCAGTGAAAGTGGCTTAAGGTTAGATGGTAGATGAGCCAGTGGGCTAGGAGAAAAAAGAAAGGGAAGCTCTGGACCCTAGAGAAGAGACTAGTTGAGAACAGTTTTTGATTTGTGCTCTGAATTACACTGAACTCAGCATTTCGATCACTCTGAACTCATTGTTTCTTATTTACTTGGAACACATGAAAGGCAGAATTTAGGCTCCGGCCTCTGGAGCACCCTGAAGAAGGTCATGCTTTGTGGCAACCACAGGATCCTGCTCTTGATTGCTTTTCCAGCTAATGGGCAAGAACAGCCAGGGTGGCACAGTCTGGCAACTGAGGGGTTCCGGGGAATGCATCGCCACCACCAGCTTTCCAGCAATCATAGCCAGATTAAACAGAAGACAGGAAAACACTGGTTCCAAAAAATTTAAACCCTCTTCCCAGAATTCCTAGGTACCAAGGTATGCCTTAAAACAAAAAGAAGTAATCAGTGGTGTTACCCACTATGAAAGTAATTCATTCCTTCAACACATTTCTATAGCATTATTTCACGTGGGGGACAGAGGATTAAAAGAATGCAGATGTCTCAGCCCCAACCCAGACCTATAAAATCAATCCAGGAGCTGGAGGGCCTAGAACTCTGCATTTTCAGTCAGCACCCAGCTGACAATCTGCACCACTGTTTAGGGCCAGGTGCTGAGACACATATGTTTAAATTCAAGAGAATCATCAGCATTTCTACAGAAGCACTTTAACTGAAAGCCACTAGTCAAAGTTGCTTGTGACAGACGGGTTTGAACAAGGCCACCTGCAAATTATTGTCCGGAATGAATGAGTGGAATTTGTACTTAGAGCTATTATTTCCTGGATTTTTTTCCCCACCAAAACTTCCAGGCCTCAGGAACAGGATGGTAGAAGGTTCCCAGTCTGTAGGTGTTGAGATCACCTAGTAACCTATGCCTAGCCATGAAGCCCTGAGACAGCCCTTAGGCAGACATTTCTTAGCCAGGAAAATTAGCTTTCCTCTCTAATCCCCAGAATACACTACCTATTGAAAGAACGGAGCTAACAACAAAAGGGAAAAAAAACCTGAGAGGAGAGCAACTTGCCTAAGGTCATCCAGCCAAGGGAAAGGCCAGCCAGGTATCAGAATGCAACAGTGTTGTGAAACAGAAGCTTCGTATTTGGCGTATTTATTGAATAGTTAAAATCCAAATTGACCAAAGGCACCACATTTCAGTAAAGCAGGATGAGGGAGCCTTTGGGATCTGAACTACAGCATGGTAACATAGTTAATGATACTATATTGGAAATCTGCTTCAGTGTTATCAGTACACGCACCAAAACAAAAAACGCACAGCTATGTGAGGCGATGTCTATGTTACTCACGTTGATCGTGGTGATCATTTACGACGTGCACAGATATGTCAACATCACCTTTCTATTTGTCAGTTATATCTCTATAAAGCTAGAAACAATATAAAATTTAAACTAGAATTTTTAAAAAGTTTGGAAAGCAAAAAGCATTCTTACAGCTCCTTCTTGTCCAACACTTTAGTGTTTCAGATAGAGGCAACGTTCCCCTAGAACCCCCGGCTCAGTAATGATGTGTAACATAGAGCCTAGATCCACCTCTAATCCACTTTTCCTGGGACTAAGTTGCCTTCAGTGGCCCCAGCCTTACAGGAGTTACCAAGGTTGAGAGAGTCGCTCTTCAGCCACACCAGAGCTGGCTTACACAGGTCCCTTTCATCAGCATCCGCCTGGTGCATTAGTGCTCCCGTGTGGCCAATCACCTAAACTGCACACTGGGAGTAAACCAGGCCTGGGCAGCCTGGCCTGAGCCTGGCCCCTACCTACGCCTCTGCTCCTTCCCCCAACAGGATAGAGACCAGTGATATCGAGGAATTCCGTGTATCAATGACTCAAAGGCGTAAATTTGTGCCCAAATGGTTGCTAACAAATATATTGAAGTGATTCCTTGGTCATTCATGAAAACTAAGACACACAGAGGCTTCCAAGTAAAGAAGCATATTGGTGGCATTAAAACGGCGTAACAGTGCACACCTGTAATCCTGAACGAGGGAGGCCACAGCAGAAAGATCGAGAGTTCGAGGTCAGCCTGGTTTACTTAGTGAGATGCTGTCTCAAAAACAAAATTAACCTCAGTAACTGAAAGATGGGCACCACTGGATTTAGGAGAAGAAACTGCTAATATTCTATACCACAGTAGAATAACTATGGTTGACAACAATTAATTAAATTTTTATTTTATGAAGAAATAAAACAAATTTTCATAACCAAATAAGAGAATGACTATAGTTATTACACTGTATATCATTAGTCACTCAGTACAAGACATAAGCCAAAAACATTCCAACATTAAAAAAAAACAGACAATAACACAAAGTTTCTTTTCAATGAATAATTGAACTTTTTAATGTGGGAAGAATCTTATGATGAAAGCAGAGATACCTTGCCCAGGCCCCACCGTGTCATAATGAATCCCTTGACCAACTGTGCATCCAGAAAGCTCTTTTTTTGTTGTCATTTGTTTTGTGGGTCTGGGATGCCAAGGAAATACTGTAACACTATATTATATCCACATGTCTTTTGATTTTGAGGCAGGATCTTGTTAAGTTGTCCATGCTGGCCTTGAACTTATGATCTTACTGCCTCAGCCTCCTGAGTAGCTGGCACATTACAGGTAGGCATATTCCACCTTACTCAGAAAGCTCTTATCAATATATAATTCTATTTCCAAAGATAAGGAACACAATGAGCTATTCTTCTTTGTTTCTTGGCTGTTTCACTTCTAGGAGACAGAGCAGACTTAGACTTCTGAAAGGCTGTATCCAAGCAACAACCAGGGTGAAGTCATAAAAGAACAGTTGAAAGAGGAGACAGTGAAACTCAAGGAGAGGAAGACCCTCTAGGCATCTCCATGTGCACAAAGCAGTAAGGAAAATGTAGATGCCATACACACCATTTCTTCCCCACACATCATTTCTTCCTTGAAATAGTCTTGCATTTGTAATTTAACTTCTAGAACCTTCTGTAAATCATGGAAGAAAGCAGCACCTCCCCAATGAAGCCATTGTGAGGAGGCATAACACACAGTATATACTCAAGAAATAGGAGCTATTATAATAATATATGCACACACATAAAATTTCTCTACATCCATCTGTGGGAGGACCCCAGCCATGAGCAGAAGTTTGCAGTGAGGCCTTGTAGAGGAGTCAGGAAGCCCAAAGTCCCAGATCTCTGGTATCAGTGGTGCTCCTCTATCTCAAGCTTTTCTGACTTCTGGCTTGAGACATGATGCCTCTTTGACTCTCCTTTAGTTGTCTTGACTCACAAGGGCCAGCCCTTTCTGCCAGGTGTCCTTGGCTGCCCTTCATAATTACTTATTCACCTACTGACTCCACTCTGTAACTAAAAGTTAGACTCCAGACTTAAAACACTGATAAAAATTTTAGCCAATTACCCCAGAATTGCCCATACCCAATAGGTAGCCTTTGAACCTGTTGGTATCTCCACAGGCCTCCACCTGCCACCCACTCCAGGGCCCTCCTGACAGCCACATCATAATTCAATGTCTGTCTGAGAAATGGGAGCAAAAGAATTACTAATAGACTGAGGCTATTTCCTGTGTGAAAAGTGTGTATAGGAGCCAAGTGTTCTCAGCAAGACTTTTGGGGGCCAGCAGACTCTCTCCCATGAGGTGGGAGTGGCCAGGTGCTCTGAAAGCCACTCTTCATCATGTCCCTCATTCAGCAAGTACAATAGAATCTGAACACTATCTCCAGACATCCATTCTAACGTAATGGGGTATAATCTGGAAGGGTGTCTTTAAGGTCTCAGCTGTGTGGTTTAGACTCAAGGAAAACAGAGCAAAGCCTGGACTTTGAATGGAAGCCTTGACTTCTCATAAAACACTTTTCCATAAGGGAGCATTGAAATAGGTGATCAAAGGGTATCCCAGAAACCACTTTCTCAAGTCCTTGAGTGAATAGGACAGATTACTGGTTACCTTACCCACCATACATACCCGGAAGCCATGTAGCCCTCTCCTCTCCACTCTTCTAAAGATGCTAGCAATTATTGCTGCATGAGCAATATCTAAGAGGCTTCCCCCTACCCTGTCATTCCATACCTGGAAATCTAATGCATGACAAGAGTTGAAGTATTTGAATTTTTTTTAAAAAACAAGAATTGAAAACTTTAAAATTCTCACTGTTTTGCACACTCAGATTGTGAGGAGTATATGCTTTTTTAAGGATTTAATAATGGAGTAAAGTTAGAATTGACCAGAAACAAGCAATAAGACATCTTTATGGACTTGTTTCCTGCAATCTACTTAGCACAGTAATGTTCTAGGAGTTGATGAATTAAGGACTAAAAAAAGAAAAGAGGTAGTTGTGCTTCTTGTATGGGACGCTGGTATTTCTTTGTTAATAAGTGAAACCTTATATGGTTTGGGGAGCAATGCCTCTAAACAAAAACAAAAACCAAGCCAATGAACTGTAAGTGAGGCTTATTTAGCTACCAATCTCCAGCTTCTGCCAGCTGTTCACACACCTCCACACGACTGATCTTTCACAACATGTATTTTGGTTTATGCCATTCTCTGGTCAAAGGTTCAAAGTTCACTTAAAGTCCTCTTCCCTATAATGTATCTCCAGATATATACATTTTTTTAAAAAACTAACAAATTCTTAAGCAGTTTTCCCTCTTGTATGACATTTACTCCATTCTGGCTTTTTATTGAGGCTAATTTGATATTGTTCACATATCTTTTATCTGCTCTTTATCAGGAAAATGTTATAGAGAAGTTAAGACCTGTATATGTCTCTTCCCATGACCCAGTTTAAAACTATGTATTAGACATTCAATACATGCCTATCACATGTACACAGATAGATGATAGATAGGTAATGGATGATGGATGGGTGGATTAAACAGATGATTGGTGATAGACTGTAGATAATAAAGAGATAATAGATTAGAATGATGATGAGAGTTGAGAGAGACACAGAGTATTCACAGTTTCTGTCTTCAGCCTTGTAGGGATGATGTCATGGCCATGTTGAAAGTCCTGAATATCTAGGAGCTGGGCTCATACTTCACCTGTAGATTCTTGAGATTCTTGAGTAGATTCTTGACTGTGTGGAGCAGTCCTGACCCTAGGTAACTTTTCCTCAGAGACCCACCTCAGAACATCTCTGATTTCCTAAGGGGACCAGATGTCCTAGTTTGGGCAAAAGAACCTACTGAGAAAATAGCCTGCAGCCAAGAACTCATGCCAGAGTATTCCAGAAGGGAAATAAATTGTCCCCACCCTACCACACATGGCTTCCCAAATAAGGAAGTGTCCCAGTCTGTGGAGTTACCCCTGTCTGCAGGTGACCACCTGATGAGGAAGATATTTCTCTAAGTTACTGTGTATTCTTGCACTTCTCATTTTTTCCATGTGGAAAGTGGAATTAGCACCCTTGTTTATATCATGAAGTTGCTTGAGGCAAAACTTTACAAAGAATTTTGATTTGCTTGTAAATTCAAAATACCTATATACAATAGTAACACAATTCAAGGTGGATTGTCCTTATTCATCAAAATGACAAATTTAGCTAACACTTCCAGATCTCTTCCATTCATCAATCATTTACTCCACTGTTCAAAATACCATGAGGAAAATAATTATTCACACCTGGTCTGAGGTACCCATCAGTCATTCATGGACACAAAGTACATACATTGTAGTGTTCACTTATCATGGTTCAAATACTTGGCTGAAAATGAAGTTTAATAAGGGGCAGCAGAGAAGGGTACACAGTAAGAGTTTGTGCAGCTAACATTTGCAAAGCACATTTCCAGGGGCAGCATCTTCAGAAACAGAATGCAGGGACCACAATAGAAAAGGGATCTCACCTGTGACCCCAACTTCAAAGAGCATAAGATTTGAGCAGATGGCTCAAACTTTAAGGCTCTTTGATTAAAGAAACTAAAATGAAAGAGGATGGCACAGGGGAAAGTACAGTGAATTCAAAAAGTGGTTCTCTAAGTGTGGCTCCTCTCTATCCCCCCCCCCCAGCACTGCCTAGAAACTACTAGAAATGCAAATTTCTGGGTCTCCCCTGAGACTTGTTCACTAGACTCTCTGAGGGTAAAGCCCAGCAATCTGCATTTTAACAAGCTTTCCAAGTGACACTGACATATGCCCAAAACAAGAACATCTGGAATACTGTAGATGATTAGATGGCTTCAGAAAATTCCATGCCTACTCCAAATTTCCTCACTGATATATCAAAGTGTGCAACACATCAGGTCAAAATAACCTTGAGGCCCTTTATCCCATCCTAATAATAAGTCCTTTCCTGCACTTATTAGACACTATTACCAATAGCACTTACTGTGTACTATTCCCAATAATAATTACTAGCTACTATTACCAAATTTAATAAATGTCAAATTTTAAGCAACATTATTGCTTAACAAGTGAAGGTCCGAAATTTATTTGTAGAACCTGCCTTATTGAATTATGACAATAAAACTTGTAAAATATACCCTATAGAATCCCTTTCTCTCAACCCACTCCAAGGCATCATGTTGCTGAAAATTACTCCAAATTGGATCTAACATATGTTGGGTCAAATTATTAACACCCATGTCAATTTTCTCTTCTCATCTAACTTTTGCCTAATAACTAGAGAAACTTATTTTCTGCTGTCTCATCTATTTTCTCACATTCATTCCCCATTCTCTCCCCAAACTGGCCTTTCTAGTGCTCCACAGTAGTCCTGGGAGTACATCTGTGTTAAAGAGAAGGAGCCTCTGTATTTTGAAGTCACATTTGGGGAATAACTCACTTATAGAAACTTTCACACCCCTTTCAAGTAATAGAAGCACCCTCAACATTCATATGAAACTTTCCTTTCATGTCCCTAATCCTGCTTTAAATCAGCACACATTAATGCTTTCATTCTTTTGTTTTGATTGGCTTTAGTGTGTTTTGTATTGTCTGATTTTATTATGTGTGAAGGTATGGACAGCTATTTTGAAGAAAACAAGAGATATTATGGTATCCATTGTTGATTTGCTATTATCTTGTTTTGAAGTACTGTAATGCTTTCATTCTTTTGTTTTGATTTTGTTCTGTTTTTTGTTTTGTTTTGTTTGATTTTATTGTGCATGATGATATGGACAGCGATACTGAAGAAAACGAGAGACATGGTAGCCATTGTTGATTTCCTGTTGTCTTGTTTTGAAGTCCTGTATCACTTGCATTATTTTGTTTGATTTGCTTTAATTTGTTTTGTTTTGTTTTATTCTCTTTAAAATAAAAAAAAATCAGCATGTTTTAAACTGCATTGTGCTTCGTCTTGAGAAGAATCAATCATGTTTCTTCAGTCTTTTGGCTGCTTTATAATTCCTAGATAGAATGTGGCTGCTAACAGTCTTCTCTGCAGCCCTGGGCAGAGTCCTTGTGTGCCATCATGCCCAGCGCTTTATGTTTCTTCTTATCCTTTTTTTTTTTTTTTTTTTTGCCTGAAACAACAGGTTAAAAAAAAATAGAAAGAAAAGAAGAATGAGGAGGAATAAGGAGAAAAATGGGCCAAGGAACAAGCGAACTTTCCTTCTCATCTCAGTTCAGTCCTCTGCTTCCAATACAGCCAAATGAGCTTCAGGATTCAAATTAACATCAATAGATTAGTGGAAATTGTCTTTGCTGATTAGTTGGCATAAAGATGGACAAACTAAGGGCACATCTTGGCTCAGAGTTGAGCAACAAATTGTCCCCAGCTTAAAAATCTCTTTGCATAAGAACCACACACCTGGAGAGCAGCTGCTGGGAAATAAACATTTATTTAAGAGACAGAGAGAGAGAGAGAGAAAGAGAGAGAGAGATCTTTCATGAATCTTTTCTTCTTGTATTCCTAGTTTGGAGATATTAGGCTTTGGGAAGTCACACTGTTTAGAATGGATCAGCTTAAGACATCTCCATTCAAATTGCCAGAGATCGCAAGACTTTCACAGTAATGTAACCTGGTCTAGCTGTCAATGCCATGCAGTACTATGATGGAGAAAAATAGAAAAGCCAAAGACGCCAAGGTCTGGGAATATTTTCTAGGTCATTCCAAGCAGAACAGAGCTGCCCGGAGGGTGGGGCACAGTCCACAGCCTGCCAGCGCCTTTGTGGCACCGTCTCCGCCTGTAGGACAGCTCAGCTGTTCTCAATATGATGGAGCTGAAGAGCTCTGTTCTCAGAGCCAGTTTTTGCTCACTTTGGTGAATCAAGGCCAGCAACTGCTTAGGAGGAAAGGATATTGCCTCTGGAAAGAAAGCAGGAGCAGTCCTTTTAACAAAGGAACCCAGGGGAGGAAATAGACACACACAGGCATTTTTTTTTTTTTTTGTCCCAAATGATTTCCAAACTCTCTGCACACTCATCAAGAAGCATGGATGAGGAAAATAATTATTCACACCTGGTCTGAGGTACCCAGCAGTCATTCATGGACACAAAGTACATACATTATAGTGTTCGCTTATCATTATCACTATCATCATCATGGGATAGTGTGGGTAGTATTTCTGTGGTACAGGGAGAGATGAGACTCCACTCCTTCCCGGGAGACCACAGGGAACCTAGAGATGAACAGCTGTTGCAAAGACTCCATGGTGCCCCTTTCCCTATCCCTCACTGCCCCATGCCTCCCTCCTGGGGAGGCTCAGGGCAGCCTGGAAGCTGGTATAGCTGCACAATGGTCCCTTCTCTAGAGGCATTATTCTGCTATCTCCAAAGGGTAGAGTTGGAAGATGGGGACTTTGTCCAGAGCTATGTACAGAAAGATCATAATTATCCAGAGGGTGAGCCATACTAGAAAAAGAGAGATTGATTAATAAAGGGCATTTTATCCAGCATGTTCCTTCAGAAGAGAGGAGGGCAAATCTGATCCAAGCAGCACAACCAAAGGCTTTTAAGATGCAGTCTATGTAAGAAGAGCAGATGCAAAAATTGTGTGTGGCCCAAACCACAGCCTCAGGAACAATGGAAGCCAAAAGGGATTTTTAAACAGTCACATTTTTAAGTCACATAGATCTCTCCCTCTTTTTTGCTTTTTTAAAAAGATATACTTGCCCCTTGTTTCTCCTTGGTTCATTAAATTTTCATTAAAATACAAATCCCATTTTCTATTTGCCTTCCAACACAAATGTAACATTTCATCAAATTTAATTCATATCACTCTTTCAGGTAGAAAATATCGCCCAAACTAAAGTTCCTTTCATTCCTTCCCCCAGTCATGTATCCCTCTTTACTTCTGAGAAGTAACAGGATGCCAGTGTATGGTTTCCATTATTTTATGCATTTATTGCATATATAGGTATTTTTAGATGCTTAGACATCTAAATGTTTTACATTTAAATCTATACAAATGGATTCATGCTATACATAGATAAGGTTTGGTAGCTTTTTTCATCTGCTTTTATATTTTTTAGAGTGATTTATGTTAAAATGTTACTAATTCATCTTAACAGTTACATTGACATTTATATTGATTTTCAAAATGTAAACTGAGAGGTCTTCTGACAATGTTTTTCCTGAAAGATGTGATACGAACCCTAAAACAGAATAGTTTACATATTTGTAAAATCTACCAACATTGACAAAACCACAGAGCAGTCATAACCATGTAACTTTTCCACTTGGAGAGCACTTTCTACTTTCCAAAGCATTTTTTTCTTTTTATTTATTTATTTTTTTATCGGTACCGGGGATCGAACTCACAACTGGATGCTTGCAAGGCAGGCACTTATGCTGCTGAGCTAAATCCCCAGCCCATCCAAAGCATTTTTAAATACCTAATTCAACCTCACCAAAATCCATGAGGCTAATAGGGGCTCATTTCTTCACTTGTGGGATAAAGGAGTGGGCAGTGGTTGATCAAGATCCTTTTCATGATCTGAGTTAGACCTGATATTCCAATTTTGCAAGTAGGTCAATCCAGGCTCAGAGGTACAGAAAGACTTATCTATTATCATGGTCCTGATTAAGGGTAGAAAAAGAGTTAAAACTTAGTCATCTCATCCCTTACACAGAGTACCCTTTCACTCCCACAGAATGAAGCTTATGCCAGTATTTTGGCTCTTAATAATAAAAGTTTCACTTGCACATGAGCATAAACTTTATTTAACCACTTTTATTGATTATTAGGAGTATAGGGATCTGATTGTATTGTATGGAAATGTTATCAGATTTCATTGCTAGAGGCCAGTTTCTGTTACAAAAATGAGAGATTATTTTAAATTGTTATTGTTATTAATACATGCACAAACACTGATTTATCAGGACCTGTGTCTAAGATTGTAATTGAAGGAAAGTGGTCTTTTTCATGGTAATATGAAATCGCATTCCAACAATGGCTAAAAAATTGGAGATACAAACATCCAAGACAACTGCCATGAAATTCTTCACCAGACCTGTGGCCCCACCCAAGTAACCACACAGGGAGATGTTCCCACAGGTGGCACAAACAGCACCAGCTTGGTGCGCTCAGTGTCATTGTGTCCCACACTCCCTGTGGATGAGAGGCTCAGGCAGGCCTGGCAGGATCTGAGATGACCCTGTCCCCATACTGGGTACCCTGGCTTCAGGACAGGGATGACTGCCACGAGTGTTCACAAATGCTGCCTTCTCCATTTCCCCAGAAACCAAATATACCTGAAGTTATATGCAAAATCCTCTGGTACTCCCCACTGTATGTGGATTTTTAAAAATTAAAATAAAGGATGCTAGATAAATGCCATCTGAATACACTAATTCAATTCCTAGCTTCTAATGGAAGAATTTGTTTCTATTACTATTGGAAAAGATTGAAAAACACTTTGTTTTCCTGCTGTGGTTAATGAGTCTCATTCCTATCAGTTCCAAGCCCTAGATCTTAGCTGGCACATCAGAGGTTCCAAAAGCACCTGAAAAAGGAATGAATGCCCAAGTGTTAGTACCTGTTGGGTGCTACCAACATCTCCCATTGGACTTACAGCTTAGTTAGCAAATAACGGTGTGGGACAAATTCATTTGGCAACTATAGAAACAGAGAAAAACAATCTCTAAACAGTCCCCTAACAGCCCTTTACATTGGAAATGACTATCTAAAAGAACATACGCAAACAGCTTTCACATTATCTATTGTTTGTATGGCTCATTAAAAACCTTTAGTGTTACAGCCCATACATTCTCTAAAAGGTTCTTTATTATACATCAATGTTTCAAGAGTTGATACCTAACACTGAAGACAAACTTCTTAAAAAACACTATTATTTGTGGGGACACAAAACCTGCGTCTTCTCCCACTAACACCCCTGAGTGGTATATATACCTGGGCATAGGTAGACCTTGGAAAGTGTCAAATGTTGCCCTAGAAATAGTGTCCAGGTGACAAGATAATGTCATGTGAGTGGACATCCCAAGCAACAGGGTGAGGTGCCTGAGACCTGGTGTTTCTATGCCATGATACCCAGACATGAAAAAACATCAGTGCCCTAAGTCCCCAGCCCATGTGGCCTCCCCTTCCTGGTCCTTGAGTCATCTGTCTTGAAAGTACCTTTGAGGGAGGATGGTGAAAAGAGGAAAACTAGACAAGTGGCCCACCCTAGAGTGAAAACATCATTTTTGGAAGACCAGTACAGGGTCACACTCATGACGGTGACCTGAGATGCTGGCCTCACTGAGGCTTTGCAGATCTTGTCCAGAATTCAGGAGAGAAAACCAAAGACGACAACCAAAAGGGACTCATAGGAGCATTGCTCTATCTATAGTAATAATGGCAAACAGTCAGAACCCCCTGCAGCCAAGGATGGGCACAAGGACAGCAGCTGGCTAGTGGCCAGCCCACCCGGCCACCTGCCTGCAGCTTAGTTGTAGGAAAGGTAATCGATGAGCCGGGGAGGGATGTTTAACTTGGCAATTTTCTCCAGTCCTCGAACACCAGTGGCTTTCCTCAGGCTTACCCTGCAGAGCTGTGACAAGGTCAGAGGTGTCTCTGGAAAAAGGGAAAAAAGGAAGTCTGTGAGGTCTGACAAATTTTAGGAAGGAGCACATTCTACAATCTAATTGCAATAAGATGGAATAAGAAAAGCCTCCCTTTGCTCTGAGATAAAGATGCACCAGTAGGCCTCCTCTGGAAGGCATCAGAAAGGACAGCCAAGGACTGAGGAAGAAAGATCAGAAAACAGAATTCAAATAATAGCTGCAGATTTCATTTTGTGAGTTTTCAGTTTGGGGGAGGGAATTTGGTTTGTTTCTGCTTTGGAGGGATTTTTAAATTTGTTTTTTGTTTGTTTTTTGAGCCATAATGTTATCATTTGGCACAAAGATTTGTCAGCCAAAACTATTCTGCAGCTAGTAAGGCTTCTTTGTCAATCATTCAGCCAAATGTGTACCAGGGCAGGTTCTGGTAGCTGGCTCTTGCTGCTTCTGGCCCCACTCCCACCCATGATGCACAGGCCACAGGAAACCCAAGAACTGGTGATCTGCACCAAAACATCTCCTACAAAGTGCTCAAATGAACACCGTAGTGGACAAAGACAGTAGCCCAAGACTAAACATGGAGCTGTTGTCAGAAACTCAGGAGGAACCAGCAAACCAGGTAGCCTAGTTGAAGGATGGAGGTGGCTGGTGGCTGACACAGAGAATATCTGCAGAGCAAACTCACTTTCATAGTACTCGAAGCACTTGGCGGGGGCGCTGCTGCTCCACGTGTAATCTGAGGGCTTCTTCCCCCGGTTGTCCCGGGCATAGATGTTGCCTCCAAACTCAATGAGCATCTCTATGAGATCTACATTCTTCACCTTGGCCGCATGATGAAGGGCTGTCTCGTGAAGTTTTGCTGCATTTACATTGGCCCCTGGAGGTCCAGAAGGGAGAACACATGTCACCAAGACTGGTACTTAGAACCAAGGGAAAAACAGGCTTACATCTTTGTTTGGTACAGCATGCAAAAGCAATCCCCATCCAGAATACAAAGTCAAGACACACAGATGCTGCTGTAGTTTTTAAAGGCTTTTTCAAAATCCTAGAGTAGTAAATTTTTTTACTTCTTTATGAGAAGGGAATAGAGTAATAATTAAGAAATATAACGTCAAACAGAAACAAAAAAGTGGAAAAACAAAACAGAAAGCTTCATTGCAGTTCAAACATCACTTCTGGCATCCCGTGCAGTCTATTTTCAGAGATTCTTAGATTTCTGAAAGCTCCTATTGAGCCATCTAAGTGTCCCTGCCTGTCCGAAGACACTGACACACAAAGCTTCTTCCTACTGTGGGCACACTAGACTCCAAAAGTACCGGCTGAATGAAAGAAGGGATATTCCTTATATATAAATGTTCTTTTACAAAATGAGACAAACAAAGGGAAAATATGTAATGTTCCCATCAGGTTAACCGAGTTCAGCTTTGCCTTTCTTATCTTTCTGGGTATATTCAGAAAGATGAAAAAAAAATTAATAGCCAAATGCAGTACTTTTTAAAGCATTAAAAAATTAAGATTTTGAGAAAAGTTCTATTTGTGTAAAATATCATTCTTAGGGCACAATTAGTTACCACATTCCATACAATGAGATCACCTGGGGCTTCAGAATTTGAAAAAAATACCGATTTCTTTAGTCTGCTCTTGAGTACATAAGGGGACTATAAAAGGAGATAGAAGTATTTTAAAGAACCTGAGCAAATATCAATAAAGTAACCCCCGATAACTGATACAAACCACAACATAAAATATGCCACCAGCATGCCACTACTTGGAAGTAATTTTACAAAGATTAGCAAGGGGGAAATTAGTAGGTATAAGGCTATTCCATTAGTCCTACTGCTTAAAAAATATTTGAAAATTTTGCTTTCTGCTTTAAAATATCTTTAATTCCCTAAAGGAACATAGGAACTATGTCCATGACAGTACTCACAGTATGAGCAAGCACTTCAACTCAGTCATAGAAGTGAAGAAAAGCACTTTGATTTCCCTCAACTAAAATTCAGAACTCAGGTCAACAAAGGAACTCTCACTCCAGAAAAAGGCCAGATCACCTAATGATTTAATTTGGCAAAATGAATTACAAAATATATACTTAAAAGTAATAAATTAAAGAAATAGTTTCCCCACAATCCAACCACTGGTTCACATCAAGAGTTTTCTTCCAATACTCGCCTATAGGGATAAGTAATTTTTATAGTATTGCAGTCATAATGCAAATGTAAATTTTAGCACTAAACTTACACTTGTAATGAAAAATAGAATGAAACATGGACAGACTCTAAAGTCCAGATAGCTTTCTATCACGTTATTAATTCTGGCAACATTCTTGCCAACCAGAATGAAAGGAATGAAAGTAATCATCTCTGTTTTAACAGTGGAGAAAGAGATGTAAGCCAAGCAAAGCCACTCTCTTAAGGTCAGAGGGAAACACAGAAGCTGGCAGAAGCTCTAGAAGTCTTCCCTCCCTTTCTTGTTTATTACCATGAAACAAGGTCTTGGGTGGTCACTCTTTCAAAGTGGCCTTCCCAGGGTACACAATGGCATCTTTTCAAAACTTGTTGATTGAGTGTTAAAAGAATAGAAGGTGAAAAAAGAGAGGGGCTGGAACCATAAGCAGCAGTTAGGAACATCACACCACATGTGCACACTGCAATGTGGATGAGTTTGAAAATACAGTGTCGACAAAAGTAGAAACAGGAAATATAAAATGCCAAAATATTTTTGTGCATCAAAAATATAGGCCTCAATTATAACGTGTGTCTTACAAAAGCACAAAGAGATAAAACTCATTCAGGTATACACTAGGAAAGGAAGATCAGGGACAGAGGAAGGAAAGGAGAAGAAGGGAGGAAGGGAGGAAATAGGCAAGACAGCAGCTTTATGTGTAGCTATGATGAAGTATGGGAAGTATAAGAAAGGGACGCAGAAAGGAAGTCAGCAAAATGAACAGCTGCATTTAAAAACCTCAACTTCATGCTTTGAAGAAAAGGGTCAATTGTGTTCATTACCAAACTCTTGGTGTCAAAACAAAATAGGACTAAAGTGAATTCAGAATAGAACATGGGCATCAAAGTGAAGGGACTCCCGGAACCATCCTCAGCCCATGCCAAAACAAGGCACAACCCCGGAACAGAAATATAAATAGCTCAATATATGCTTTTTGTAGCAAGAAATTGGGTGGAAATATGTGACAGACTGTGCTGGGTAGGAAGAAACGTAATAGTTCTCAATGAGAACTATTTAATTTGATCACTAACAGTAAATATTTCAGAACTCAGGTCAGCAAAGAAACTCTCATTCCAGAAAAAGGCCAGATGCTTTACTGGGGTTAAATATTTACTGTTAGTGATCAAATTAAACATTACTTCACCGAATGAACCGAACTTTCAGCCTCCCCAGCCCTCCTCACCAGTAAACAAAGTCTAGATCTTTAATTCAGCCTTACTGCCCACAAAAAGGTCAGAGAGCACAAGGGTCTCTGTGTGTACTCCGTGGGTGCAACGTGGCTACTCCACAGCTTGGCTTTTCAAGCAGAGACAGGGCCTCACTGAAGTCACATGAAAGAATGCCTGCTGGCGTGTTTCTAGAGGAAACACATCTTTTTCTAGCTTTTCCAAGTGGCCTGTGACTCAACCCCAATAATTCAGAATCACTACTTATAAAAATCCATTTGTGGGCTGGGCATGATGGCACATGCTTGTAACTCCAGCATTTAGGAAGCTGAGGCAGGAGGATTGCTATAAGTTTGAACCCAGCCTGAACTACAAAGTGAGACCCTGTGTCAAAAACAAAACAAAACAAAACAAAACAAAACAAAACAAAAAAGTCCACTTGTGAGTACATATGGGTATGCATGCTACCTTGTCTTTCTACTTCTCTTTAGTTTTGAAAATGTTTCACAGTATATATATATATATATATTTTGTACTGGGGATTGAACTCATGACCTCACACTAGCAAGGCAGGCAATTATGCTGCTGAGCTAAATCCCTGGCTAAAAAAAAATTTCTAAAAAAAAAAAATCCACTTGAACCAACAAGGTCTCTTTAAAAAGACCATTGATAAGATTAAGATGGCCATTGAGGATTACATTTAAAGCTGACAACCTCTCATATCAAAAAGCATCAGGCTAAAACTGACAATATCATGAAGATTTCCCCAAAAGGCCTAATAACCTTTAACTGCCCAGTTAGATGGAAACTCCCTTTAAAAACTACTGGGTAATCTTTTAAAAAGCTATAATGGATATTACAGTTGTCTGTCTGTTCCTTTCCAATTCTCCCCACTATGTGGCCACCAGACAACATGGAATTGGGGCGCTGAGTGGAGTGGATCCACCACACCTCAAATCCACGTGTGGGCCCTGACTGGTTCAGACTCCCTCCTTACCACAGTAACTGGTTTGAGCAATTCAGGATCGAGCCAATCAGAAAACCTGGAGCCAAAGGAATCTGGTAAACTAAGGTGGCATCCAGTCTGGTTAGATGGAACAACAGGGGAGACATGCCAGACACTGTCTAGAAGGACAGTTTCACTCTTCTAAAGAAGCTACCCGACCCTTAAAAAGTCCGCCATCTTAGACAGCTAACTCTGAAGAAAACCAAATTGAAAGTTCAAAGGAATGGAGGCCTTAGTGACACTATTGAACCACCAAGTTAAACTGACTCTAAATCTGCTCGACTTCTCATCTTTGAAGTTAACTGAACCAAGAAATGACCTTCATTGTTCACTTAGTTGTAATTGGTTTCTTAGTCGCAGTCAGCCCTCCATAGTTTCCACATTCATTTAGAATCAATCCATGGAAGATCAGATATACACAGAAGAAAAGACTGACTCTGTGATAAACACGTACAGACCATTTCCTGCCTTCTATACTCAGCCTTTTCCACACACCTTGGCAATGGCTGGATTCCAAATGTTCCACTCTCCTAACTGCTGCAGACTACTCCCATTATACCCTCATGTCTCTTGGATTTGCACAGAGAAATCATAATGCAGGTATTGTGGATAGTCGCCTGTGTCCTCTAAAAATAGTCATCCACTTTTATTGAGCAGCAACTATACACCAGGTATTGTGGAAACATTAAAGATCTTCTCAATAACCCTACAAAATAGTTTCTACTTTTCCAGTTTTATAAGATACAGCAACTGAGGTCAAGGGTTCCCACGCAAATCAGGGAGCCAGCTTTAAGCCCTGGTCTGTGTCTTTGCCTGCCACAGAACAGGGGAGCCACTCATGCAAGTAAACACCAGCTCAGGTAAACAACCACACACCTGCATTGAGCAGCACTTTGACACAGTCCAGATGTTCCCGTGCACAGGCAACATGCAGAGGGGTCCCGAAGTGGCAATCATGGGCTTCCAGATTGGCCCCAACGTCTATAAGAAGCCTCACACATTCAGAACTCCCTTAAAATAAATGGAAAAGCATGTAAACATTCATGGATATGTACATTAGAAATAATAAGCATGACAAATGGCAGTTGGAACAGGTTGCTCTGTGTCTGGCTGCAAGGAACAGGGTAAACAGCTCATGTCCCAACCTAAGGAACAGTTTGGGAGCCTACACAGACCCCGGGAAGCCAGCAGATGGTTCTTTTCCCTGAGGCATGGGATCACTCCTGGCCACCAGGCAGCCAGAGAAGAGGGGTATGGCTGCCTTTTTGCGGTGAGGACAAAAGGTTTGTGACGTCTGTGGGAACAGCTGGGAAGACTCTGTTGACCGCTCTCCTCTCTAAGGCTGTCTCTGCACTGTTTCTGGGGAATGTCCAGCCCATGGAATGATGCACAGCTGCAGGCATCCCACTCCAGCCCTCTGGCCAAGTTCTCGCTGTGCAGGACACCCCAGTGCCTTACCCACCTTTTTCCTGGCTCCTCTTCCTGCATCTTCAGTGTAGCTTTGGAACAAGGTTCAAGCCCTTGTGCTCTTTTCCTCACACATTCTCTCATCACATAGTTACATCTCGGTTGTTGGTAGCTACTCAGTTTCTACATCCAGCCCTGAAATCCAGCTCCACACCACAACTGGTTGCTGGGCAGGCTCACCTGGATATTATGACCACTACACAGTCACTCCTTCCTCTTCCTAGGGGTCCCTGCTCCTGGCTGATCTCTTTTGGTCAGTGGCATCTCTCCCAGCTCCAACCTGACTTGTTTTTGAGACCTTATAACTTTCCATTGTCCCAATTCCTACTGATGTTCCCCTAGACATTTTGAATGAACTCATCCCAAGCCACTGTCCTACTTCAGGCTCTGAGAGATCTGAACCTGAATCATTTTGATGGCATTTAACACATTGACTCACCACTCATGCAGGCCTCATGAAGGGGAGATGCTGTGTATAATGGGGGATTGACTTTTGCCCCATAAGCGAGCAAGAGTTTCACACACTCGATGCTGCCTGAGGCACAGGCATCACAGAGAGGGGTACTGCCATCAATGTTGCGGGCATCCACCTGCGTAGGGGGAGAAGAAACAAATGTCAAAGGATGAGACAAACATCGTGCAACTCCCTTTCTCATCTTCCTGCAGACTCATCTTTGAAAAGACACTTCTCAGAAAAGCTGTTTTGCTCTTATTTATTGAGACACCAACTAGGTAAGGCAGTTCAAAGAGAAAGACACACAGCTGGGGCAAGGTCCCTTTCAGCCTCCCAAGTACAGGTGTTCCACTTGGGGTTCTTATCTCAGGGCAGATCAGCTCAGCCTCAGCCTTACCACCACCTGAATCTAAAAAGCACAGAGCAGGAAAGGAGACCCTGAATTTGCAAGCTGGGGGAGACAAGATCTAAAATGGGTCTTTTTTTAAAATTTTTTTTTATTTTTTATTTAAAGAGAAACAAAAGCATGTTAAAGTTAGAGATAATACAGAATTCCAAAAAAAAAAAGATAAACAATAAGAAATCAGTAGCTAATAAATTACATATTGTCCTCTTAGAAATCGTTGTTCAAGTTACAAAATTAAAACATATAAAGTAGATAGTCAAACAGTGAGAGTGTAAACAGCTATGGATGCAGGAATCTCTACGTGTATTTCTATCCTTTCTGTATTAGAGGGAAAAACAAAACTTAGCAAGACAAAATAAAACAAATTCCTATAAAAACATGAAACCAAAAAGTCATATAAAACCACAGTACAAGGTGATCTACAATGATTACTGTGTTGTTTCTTATTATCTTCAATAGAATGTTTATATCATCAAGCATAATTAAATATAGCAGTATAATTGAGTAAAGCAGTAAATAACAATATTGGTAAAAATAAAACATTGCAGACAGTATAAAACTTCAAAGGCAGGTAATAATCAAACCAGAGTGGATATTCTAGTGGATCTTGTCATCTTAAGTGCAGTTGCCTATACTCTCAGACTTGATACTATCAATCATAACAGCTTTGAATAAAATCTATCAATACAAAACAGCGATCCAACAAACCAGATTCAATTACGATCAGTCATGGTAAAACAGTGTAGGTTTTACAGAGCTTTAGATTAAGTTAATAGAAAATTAAGGATGTTTACCATACTATATCCTGTTATTTTGGGGATTACTTGCTGTGCCCTCAAATCTAGTACACGTAGAATGACTGGAACAGAATACAATACATTTAAGCAGAGTAGTGTGAGTAATGTGGGTTTTAAATCCTGGTGCACTATTAACAATATAGTGTATCAAGGCCATCTATGTTAGAGATTCTAGTTATCCTTCTCTGCCTCATTTCTGCTATGCTATTTTTCTGCCTTTGTTTGTCTGCTTTTCTCCTTCATCCTACTGCCTGCCCCACTCACTGAGGCCTTTCTGCCACTGTACCTAAAATCCTGGTATTTTTTTTCTCTCTCTCTAGAATGTCCTTCAGTATTCTCTGTAGGGTTGGATTGGTGGTCACAAACTCCCCCAGTTCCTCTTTGTCATGGAAGCATCTGGTTTCTCTGTTAATTTCTAGTGACAGTTTTGCAGGGTGCATCAATCTGGGCTGGAGGTTATTTTCTTTCAGGGCTTGGAATACTTTGCTCCAAGCTCTTCTTGATCTGATGGTCTGTGTCGAGAAGTGAGCTGTGATTCTGATGGGCTTACCTTTATAGGTAATCTGTTTCTTTTCTCTGATGGCTTTTAATATTCTGTTTTTATATTGAATTTCTGGTATCTTGATTATTATATGTCTGGGTGTAGCTCTGTTTTGCTTGTAGGTGGCTCACATAACCAAATGTCATTTTCTTTTCCCATGCTTGGGAAGTTTTCCTTAATTATTTCCATGAATAGCCTTTGTAATTTGCCTGTATGTATTCCTGATTCTTTGTTCACATTTCTTAAATTGTAGATTCTCTTGTCATCTTCTAGCCTTTGTATTGTTACTGCTTGTTTCCTTGTTGTTTTTAACAGAGCTTTCCTTTCATGATCACACATTGCAAACTTGTCTTCAAGTTTTGATAGTCTATCCTTAGTTTCTTTTAAGTAGTTTTGCCAGCTTTCAATGGAGTTTTTAATTTCCTGGTAGTCTCTTTGAATCTTCTTCATGTATTCTATATTTTCTTTATATTCTTTATCGAATGTTTCTCTCCTTTTTTTGTGTTCCTCCCTTCTTCCATCTGTATCTTCTTGAGAGATGCTTCCTGAGAGCATTTCTTTTATTACTCTACTCATATCCTGCTTTACCTGATTTAATATTTCAGTTTTGAGCTCATCTACAAGGTCCTGAAGATATCTCTTAATGTCCATTGAAGCCATGTCTGATGTTGCATGTTTGCTGCCCTCAGTCTCCCTTGTTTTTCCCTCTCCTGGATCAGTGCTCTCAGGGTTCTGGGCTGGGGGCCTCCTCCTGCAGGCCTCTCTCTCCTGTCATGGCCCTGGCTTCCCCTACACAGGTTACAGTGCAGGTCCCAGCCCCCTTCCCTGTTGGCCACATTTCCTCCAAAGCACTCTGGTGAGGGACCTCTGCCCTCTCCTGCCTGCTCTTGTCACTGAGGTGTAAGAAATGGCTGTGTTTGTCTGCCCCTCCCCACCCAGCCAGCCAAACTTTAGGTGCCTTCACCCGGTTAGCGCGTGCTAGGTGCAGGGAATCGATTTGGGATGGCTCATTGGGTCCTGGCCAGGGGCGCAGCCCAGTCCAAGCAAATCCCACGAATCTGCTCTTGGGAGGGAGGAACCAATTGAAGTCACTGTCACTCCCAGTTCAGGCTCCTCCTGCCTGATTCCAGGCTCCTCCTGCCCAATTCCAACATGTTGCCCATTTGGTCACACCCTTCCTGTGTGTGTGGGGGGGTCTCATTCCCAGCACTGAGCATGGATTAATGAAGGTCCCTTCACCAGCTCCACTCTCCGTTGGGCTCACCAACCCCCAACTTCAGCACTGCTGTGTTTCCTGTGAGTGGCGGTGGGAACGAGTTTGGGTGGCTCTGCCTGCTGGCACGGATTCAGGCCTTTGCAAACTTGGCGGGTCGCCATGAACAAAAACACTATGTCACATAATTTTTAGCTGTTTCAGTTGTAGTCCCAAAGTATTTGATGAGCTTTTTTACGTTTTAATTTCTTCCTGTGTCAAGAGGATCCATCTCCCTCTGTCTGGGTCTCTCCAGGGTGTTTTATTCTGGCAAATGAGTTGTTTCTCCCAGGAGGCTTTGTATTTTGTTGCTCAATGATCAGCCATCTTGTCTTCTCTCCTAAAATGGGTCTTAACTCAAGCTTCAGCTAAAAGGAGTGTGGCAGCCCGCTTAGCACGCCTCCTATACTATCCAAATCACAGACTGGGGAAAAGGTAGCTCCCTATCCTGGAAAATTTCACTTAGAACTGGTCTTTCTTCCTGAAAGAGTTAAAGCCATCACAATACAGTTATATATGCATACCCACACTTATAGCAATACAATTCACAATAGCTAAAGTATAGAAACCTATATGTCCATCAACAGATGCATGGATAAAGAAAATGCAGTATATATACACAATGCAGTATTAGTCATTAAAAACATAAATTTGAGTTATTGGTAGGAAAATGGGTCCATAATGCTAAGTGACATAAATCAGATACAGAAGAATATATATCCCATGGTTTCCTTTATATGAGAAACACAGAATATAAATAATTTAAAGAACAAAATAAAAGACAGATGGTAGGAAACTGGGATGTAGACTTCATGAAGATGGAAAGGGGCTTGGGTGGGGGAGATAAAAGAAAGGAGGCATGAGGAAAGATGATCCTGATGTGATATATAAGGGTACCAATTCCCCAAGACAATATGACTATGTATTGCAAAGCTATACCAATGATCAAAATACAGGAAAAAAGGAAAAAAGAAAGAAACATACTTAAAGATTTCTAAATATCTGCATGTAATAAAGCATTTCAACTAAGGAAAAAAGGCAGGAAGGAAAAAGAAGGAAGGCAAGGCAGTTCAAAGAGAAAGAAAGGAAGGAGAGACAATTGGTCTAAATTCAGCTTGAAGGTCAGCACACTTCTTACTTTCAGAGAGTCAGTTTGCCACCACCCCAATTAGTAACCCTGCTGCTCTCTGAGCCCAGAAAGCAGCTGTGCATCCCATGCCTCGTCACAATCCCAGACAGCCTGTGTCTATGATGTAGCAGGCCTGTCATGAACCTGCCAGTGCAGAATGGAACACCTCCACCATCATTTTGCTTTTGAAAACACCCAGTCAAACACCCAATCTTCCAGGCGAGGTAACGCACATCTACAATCCCAGTGCTCAGGAGGCATGAGGATTGCTGCAAGTTTGAGGCCAGCCTGGGCTACATAATGAGTTCAAGGCCAGCATGGACTACATAGCAACACCTTGTCCAAAAACAAAACAAACAAAAACAAAAAGCCCTGCTCAATCTATGAATGCTTTCTGGTCTTCAATGTGCCGTACATAGGTGGCTGCCTTTCAACTTCCAGCACACTCCATCCTGCTGCAGTCTTTCTGCCTTTTCTATTTAATCTCCCTCAAGGTGTTTAGTCTATCAGTGCATTAGCACATCACACAAGGCAAATCCAGAGTCATTTCCTCCTTATAAAGGTCTCTCCAGTCAGCCTCATCCTTTCCTGCAGATGCATTCAAGCTGGGAGGAGTCTTTCCTGCAGGGTCACTCACCTGGGCTCCAGCTGCCAGCAGCAGTTGCACACACTGTGTCTGGCCCTGCAGACTGGCCGCGTGCAATGGTGTAATGGAGTCTACCGTGACCTGATTAACACAGGCACCACTCTCGATCAACTGCCGGAGCTGCAAGCTCTCACCTCGCTGGGCAGCCTCATGCACAGGAGTGCGCTCCACCCAGAAACCTGCAGAAGAAACAGAGCTGTGTTAAGATCTTGACATTGCTATCCAGGGCAAATGAGCACACATAAGATGCCAAGTTCCCTGGAGAACACCCAAGTTGCAATACACAATCATATAATTCACCCCAGTATGCCTATTAAAATACTTGAATGATCCCCACTGTTTGGGTAGTGGAGTCCAAACTGCTTGGCAGGTGTGTGTGATGTGGACCTAGCACATCTCTGTGAACCCACCTGTAGTTCATCATCGTTGCCTGCTACAATTTCACACCTATTCCCCTCCATACGGTACCATCTCAAGAAGGGTGCCCAGCCCAGTAGTAATGAACAGTAGTCTCACAGACGGTATTGAGTGACAATGAAAAGTGGCTGTGTATCCCCTAAAGGTCAATGTGGGGGAACCAAAACCCTATGTTAGGAGGAGGGTTGCAGCCTAAAAGAGGGGAGCAGAGTGATCCCTGAGTCTTGTAGCAAAAAAAGCAAAGGGCAGTTCAGGAAGACCGGGTCAGAGAATCCCTGCAGAAGGACCCATACGGCAAGTGTGCCACACATCCATGCAGCAACACATCTAGAAGGACTCAGCATCCTCTACTCCCAGGTGCAAAGATGGATTAGACTCAGCAACAGAAAGTTCACAGGCAGAGGCAAGGGAAATGCAGAAGTGATCCAAAACAACAAGGTAACTGTGACAGTGGAGGAACATTTCAGGTAATGGGAACTTAGGAGCAAGATCCCAAAGAAGGCAGGGAAGCATCACAGAGGGGAAGTCATGGTTGTCCAAATTAAACTTTGCTTATCCATCTGTGTGGATAGTACCTAGCATGGTCCATGGCTCAATCAAGGTGCTCATGTCTACCTGCTTTAAATTAATGCATGCATGCCTGAATAAATGAATTTCTAAAATTAATTATAAAGTCTAGACATAGAATTTTTAAAAAGAAACTCTAAATCTAATTCTTTCTATATTCAGTCTTTAAAGGAAACAAAATATTGGTAACTGTTATAGCTTATATCTAGATGTCCCCCAAAGCCTCATGTACTCATAGGAGGGGACTTGGCGAGGAGGCTGGATCACGAGTGTGTGGTACTGGATAAAGAATGTCTGTGCCAGGGGTTTAGCTCAGCAGCATAAGTCCCTGCTTGGCAAACGTGAGGTCATGAGTTCAATCTCGGGTACAAAAAAAAAAAAGAAAAAAAAAAGTCTGGGGATTTAGCTCAGCAGCATAAGCACCTGCCTGGCAAAACCAAAAAACAAAAAAAAAGTGTCTGATACTAGATCAGCCCACTGATTGCTTAAGCATAGTTCTGGCTGTGGCTGAATGGATTTATTGAAGACAGAAACCCCAACCTGGGTGTGGATGGCACCAACCAATACACTTGGAGCTTGCAGAGAATATAAAGGGAAAGAGGCTGTGGTTGCTTCCCATCTGCCATGCTGTGGACTTTTTCTCCTCTGCCATGCTCCTCTACCACACTACCTTTCCTCCTTTAACTTGCAGGTGTCAGATATCTACCCTAGCAGTGAGAAGGCAACTAAGACAATAACCATATTTTCTAGTGAATAAATATCAGCTACAATTGTTCTAGCAGCAACAAATGAGGTAGAGTTCAGAAGCAGCAAATGTGAGGAAAGAAAGAAACAAGGAAGGATGGGGAGGAGAGAGGGAGAAAGGTAGAAATTTCTGACCATCAAAGTGCACAATAAACAGAATGAGCCATTCTCTATGTAAAGACAAGCAGCCAGCACCACAGAGATTGGCACCCCAGGAAGAGGTGAGGGAAAGCACAACTGGTAGATATGATCCTTAAATTTCTCTCTGAACCCCAGAAGAGTGAGCACAGGAAATGTGGTCAATTAATAAACTGAACAACTAGGCCTGACTTCAAGTTATTTTCAGGTCCTGTGCCTGGACCCCAGTTGTGACAAATGCCTGTCTCTCTGATTCCCAGCACTATCTCCCTTGGAGGATATGTGAGACCCTGAACTGTTCAGCACATTGCCACTGGGACTTGAGTTCTGCACCTAAGTTCTTGCCAAATGACTGATCTTCCATCATTCCATCCCTCTCCCTCTAATACAGCTAAATCACAAGTCAGTCATGAGGAACCTGCTCACAGGAGCTCCTTTCTACAGGATAAAATTGCATGCAGGGTATGCAACCTGCCATGACATGGTCCCAGTCTCTGTTTTGCATCTCCCCTCCCACCTATCTACAATGATAATGAAATGCATACAGTCCAGACTGTCTCATGGTCTCATTCCTCCATGCTGCATATGCTTTCTTTCTTTGCCTGGATTGCCCACCCTCTCCATTCCCTTACCTCATCCCACTCTATTCCAGCCAAGTTAGTAAATTCCTCCTCATCCACTAAGACCTGGTAGAATATCTACTCCTCAGGAAGCCTCCAGTGTGTTCCCCACCTGTCCTCCTTTCCATGATCTCCAAACCAACAGCTGATCTGCACGTTTTCCTTCTTGGCTCTTCCCCTTCTCCTCTTCTTCTTTCCTCCTCTTCTTTCTCTTTCTCTTTCTCTTCCTCTCTCTCTCTCTCTCTCTCTCTCTCTCTCTCTCAACTTACAACTAGCTTTGCCACCTTGAAAAATCTGCCTTCTAGAAGCCTTGGTCTCCTCCTTTGTAAAATGGAGATATTTATACCTATGCCTGCCCCATAGGGTGGCTGAGAAAAGACAAACGAATTCTCAGACATTATCTATTTTGTAAATGTTTAGTGACAAATGCTGTGACTATCACAGAATCATTATCATTTTTACTATTTCTTTGAATCCTATTTGTAGCACCTATGTAGTTCTCTCTGTCTTTGTTTCATTACAGGTCCCACCTGGTTCTCCAAGACCCAGTAACTCCTTTCTTGTCTTAGTCCCCAGTGGCCAACTGAGTCCCTGCCAGGTTTACCTGCTCAGTCCTGCAGTCCTCAGAGACTGAGCCCTATGTTCTTTATATGTGGTGAGCCATGGTCAGCTCCTCAGAACTCATTGCTGAACACATAGAAATTCTGCTGGCCTGGGCCAGCAATCTAGCTCAGCAGCATGAGCACCTGCTTGACAAGCACAATGTCATGAGTTCGATCTCCAGTACCAAAGAAACAAAAACAAAAATAAAAAAAAAGAAATTCTGCTGGCCAGACAGCCATAGTAGGAGTATTTACACCAGGAAAAACAGCAAATTGGAGATTGAGTCTATTTATTTTTTTATTCCCGCTCCCAGTTTTCTAGCATGCACTCCACTTAGTCATTTCTGCTTTTTGAAGGAGGATGCAGAGCACAGGACTCTCAGAAAACCATCTTTCATACAGCTGTCTGGGCTCACCCTGGTGGACCTTACTTGACACCAACTATGACCCAAAGTGCACCTGTCTCAGCACCAGCCCAACTCTAACAAAAAGCATTTTCAAACACCACCAAGGATGTCTTCCAGACAATTCTTTAAGGAGGGAAAGAGGAGTTGAAGGGAGGGAAGGGGAATGGGTAAAGATAAAAAGAAGCAAGATATATCATGTATAGGTACAAATTCCCTATGATGAATGTTATCATTGTATACATATAAAATATACAAATAATTTTTTTTTTGGTGCAGGGGATCAAACTCATGACCTCATACAGGTGTTTATGCCACTGAGCTAAATCTCTGCCTCCACAAATAAAATTTTTAAAATAAAAAAAAAGACAAAGATGATCCCATAGTTGGCTTCAGATGAGACCTAAAACATCTGTGATCCATTTTTTGGTTATTTTTCAGACAAGGTTTTAATATGCCACCCAGCCTGACCTCAAATTTGTGATCCTCCTGCCTTAGTCTTCTGGGTGCTGGGACTACAAACATGCTCCACTACACCTGCCCAAGACGTGCTCTTAAATGTCATGTAGGCTGTGAATTTTAGT
Source organism: Hydrochoerus hydrochaeris (assembly GCA_004027455.1). NCBI lineage: Eukaryota > Metazoa > Chordata > Mammalia > Rodentia > Hydrochaeridae > Hydrochoerus > Hydrochoerus hydrochaeris. The sequence goes on from PVLA01000558.1 coordinate 356,770, forward strand.
CATAGTAAATCACCAAAGGCAATCTGAGGCTTGGCTGCAGAAATGCCATTTTGGAACTGAAAACAATCAGCAGGTTCTGACTTAAGTCTTTTCCCCAAAATAGCCCAATAAATATTCTTGAAATGATGAGGAATGATCTACAGACATTCACTATATACAAATGTAGAAGGAGGAAGGCAGCCAACCACATATGCTCTGAAAGCACTGTGGAAGAACTAGGAAAGGGCACTGGACGCAGAAGGGGATGGTTTTCCCAAGGTTCTCAAAGGTTCATCTTTAGCTCTCAGGAAAGGCCCATAGTCTTCAGTGACTTCTCGTCCAGCACCCCAGAAAGCTAAGATTTACACACATAACAGTAAGGGGTAGAGCTGTAAAGAACCTTAGAAATCCTTCATAATTGATGCTCCCAGAAAAGAACACCAAAGTGCACCATCTGTTCATGGCTAACCTTCTCCCCAAACTGCAATATGATGATGACAGATGAGCACAAGGATAAGCAGTCAACTCATAAGGACAATGAGACAAGATTCTTTGCCCTAGTGGAGTTTAAGGATAGCCACACCTCTTCTGCAGGTCTGCTGTGCTAACTAAAGATAATATATATAGCAAGAATGGCCTAAAATGGGTGCTTACTAAATGGTGTTAATCATTATTGCCAAACTCTAAACCTATGATATGCATTTAAATTTTAACAGACTTGAATTTAGCTGTCATTTTGAGTCCCAAAAGAAAATACATCTCTATTTTTATTTGTAGGAACTCTTACCTAAAAATTTATGCTGCTTTTTGTTGCATTTCGAGATATTTTTAACCATGTATTTTTAAATGTTTTAATTATTGTCTTGTTAGCTTTTTCTCATTGCTAAGACAAAACACCTGACACCCCAAATTAGGGAAGGAAAGCTTTATTTAGCCTACAGTTTTTGGAGGTTTCAGTCCATACTCAGTTGGCTCCAATGCAGGGTGGTGTGGCTAAGGGACAACCCTTCATGGTGGGAGCAAGCAACAAGAGCAAATAAAGTAAAAAGGGGAAAGCATGCCTCTTTCCCTCCCTTATATAGTATACCTGGGTGGGTGCAGCACTCACACCGCTAATTCCAGCACTGGACAACAAACCAGTCATAAATGCTAAATTCAGCCACCTCCGTGACTGCATGAGGCTTGGGGGTCCATCCAAACATAAACCATAACATTCCATCCCTGGGTCCCCAAAGACATAAGTACATTATTTATGCAAAAGACATTTAGTCCATCTCCAAGAGTTGTGAAAGTCCTAACAGTTTCAGCATTGTGTAAAAGTCCAAGTCCCAAGTCTCCTCCAAGCAAAGTCTTTCACTTTTGCAGTTTTGGGCTGCAAAGTGTGGTAACCCAGTGCTTCTTGTGATGCCCTGAGGCCATTTTTCTTATTTCACTATTCCTTCTCAGCAATTGAAATCTCAGCTCTATCTTTATAGTCCACAGCTTTCTGGCCAAACTCACAGTTTTAAATCACTCTGCTGGGCTCTTTGCTATTGATTTACAACATAAATCTAGCTAAAAGCCCCCAACAATAGCCACACCACCACCTCAACATTCAACTGCCTTGAAATTTCTTCTGCCAGATTAATCAGTCTGCCACCCTTAATCTTAGTCTCAGGTAAAGTCTCTGGACATGAGCAAAATGCAGAAAAATTTTCGGCCAAGCCATAACACACATCATCTGGAGTCCAGCACCCAGTCTAGTCCTTCTTTCCAGCAGAAACCTCCCTAGTCTGGTCTTTATGGGCAGAATTTCTACCAGCCTTCTGATCTTCTAACCTCTGACCAGAATCTCCCATGCAGAACAGCTTAAGGCATTCCAGTGCTACTCTTTCAGGCTACATCTCCAAACCTTTCCAAACTCTTCCCACAAGCCATTTCCAAAGGCTGGTGAAACACATGGTCAGGAATAGTCACAGCAACAACCCCACTCCTCTGGTAGCAACTTCTGTTTTGGTTACTTTTTTCTCAATGTTGAGACAAAATTCCTGACACCCAAAATTAAGGAAGGAAAAGATTCTTTAGCACACAGTTTTTTAACCCTAACCCTAACCCTTGGAGACAGCTGAGTATAAACTGAAACCTCCAAAATCTGTAAGCTAAGGAAACTTTTTCTTCCCTAATTTTGGGCATCAGGTATTTTGTCTCAACAATGAGAAAAAGTAACCAAGACAATTATGAATCCCCAAATACTCTTTGCTAGTTAATTTGAGGTCAAATGGCATACAGTGTGATACATTTGATGGCGTAAAAAATTAAATATAAAATGTTTGACTTCTTAGAGGGACAAAATAGTCAAAACTCTGCATGAGTAAGAAAAGGACAAATGAAAGAAGTAAAACTGCATTGCCTAAGAAGTGCAAAACAACCAATAAACAGAAAAGAAAGTAGCTGCTTAATGAATGATAGATGACTCCTTCCATGGAAGATCTTGCCGAAAACACAGAATTAGACCCCTTAAATTCCAACTTTTCTCCCCTATGCTCTGTAATCACCCAGTAATCTACCTTGACTCCTTCCCTTGCCTTTCCCATCCCAAAATACTTATGACCAAAGGATGGAGAAATGCCTTCCCCTGGTTTCCAAGTCCCAAGCACACAGTATAGCACTACTGAGCTTTGCCTTGCAAAGACATAAGCTCTTACCCTTTTCTTCCTAGTCTCCCTGTGGAGAAATAAGGGCAGGTTTTCATTTTAAATCATGTATGCTTCAGTTTTCCTACATTGAGTGATAATGTTTCACAGGGCCATTTTATGAAGATAATCAGAAAATGATGTACAATGTTTTGCCTTTAAAAAGTACAGTCTGTAACTATTATCTCATTTGATACCTTTTTCGACTCTCCATAGGCTTTTCTGTTTTCTTTTGTTTCTATTTTTTGGTGGTGGGATTGGTTTTTTTGAATCAGGGTCTCACTATCTAGTGCAGGCTGGCCTTGAGCTTAAGGCAATCCTCCTGCCTCAGCATCCTCCTGGGTACTCGGATTAGAGGCATGCTGTGCCACCATGCCTGGAAATTTTTTATTTATTTGTCAAAAATTTTCTTTGAATAAAATAAACTTTTAAAAAATCTTTGAATTCCCATTTTAGGATAACTTCCCAGTATCTTTCTATCCCTTAGAAAATGCTCTGGATTATCACCTTATTTGATTCTCATTTTTAAAATTCTGTACAGATGTAATGAATGTTGGAGCTTGAAGACATTCCCAATTAAACACCATAGATCTTCGCTCCAAACACCTCAGACTAGTCAATGGACTCAATGGAATATTGAATGATCTTGGAGATCTTCTCTCCAAGCATCTCATTAAATTAAGAGTAAGAGGGAGAGGAAACAATAAATCCATATAAACAAACAAAATCAGTGCATTGGAAGACAGCTGTTTTGGACTATGTTCGGGAAAATTGGGGGAGCTGGAGAGCATGCATGTGACTCCTTAAATTCTTTATACTTACTGAAAAGGCCACATTCTAAGACTCTGTAGTCATTATTTCTGTGAGGTCTTATATTAAAAATGGAAAATCTACATGCTTTGGTTAGAGTATACTACAGATACAAAATATGAGGTCATTCTAGCACTCCAAGAGGCTGAGGCAGGAAGATCATACCTTTGAGACCTGTCTCAAAATAAAAATTAAAATAAATTGTTAGAGATGTAGCTCAATGCGAAGACTCTAGGTTCAATCTCCAGTATCAAAAAATACATAAATAAAAATTGGGGTCAGAATGTCAAAACGAGTTAAAGCTTCTATTGGAGGCTTCACTTTTTCTGGGATAGCATTTGTATTTTGCATCCAACACAATGAGCATATTCTTTAGGTCTGGAAATGAAATTTCAGCAGACCAAATTTTTGGTGAAATACATTAAATAAAAAATGGCAAGTTCAAAAATACCCAAGAGCCCCAGAAATGGCTCATTTATTAATGTAGAAGCATTTTTCTTCTCTAGACACATTCTTTAACAAACCACGCAGAAAACACGCTCAGAAGTGACCCCATACCATTTTGACCCTTTTAACCTGAACAAAATAAAATGTGTGTTTAAATAGTGATAAGCTGCTGCTTGAATATTCCCTTTAGTCCATTGAGTCATACTCTCAGAGTCAGGGTCAAAGTCTTGTGCCAGCCTAGGGTGGAAGGCCAAGTGAATAGACGCTTGTTCGTACCTTTGATCATTTTCAAGGAGGTTGTTTTGCAAAATGAATTAAAATGCCCCTGCCTGGCTATGTCTACAATTCCCTGTTAGCTAAATTTACCACTTAAGTCTTTTCCCTTTTGTGTGCGTTAGCGCACCCTGTCCTGTGCCTGCATCTTCCTCAGCGCGCTGCACTCTGCGGTTCTGAATCACCACACTGGGTACAGCACATCGCTGAGCTGCCCTGCAATGCGTGGGTCAGGTGCCAGGTGCAGGACGGACCAGATGGCGAGTCAGAGATGTTCGGAATTACCAGGCCCCTGCTCCACCCGCGACCTGCCATCTAACCGTCCCAGACAACCAGCTCGAAGGAGGGCGCGTCCCCCATCTCCGGGATGAAGGCCGTCAGATACGTTTCTACCGTCCCCAAAAGCAACTCCTGAGGTCCCTGTTCCCCATTCCCTGCCCCGCGCTAGTGGCGCCCAGCACATACCTACGTCGCCCAGGAAGCAGCTGTCCGCCGCCCGCGGCTCCATGCGGCTCCCCGGCCGGGCACCTCCGCCTCGCCGCCCGGCGACTCACGACACTGGAACCGGTGCCGAGACCGGGCGGGCGGGCGGGTGGGTGGCGCCAGGACACTGGGCAGGGCAGCCTGTCAGAAGCTAGCGTCCGCCGGAGGTGGCCGCGTGCCGGGAGTTGTAGTCCCTGCGCTCCGGACGCGGTACTCGGAGCGCGGGCTGCCGCAAGCATACGTCTGTGTACAAAGCATGCGTCCACGCGTAAGTGTGTTGTCCTGTGCAGAAATATGTCCTGTGCAAGCACGAATCCGTGTGCAAAATGTGTCTGTGTCCTATGCAAAGTATGTACTTGTACAAAACATGCCCATTTGCAAAGCACTGATCTGTGTGTTCATATGCAAAGTAGTTTATGTGTCCGCGTGTCCTGTGAAAGTCACGTTCAGTGAACAAAATGTGTGTCCATGTACAGAATAGGGCCAGCTGCTTTGCACGGATGGTACTCCGGAGAGCACCTGAGTCCCTCTAAGCCTAACTTGCTCAAGAAGTGCTTCCCGCTAGAGCTTGTGTTTCTAAAACTTGTGTCTGTGTCTTTCCAGATAAGTCAAAAATTTCAAGACGCTCAAATCCATTGAACAAAAATAGCTTCTCCTTAAGAACAGTTTTCAATCCAATGCTCTCCTAAGTCTTAGCAGATAGAAGCTGGCACAGGACCTGACAGAAATGAAGAAGCTGTTAACTAAATGATTCCAAATCAACAGCAAAGCAGCTTCCAAACTTTAAAAATTTTAACCTTGTCAAACCTTGTAACCTTGGCTGCATCCTCCTCACAAGATTCAGACCTGTACTGAACTTGAGTGTAGAAGTTTGGTTTAGGAAATTAAAATATAAGGGTCGTCTGGTCTGGAAATAGGTAGCTTGATCTCTGACTCCAGGCAAAGCCTATCCTGGAATCCCAATCTCATTTTAACTGGGTCAACAGGCACTGGATTTAGGAGATCTTAAACTTACCTGTTGGAATCCAAAGTTCCTGGGAATTCAAAGCCCCAGGCCCAAAGGTGACCTTTTAAACCTATTAGCAATGTGTCTTTACTATTCCCTTTCCATATTGTCTTTCTTGTATTTTTCCTACAAGTTTTCTGCATTTTTAATAAATAATAGATAAATAGTAATAGATTTTTTATTGATATATTTGCCATAGGCTGTTATGCTTTCCCCATGCCAATGCCATGTGTGTATGCTTGTGTTTTTCTCCAATATTCCTTCCTTGAAAAATGTATTATCTAGATCTGAGTATAGACCATATAGTGAATGCATTCATATACATATGTACATATATATACATACATTTATATGTATGTGTGTTATCCAAGTACTTGCTAAATGTCTTGCTAAATATATTAAAAAGTAAGTATTTGTTCTTTATTTGTTTTTTTTTTGCAATGTTTTATTCTGTTGCTTCCTTTCAATATTTTGTTAGAGAAAAGCTTTTTAAGGTTGGAGGAGTGCTGGAGTACTGTGTGTGTGTGTGTGTGTGTGTGTGTGTGTGTGTGTGTGTGTGTGTTGTGTGTACATATGTAACTGGGGGTTGAGTCCAGGGCCTCACACATGCTACTAAGCTATATCAAATTTTTTATAGATTCCCTGAAAATGTTTTTAAGCCTACTTCAAATTTTTTATAGATTCCCTGAAAATGTTTTCCTTTTATTCAATATTCATACCCAACTAAGAAGCCACACATATACATACATATGTAAATATATATATATATATATATATATATATATATATATATATAATGTTTTCTGCTAAGTTTTTATCTATCTGGAATTTGTTGCAATGAATAGGATGATTGGTTGGCTGCACTGCTTTGGGGCCTGTGGCAAAGAAGCATAACATAGTGGGAGTATTTGATGGAGCGAAACCACTCACCTTGTGGCCAGGAAGCAAAAGAGAGAGGGGAGACTGGGGTCACACCATCCCCAAAGTACACTGTATGACTGAAAATTTCCCACCAGATCCCACCCCTTAATGTCTTCACCACCTTCCAGTGGCACCATCCTGGAGAGCAAGCCTTTAACTCATGGGCCTTTGGTTAAGATCCAAACCACAGCAAGCACTGAGTGATGTGGACTATAGTTGGCCGGTTCTAAATTGGCATAACTAATCCCAATCTGATTAGATTTAATGAATTAATGGCACTGTTGCTGGAAACAAGAGTAACATATGAAGTCTGATAATGCAGTGGCAAAGCAATTACTAAAATTAACACTTGTAGACACCAAAAAGAAGGCTGAAGTGACCAAGTATTTGCTAGCATAGAAAAGTTTAGTGAGACTAAAGCTTATAAAGGTGTGTATTGGTTACTTCAAGTGCACGGCAGAATTTAAGGAGAAAAAAGTTAGCATTTTATCCAGCTCAAAGCTCAGGCAAAGGATCAGAAATCTGATATACCTATCATAAAAGAAATTTTCATCTCTTATAGCCATAGAATCAAAGTTTCTGAAAACTAAACCTAAAATATAATGTTACAGGTGACTAAAACAATGCAGATAATATTCTTCACCTTGCATAGTCTCTTATGGCACAGTTATGATATTAATTGAAAGGGAGTGAACCAAAATGCAATATGAGATGAGTAGATTCCTACAAAACTGGAGACCCTATACCTCTAAATTCTGTCAAACCTTCTTTGCAATAGTAAGAATTCATCCTGTGCTTACTGAGATTGTTTGTCTTATCTAAAAAACCTATAATGTCCTTATGAGGAAGTAAGACTTACCCATACTGTATCTTATTGCTTCTAGATCTATAACCAGACAAGACATACCACAACTATAAAGATATTTGAGGAATAGGGAAGTAAAACACACACTAAAAGAATTAAGACTTTCACTAATCTACGTAGGCAGAAATCTGAAGAATGGGAATGAATCAAAGGAGCAGTAGATCAGTACTCAAGGTTTTCATTGAATTTACTGCAGAGAGATTCTAAATTCAATGTGATAGCTCCAAGAGTTAGGCATAATTCTACAATTGAAATGCCAGAGCTTGCTTGGTATATCTTGGTGGAAGACATCCTAGTATTTGAGAGGTTATTTATTATCTCAAACTTGCCCACTGCCCTCAAACTTTGACTCAGAAGAGTTCAAAAAACATCCCTTCACTTTGAGCAGCACATGCATGGAGTGGACCCATAATCCTTGTGGTGGCTTTTGTCCTATGCCAGTAATGGCAAAAGAAACCCTGCCCTAAATTCAGGGCTCCCTGAACTTAATTAAGCTGGGCTCCCTGGATTCATTGGGAGTGATAGAATAACATGGTGACAGAGGCCAATTGGTGGCACCTGACTGCTAAAGGTGACACAGGATTAGCATCTTGGGCAGCAGAACTAATACAGTAATCAAAATGATCTGTCCTCAAATTTTTGGCCCTAACTAGCAGATTATGGGGTACCCAATCTGAAATCCACAGACAGCCAACTGAAGTTTTACTTGATTTGCACAAGCAGAAAAATTCAAGGTCTTATGAAGAGTAATCCGTCTTAAATCACTATACTAGGGACTTAAGCCTCTCATCCAGTTCCCAGTTTTGAGTCAGTTCACATACAAAGAGTTCCTTGAATTGAGGCAAAGCCACGTCCATTTGATGAAGTATTGATAAACAGAGTTTATACTGTAACCTACCTTAATTTCTTAACAATCATATGGATAGGTTGTACATTTACTATGCAATGAAGGAGGGGAAATATTCAAAATATTTAAGAACTACCAGTTCCTGGGTCAAAACTGACACTAATTTATAGAAAGTTAGAAATTCCATCAGTTAGAATACAGGCTGATGGAGAAAATAAATCATGGAATTTGACTCAAGTCCATTTAACATGGACTCTATGGGTCCCTAAATCCTGTAGTTATTTTCCAGTTCCAGAAAGCATAATTTTAATAGGCATACTAGCAACTTAAAAAGTCCCTACATTGATTCCGTAAAGCATGGAGGGAAGGCCACGAGGTAGGAAAAGCTCAGTGGAAGCTACCAACACTGCTTCTATTTACTAAAATAGGAAAAACTAATCTCACATTCTTGAAGGGATTGCAGAGATTAATGCCACTATAAAGAACATAAAAGATGGGGAACAGTGATTCCTATGACATCTCTATTCACATGTTTGACCCATGCAGAAGACAGATAGAGCTTGGAGAAAGCCCATGGGTTTATCATAAACTTAATCAGGGATAATTCCAGTTGCCACTTCTGTTTTGGAAATGTTTTCACTGCTGGTATCCAGCTACTTATATGATGAGTTTCTTTAGCTGTCTTCACTTATTAATGAAGACCCGGAGAAACAATCTGCTTTCAGCTGGCAGGGGCAGCAATTCACCTGCACTGTCTTACTTCAGAACTTAATCAACATTCTAACCTATGTCATAATTTAGTCTGCAGCAATCTTGACTGCTTTTCCACTCAACATTTCATCACTGTAGTACATTATTTTAGTGGCATTAAGTTGATAGGATCTGATGATTGAAAAAAATGTATGTCAGAGATGGGGATAATTGCCACAACAATTCAGATACCCTTCACCTCAGAGAAATTTCCAGTTACCTGAGGCATGTCATGATACCCTTTCTCAAGTGCAAAGAAAGTGATTGATTCCTTCACTTACTAAGAAAGGATCATGATCCTGACTAGGCTTCCTTGGGTTTCTGATGCAATATATTCCTTACTTCAAACATACGTATTTTCTAATATAAGCAGCAACTAGCTCACAGTGGATCTCTAATTTTAGCTTCCTAAAGTCCTCAGCCCCATGTGTGTGTAGCTCCATGGCAAAGGACACCAGCTTCTTCTATTATTTAGCCAAATAATGAAGTGTAGATTAAGTGAATAGAGCTATGAATTTTCCTCTGATCACTGCTTTAGCTGTATTAACTTTTCACCACTGTGATAAAAGTACCTGAGAAAGTCAGCTTAAAAGAGGAAAGCTTTCATGTCTGATTTCAGAAATGTCAGTCCATTGTCACATAGCCTAACTGCTGTTTTTAGGCTTGTTGGCAAAGTTTTACATGGAACAACTTGGCAATGGAAAACTGCTCACTTCATGGCAACAAGGAAGGAAATTTTGGGAGAGGCAAATAGAGAGGAAAGTCAGGAACAAAATGCACCCTTCGAGGGCACACCAATCATGGTCTTCTTTCTCCAACTACGCCCCACCTTCTGAAATTTCCATTACCTCCCAATAGCCCATCAAACTATGAATCCATAAATGAATTAACCCATTCATGAGCTCAGAGCCCTCATGATCCAATTACCTAGGCTATGAGCTGTGAGGGAACATTTATGATCTACCCATAACATGCAGCATAGCACAAGTTTGATGTAATGATTTCATTTTCTTTCAGTACCAAATATTTTATAGTATCTCTACAATATCTTCTTCAACCAAAGGCTTATTTAGATGTGCATGGTTTAATTTCAAAATACAGTAACTCTCCAACTTATGAATGAGTTCTGTTCTGGAAGAATTGTTTGTAAGCTGGCAAAGTGAATATTACCTGGCACATCTGTGAAAGTGCACAACTTGAATGTTCATAAATTGAGGACTTACTCCACAGTAAAACCTTGGTTTAGGAGCATAATTTTTTTTTACAAACATGCTTGTAATCAAAGTACTTGTGTATTAAAGCAAATTTTCCCATAAGAAATAATGGAAACTCAGATGATTTGTTCCACAACCCCAAAGTATTACTATCAAAATGATTACAATACTGTTAGATAATACAAAGTAATATAAAGAAAACTTAGTCTACACTTACCTTTGAAAACCTTCATGGCTGGTAAGGGAGACAAGAGAAAGAAAAGTTATTGTGTAGAATGACTGTCATTATTGCTAATGGAATTACCGGTATCTATTAGCTCAATAAAATATTTTTCTTTTTGTGTAACTTTAACAATGACACTTGTTTTTGCCTGATTTGGGGACTTTCCCAGAACTGTGACATTGCTTTGTTGTTAAACAGATTCATTACTCCCACTACTACAACCTTCTTTGGGTGGTGCTTTTATACAAAATTTTGCAGTTTCCCACATTTTACACATTTCCCTACTCTCATTTGAAGTGAGGGAATTCCTCTGCTTTTTTTTCCTCCTCTGCAGCTGAAATGTCTTCTATAACCTCTTGCTGTTGGGAAGCATTCATCCACAATCTCACGGGGTGTGTGTGTGTGTGTGTGTGTGTGAGAGAGAGAGAGAGAGAGAGAGAGAGATCAGTTGTGATGGTATATCATTCAGTGTCACATATTACTCATATTGCAAGGCATTACTTGTTTATAAAATTAAACTGTATTAGTTAGAAATTTTGCTTATCTTGCAGAATGCTAGGGGTCAGGGGTTTAGCTCAGCGACGTAAGTGCCTGCTTGGCAGACATGAGGCTGTGAGTTTGATTCCCAGCACCAAAAAAAACACAGAATGCAATATAAATAAATAAATAAATAAAATGTAAAAAAAATCAGAATGCTTACAGAACAAATTACACACAGACCAAGGTTTTCCTGCATTTGGAAAATTTCCAAATAGTTTGTTATTGATTTCTTATTTAATATAAAATGTATTTGAAACATACTCTTTCAATCCTTTAAAATTTATTAATGTTTATATTATGATGCAGCATATGATCTAGTGTATCAAAGCATTTTATGTACACATTAATAGAGTATGTATCTGTTAGTCATTGACAGTAAAGTTCCAATAAACTTCAGTTAAGTCACATTGTTTGACAATGTTCTAATTTTCTGTATCTTGCTGATTTTCTGTCCACTAGTTTCTAACAAAGAAAGGTCAATTTACAGATGTTAGTGTGGATTTTTGTTTTTCTTTTGCTGTTATCATATTTTGTGTTATGTAAAACTCTTTTAGTAAATGTTATGCATGGCTAAGACTGCATCTTTTTTATATTAACACTTTGATCATTGTTAAATGCCCTTCTTTATCTGTAGAAATATTCTTTTGCTGGATGATCTGTGTTATCCAACACAAATATATCCATTTCAGCTTTCTTATGCTTAGGGTTTTCAGGTATACATTTTCCAACCTTTTGTCATTAGCCTGCCTAATTTTTTAAATTTTATTTTAAAGAGAAAAAACACAGAAAAGGAAAACAAAAAACAAGAGACATACAAACAACAACTATAAGAACAAAAATAAAAAAAGAAACCAAAACAATAGTGATATGAATTTAACAATGGTTGTAACATTGAATATTGTTATCTTCAAAAGTGTTGCTTGAATTACCAGATATAGACATACAAAATTGTTCTAGTTGTATGAGTATTAACTATTGTTTTTTTCCAAGAACTGATAGAATTAGTAGTATAATCATCTTAGCTATTTTATGTATTATATAAGCAAATTTATATCTTTTTCATTTTCCCTTCCTTCCTTTCTCCTTTTCCCTATCCCAGTTATTTTTCCCCTTTGAGCAGTTTCTTACCCTTTCACAATATATATTGTAGATTTTGGATCTTATTTACTCTTTTAGTTTTTTACACTAGGGAGACAATACAATATTTACACATGTGAGTCTGATTTATTTCATTTATGAGTATGGTTTCAAGTCTCATCTATTTACCTATAAAAGCTTCAATGTGATTCTTCTTTATAGCTGAGTAGTACTCCATTATTTAGAAATACTAGATCTGATGTTGGACCTTGGGGTATTGGGAAAACAGGCAACCACCATGCTGCTCTGGTAAGTGGCTGTGGCTTGGCAAGCGCGGCTGCCCCAAGGTGAGAACCATTATCAGCGTTTCCTGAGATCAGCGATGCGCCGTGTTGGACCCTGGGGCACTGGGAAAACAGCAGCCAGTTTACCCCTCTGGTGGGCGGTTGTGAGCCTACCAGGGAGCGGGCTAAGAATCAAACATCCACACACACACCCCCACCGCTGGCAAGTGAGAGCCGGAGATCTAAGTATGTCTTGCGAGTTTGACTATATGCGATATAGCAAATAAGGGGGATTTTCTTCTGCCATCTCTTTGAGGCCAAATATTTTTATCTCTGTTTTGCTCTGTTTTGATGAATGGTATTGCTCTATTCAATATTCTGTTCTTGTAATTTCTGTATTTCCTTTGATATTGTTTTACCTGATTGAAGGAACAACTATTGTGAAGAAAACCAGATATACTATTGCACCTGTTGCTGTTATCCCGGTAACCTGCTGTGAGGTTCTGTGCCAATTTCACTGCACTGCCTCAGTTGGCTATGTCCTGTCTTGTTCTGCTGTATTTTACTATCTTCAAAATAAAATAAATTAATTAAATAAAAAATAATAAATAAGGAAAAAAATTTTTAAAGTAAATAACAACAACAAAACAGATTAGCAAGGTATTGAGCAACCTGAAACATGATATAACTAAACAGATAATGGACTGAAAAAGCAAAAGGAGGAAAAGCAGGTGCCACTCCTGCTTCTGCATTCTGTCCCTTTATTCACCCTCCCTGTAGGCTCTAATTCTTGGTTTAGATTCTTTCTGGGTCCTGGGGATCCACTGCCCTCTTCTTTCTCTTCCTCATATTGTTATATTCCGTTGTCTGGATTCAAAATATCGGAGATCCAGAGGGTGGGTTCCAGATATTGGAGAGATTGTTTCTCTGCTGCTCACCATTCTGCAAGCTTCCAGGAAAATATATAGCTTCTTGATAGACTGACACTTTTTTCATAAGAAAATTCCCTTCTTTGTCTCAAGGAATAATTTTTGTCTTATCATCTATTTTCTCTGATAGTGCAGTGGCAAACAGAAACACTGAAACATCTCCTAGGATTTAGAGGCAGATTTAACATTGACAGGCATTAACCTCAAAAATGTCAGGCGCTGATCTTTGGTACACTAAGGCTTGTATTTGCAATCAAGAAGTATAAAAGCAGAGCATTTGGCAGTTATTGATTGGTTATATCTTAGTTGATTATTACTGACTGGCCTCAAAGGAAACTATATCATATATGTTGCAAGTATACTAGTATAAACTCCCAAGGGTTACAGGAAATGAGTGCTTGAGGTAATGTATGAGTTCAGGGTATGGTCCATTAGATAAATGAAATATGTACTTGGTGGTGGTGGAAGACAAGAAGACAAATCTGTTCAGGGGAGTAGTTACTTGCAGTTAACTCTCTTTTCCTCTTCAATAATAGTATAGTCCCTGTTTTCATGTCATTCTTTTTCCTGTCCTTTTACTTTCAATATATTTGTGTCATTTCATCAAAGCGTCTCATAGATAGTATAATGTTAAATCATGTATATACGTATGTATTTATTATTGTGAGAGATGATTCCATTCTGTAACTCATGTTCATCAAATCCATTCTGCCAGTCTCTATCTTTTGAGTACAGTGTTTGATCTAGCTGTGTTTACTGTACTTACTGATAACGTAATCCTTACACTTGCCGTTTGCTATTATTTCTCTGAGGCTTACTTTTGTTCCTCTTTCCACTACTGCTTTCTTGTATGTTAAATATGTCAATGTACCATTTAAATTTTCCTTTTATTTGTTTTACTATATGTTATAGACTTTTGTAGATTTAAAAAATTTCTCTGAGGATTATAATTAACATTGGTTATGATTGGATCTAAAATGTTCCCTCAAAATCTTGTGTGTGCCAGGGATTTAGCTCAGCAGCATAAACACCTGCCTGGCAAGCATGAGGTTGTGAGTTTGATCCCTGGTACCAAAGTCTTGTGTGTTTGGAAGGCAGTTGGGTCATGAGGGTGCCATACTTATCAGTGGATCCACTGATGAGTTTGGTAGCTAGATATGCTGTTAAGAGGTATGACCTTGTAGGGTGTATGTTTGTTCCCAGATTCTTCTTTTCTATTTCCTAGTTGTTATGAGTTGAATACCTTTTCCTCTGCCATGCCCCTTGGCCATCCTGTTTCTGTTGTGGAGCCAGCCAAACATGAATTGAAACCAAAATAAACTCCAGGCATTTTGTTCTAGCAATGAGAAAGCTAATGCATAACTTTAAATTAATTTAAAACAATCTATTTCTAACTAATATAAACCTAATTAACACAAACCTAATTGCAGAAGTATATACAATTTTGCTCTAATGGAATTGTTTCTTTCTCTCCCCCATTTTTTTTTGAGATAGGGTTTGACTATGTTATTCAGGCTCATCTTGTATTCAGTATGTATTGGCCATGTGGGCCTCAAACATAGCACTCCTCCTCAGCTTCCCAAATACTGAGATTACAGATATGCACCACCACACCTGGCTTTCTCTTTCTTTATTTTGTACTATTAGTATTGTATTACATGAAATATATATCAATATCATTCTACATTATAAGTCCATTAAGATAGTTTTATAATTATCACTATCAGCAGTTATCTTTAAAATAATGGAAAAAATAATCACAAACAAAAATATATTTGGAAGTCAAGATGGCCGATCAGTGAGCAACAAAATACAGAGCCTCCCTGGAGAAACAACTGATATGCCAGAATAAAACACCCTGGAGAGACCCAAACAGAGGGAAATGGATCCTCTTAACACAGGAAGAAATTAAAACATAAAAAATCTTGTCAAATATGCCTGGACTACAACTGAAACAGCTAAAAATTATGGGACACAGCATTTTCATGGTGACCCACCAAGTTTGCGCCAGCCTGAATTTGTGCCTGCCTGAATTTGCAACAGCTTGAATCTGCACTGGCTGGCAGAGCCACCCAAACTCGTTTCCACTGCCACTCACAGGAACCACTGCAGCTCTGAAGTCGGGGGTTGGTGAGCCCAATGGAGAGCAGAACTGGCAAAGGGACCTTCATTAACCCATGGTCAGTTCTGGGAATAAGACTCTCCCCCACAAGAAGGGCGCAACCAAATGGGCAACATGTTGGAATCGGGCAGGAGGAGCCTGAACTGGGAGTGACAGTGACTTCAGTTGGTTGCTCCCTCCCCAGAGCAGATTCATGGGATTTGCTTGGACTGGGCTGCACCCCTGGCCAGGACCCAATGAGCCATCCCAAATCGATTCCCTGCACCTAGGATTCACTAACTGAGTGAAGGCCCCTGAAGTTTGGCTGGCCTGGTGGGGAGGGGCAGGCATATGCAGCTGCTGCTTACACCTCAGTGACAAGAGCAGTCAGGAGAGGGTGGAGGTCCCTCACCAGAGTGCTTTGGAGGAAATGTGGCCAACAGGGAAGGGGGCTGGGACCTGCACTGTAACCTGTGTGGAAGAAGCCAGGGTCATGACAGGAGAGAGAGAGGCCTGCAGGAGGAGGCCCCCAGCCCAGAACCCTGAGAGCACTGATCCAGGAGAGGGAAAAACAAGGGAGACTGAGGGCAGCAAACATGCAACATCAGACATGGCTTCAATGGACATTAAGAGATATCTTCGGGACCTTGTAGATGAGCTCAAAACTGAAATATTAAATCAGGTAAAGCAAGATATGAGTAGAGTAATAAAAGAAATGCTCTCAGGAAGCATCTCTCAGGAAGATACAGAAGGAAGAAGAGAGGAACACAAAAAAAGGAGAGAAACATTCAATAAAGAATATAAAGAAAATATAGAATACATGAAGAAGATTCAAAGAGACTACCAGGAAATTAAAAACTCCATTGAAAGCTGGCAAAACTACTTAAAAGAAACTAAGGATAGACTATCAAAACTTGAAGACAAGTTTGCAATGTGTGATCATGAAAGGAAAGATCTCTTAAAAACAACAAGGAAACAGGCAGTAACAATACAAAGGCTAGAAGATGACAAGAGAATCTACAATTTAAGAAATGTGAACAAAGAATCAGGAATACATACAGGTAAATTACAAAGGCTATTCATGGAAATAATTAAGGAAAACTTCCCAAGCATGGGAAAAGAAAATGACATTTGGTTATGTGAGCCACCTACAAGCAAAACAGAGCTACACCCAGACATATAATAATCAAGATACCAGAAATTCAATATAAAAACAGAATATTAAAAGCCATCAGAGAAAAGAAATAGATTACCTATAAAGGTAAGCCCATCAGAATCACAGCTCACTTCTCGACACAGACCATCAGATCAAGAAGAGCTTGGAGCAAAGTATTCCAAGCCCTGAAAGAAAATAACCTCCAGCCCAGATTGATGCACCCTGCAAAACTGTCACTAGAAATTAACAGAGAAACCAGATGCTTCCATGACAAAGAGGAACTGGGGGAGTTTGTGACCACTAATCCAACCCTGCAGAGAATACTGAAGGACATTCTAGAGAGAGAGAAAAAAAATACCAGGATTTTAGGTACAGTGGCAGAAAGGCCTCAGTGAGTGGGGCAGGCAGTAGGATGAAGGAGAAAAGTAGACAAACAAAGGCAGAAAAATAGCATAGCAGAAATGAGGCAGAGAAGGATAACTAGAATCTCTAACATAGATGGCCTTGATATACTATATTGTTAATAGTGCATCAGGATTTAGAACCCACATTACTCACACTACTCTGCTTAGATGTATTATATTCTGTTCCAGTCATTCCACCTGTACTAGATTTGAGGGCACAGCCAGTAATCCCCAAAATAACAGGATATAGTATGGTAAACATCATTAATTTCCTATTAACTTAATCTAAAGCTCTGTAAAGCCTACACTGTTTTATCATGACTGATCATAATCAAATCTGGTTTGTTAGCTCACTGTTTAGTATTGATAGGTTTTATTCAAAGCTGTTATGATTGATAGTATCAAGTCAGAGTATAGGCAACTGCACTTAAGATGACAACTATTTCTAAGAGGACAATATGTAATTTATCAACTAGTGATTTCTTATTATCTTTTTTTTGAAATTTTGTATTATCTCTACTCTTTACATGCTTTTGTTTCTCTTTAAATTACAAAAAAATAAAAAATGAAAAATAAAAAGCAATGATAGTTGAAAAATAAAATAAAACTCTCCTAAAAAAAAAAAAAAAAAAAAAAAATATATATATATATTTGTACTGAATTTCATATACACTTACGTAATTGTAATTGTATTTTCTGGTACCTATTATCTCTTCATGTGGATTCAGGTTATTGTCATGTATTCTTTCATTTCACTCCAGTCCTTCAGTGTTCTTTCTAGAGCAAATATTTTGGAAACAAATTATTATCAGGAACTGATCAGGCTCCAGATCCTAGGTATGAGCTTACAGGAAAAATTAAATAAAGACAATGCAAATATGGCTTGTGGGTGTTGGTCAAGACAAGTCAGAACTCTCTTGAAGGAAAGACAAAGACTTCTCTGAATTGCCTGTATTTACTGGAATTCAAACAAGTTCAGGGGTATAAGGGAAAGTGAAGGGAAAAGCTAAGGTAAAGGTGGGAAACTGAGTAGGTCTTGTGAAACAAAGGATCAATAAATTCTAAGCAATAAATCTTCCTAACTGAGAGAGCTGTCTTATCCCTTAGCTTGGAAGTTATTGCTCTGGAATAGAGGGAGATCCTGTGTTCTTAATGGCCTCAGCTGTGGTGTTGTCTTGTAGTCAAGCATCTAACCCTTACACAACCCAATTCCCATAAAATCCAGTGTTTGTTTCTAGGTTTATTTGTTTACTTGGTTTTTTTTTTTTTGAGACAGGGTTTAACTATGTATTTAGGCTATCTTTGAACTCACTATGTAGCCCAGGCTAGCCTCAAACTCAAGGCAATCCTCCTGTCTCAGCCTTCACAAGTGTTTCCCCCTCACCCCATGCCATTCCTTCAGCTTTTTAATCTAGCAATTTCTCCTTTGTTTTTGAACTATAATTTTGTTGATTATAAAATTATTGTTTGATGATCTTTTCCTTTCAGCACTTTGAATATGTCATCCCACTACCATCTGGCCTCAATGCTGATGACAAATCAGCTGAGGATCCCTTGTACATAATGAGTCACTTTTGCTGCTTTCCAGATTCTTTGTTTTTAGCCATGGTGGTACATACTTATAATCCCAGCCCTTGGGAGCCTAAGGCAAGAAGATTGCCACAAGTTTGAGGCCAGGCTGGGGTACATAGTAAGTTCAAGGCCAGTTTGAACTGCATGGTGAGAATCTGTCTCAAACAAAACCAAAACAACAACAACAACAAAAGATCCTTTGTTTTGTACTATCAACCATTGTGGTAAAATGAGGTGTCTTTTAATTACTTGGAATTCATTGAGAGATTAGGATCTTCTTGTTTCTTGGCTTGTGCACATTGCTGCATACACATATGTATCATCCTAGGTCTTCAGGAATTTTTTGGAGTTGTGCAAATCTCCCTGTAATGGTCATATTCATTAACTTTTCCATTAAAGTTCTCGGTTAATGTTATGGCTTGTGCCTGGATGTCCCCCCAGAGCCTCATGCGGTCATAGGTGGGGGCTTTTTCAGCGGTGGCTAGATGTAGAGTGTGTGACTCTGGGATTGAGTCTTGATGCAATACTAGGATCAAGAGCCATAGGATTAAGGGTGTGAGTGCTCCCCACCCTTAGGGACAGAAAGAAGTATGGTCTCCCTTTTTGCTTTGTTACCTTCTGCCTGCCACAAACTGTTTCTCCTCTGCAATGCCTGTTTGCCATGCCACCTTGCCTTGGTGTCAGCCAATGATGGACAAAAACCTCTACATACTGTAAAGTAAATAAACCTTTTCCTCTTTAACTTTGGGTGTTGGGTATTTTGCCTCGGCAACAAGAAAAGTAACTAAGACAGCTAGTCTCTCATTTTCCCCAATTGGGAGTACATTCTCAGGTAGGTTCATTTTTAAACAATTGCCAACAGATGATTTTAATCAATTGCCTTATGATTGGGTATTTCTGGTTGATCAAGTTTTCAATTCATCAAATAAAGACAAGCCTTACATGAGGCTTTTCCAGAGGGCTTCCAAACAGGTAAAATAATAAAATATTACTGGAGATGTGCCTTTGGGGAACTCCAAATCTACTGCCCCTCCTAACACCTATTACGATGGTGGGTCTCACAACCATAGTTCAAAAACACTACAGAGAAAGGGGAAAGGGAACAGAAGCAGAGTGAGTTTAAATGACATAAATCTCACTTTTGTTACCATTGTTTGATTATTTCTCTTAAATAAGTGTTCCTCAGACTATTGCAAATTTTCAGTAGTATTCTACAGTTGTGGGGTGGGTAGTCACTTTTGCCAATGTTCTCATTGCTTCACTGGAGGATAGGATTTTTGTAGGACTTCATGATTCTGGAAGTGTTTCTCTAAGTAATTGTTTTTTAAAGAAATTGCTTTAGAAGCAGCCATTACTCAGGCAAGCAGCAGCCACTCCAGGGGGAGAACCATCTAGCATCTCCTGAGATCTGCTCCATGTTGGAACTTACAGTGCTGTGAAACCAAGCAACCAGCCCACCTCCATGGTAAGCAGCCCTGAATCTACCAGCGCATGGGTTGAGAATCAAACATCCACCACCACCACAACCACCACCCACATTAGCAAATGGGAGCCAGAGGCATGAATCTGGGGTTGACCATATGCATTATAGCAAATAGGGGGGTATTTCTTTCTACCAACTCTTTGAAGGCAAATATTGTTATCACTGTTTTGCTTTGTTCTGATTAATTGTATTGCTCTATTCAGTATTCCATTTTGATAAGTTCTGTAATGTTCTATATTTGGTTTGATTTTGCTCTACCTGATTGAAAGAACAACTATTACCAAGATAATGAGATTTTCTATGACACCTATTATTGTTATCCTGGTAACCTGTTGTGAAATTCTGAACCAGTTTCACTGTACTGTCTCAATTGGCTATGTTCTATCTTGTTCTGTTGTGTTTCATCACCTTCAAAATAAAATGGAAAAAATTGCTTTAAAGGAGAAAAGAATCTTTCTTATTTAACGTAATTTTATCAATTCCAGAATTCTTTGTTGCTTTGTGACCCAAGAGCCTGTTTGGAATTTTTGTTCAGACCAAAGAACTTCTGTTAACATTAGAGAGCAGATTTTTTTCTGACAACAAATTCTCTTTAGCTTTTGTATAAAAGCATATTTATCTTACTTTCATGTTTAAGTATAGAATCCTGTGTTAATAGGCTCTTAATTTTTCCACGTTAAGTGTATATTTCCATTGTCTTATGATTATTTCTAATAAGAAGTTATCTATTATTATTATTACTGTTTTCTTCCCTGAAAATAACCTTCCCCTTTGCCTTCTGGTTACTTTTATGATATTCTCTGTATCATTTGTTTTTAGCAGTTTCATAATGATGTGCCTGTGTATGGTTTGTTTATAATTATACTGCTTGAGATTCTTTTTTTCCTAAAGCTTTGTGGATCTGTGGGTTCACAGTTTTTAATTAAATTTTGAAGTGTCTCAGCCTGTGTGTGTGTGTGTGTGTGTGTGTGTGTGTGACTGAACCAAGAGCCATCACACTGAGCTACATCCCCAGTCCTTTTTAGTTTATATTTTAAAATAGTTTCTCACTATGTAATAAGTTGCCCAACTGGGGCTTGAACTTGAAATCCTTCTGCTTCACCCTCCTTGAGTGCATTATAGGCATGTACCAGGATGGTCAGCCTTGGCCATTATTTCTTGTAATGAGTTTTATTTCCTTCTTTTATGCGATGCATATCTCTGCTCATTATTTCATACTTTCCTTTAAATCTCTGAACATGCTTTCAGTGCTAATTTAAAATTCTTTATTTGCCAATTCTCTGTTTTTTAAACATTTCTATTGAAATCCTCATTGTAGATAATATTTTCCTGCTTCTTTCTATATCTACTTTTTTTAAATGAAGAACATTGTAGATGTTACATTATTGAGTGTTCGGATTATATTGCTTTTCTTTAAAGAATGTTGTGCTTCGTTTAGGAAGTTAATTTACTATTTAATCAGTGGGATTTTTTTTAAGTCTTCTTTTTTAAACTTTATTAGCATACGTCTACGTAAATTCTTTTCTTTCCATACATATTTGTGGGGCAGCTCACCAGTGGTTCCCAATGGCTTCTCAATGGGGAATTTTTTGTTTGTTTGTTTGTTTTGGTTTTTTGAGATGGAGTTCAGGGTGTCCTTGAACTAACTACATAGCCCAGGCTGCCCTTGAACTTGAGGCAATCTTCCTGCTTTTCATACTTTTGCGTGCTGGGATTACATCAAAGGGGAATTCTGAAAAACACTGATGTGGAAAACTATAGCTTCTGTCCTTTTGGTTAGTTTTTAGGCCTCATTTGGCATGCCTTTTTTCTTCCACTATTTTAAATTTCCACTTACTCTTACCTATCACCTCAGTAGGTTTTTGTGGCCTACTTGGTTGTGACAGTTGATTGTGTTGTCAGCTTGAACAAGAAACACCTAGCAGATTGGTGTGGTTTAGCACACCAATGGGTGTGTGTATGATTGAGTTACCACAGATAGAAGACCCACTCTGGGTGCAGGTGGCACCAACCAACAGACTTGTAGCCTGGATAGAATAAAAAGAGAAAGAAGGAAGTCTCGTGTCTGTTTCTTCACAGGAGTTCCAGTCTTCAATGTCACTTTTGAATATCCACCTCCAGCTTTTCAGCACAAACTTTTCAGCCTTCCAGCTCAGACTCTCCGGTCTTCCGATATAGATCCCATTATCTATCTTGATATGTATATATTTTATATATATAATTAAATCAGTTCCTCTAGTGAACACTAACTGATACAACTGATACGGCGGTGGTAATTCACTATCTTGATTCTTGATGGGTCTTAAATCACAGTAATTTTGTGTTTCTAAGGTTAGAATTGCTGCTTGTGTCACTCAGTGTCACAGTAGGGTGGAGAAGTAGCAAGAGGCACCCACATGTACATCTGGGGTAATACAAACACTTCTTCCCATGTGTAAAAACATCTCTACTAAAAAAATAAAAATAAATCTCTACTTTCTCTTGCTGATGAGCAATTACTACTCTCAAAGGATGACTTTTCTTCTTGCCTATTTTCCCTGGACAAAAAATGTTCAAAGCATTTCAACTTGGAACATACGGGGCACATGATAAGTCTCCTCTGGTGATCAAGGCTGCCAGCTTGACAGAGCCTAGAATTATGAAATAGGAAACACAAACTCTCAGAGGGTTTTTGGAGTGACAGTAATTGGGCCGTTTCTGATTCATGACGTTCAATTTCCCTTACTTCCATTCTGTTCTTCTCCTGGTTATAGATATTTAGTAAAGTCTTCATTAGCTGCTCACTTATTCTGCCCCTAGGAATACTATGTCCTACTTGCCTTCTCCAGTTCCCTTGGCTATTTCATATGGCTTGTCATTAGAGTAATTGTGACCTCTAGCTTCTATTACCACTTGCCTCTATTACATCAGACCTCATGAATCCCATGGACATTAATGAACAGCGAACAGCTCTATGATCATCCTTCTCCCACTGTAAGCACTAACTTGTAGAGTCATCGCATTTTCTAGGATACCATTGTTGAAATGGTTAAGAATCAAGCCATAGGCTGCCTGCCTGGCAAGCACGAGGCCTGAGTTTGAGTTCCAAAATATATTAAAAAAAAGAAGCCACCACTTTGCACCGAGGGCGATCCTGTATGTTTCATTCTACTTACCATCTGGATAGTAAGTGAACCAATCCCAAAAACTTTGCCTAACCTGTTTTTCCTCCTTAGGTCATTCTTAAAACTTGTATCAACTCTGTTTCTTTGAAAAACATAGATATAAATGATTTATTGGGGGAAACTCCTGTGGGGAATAAAGTGGGAAGAAGCAAGAGTAAGCAAACAGGGTCTTTAGATTTTGGTACAGGCCTGACAGTCACATTTCCATTATGAATGGAAATCAGGAAGGAATAAGTATCTGGAAAGTGTCTCAAACTACTACTAAGTCCTGAGAAAGACTTGAATTAATGCCTAACCTCTGAGCAAAGGTTCTCTAAGAAAGGAGTCCTGCTATTATGGTTTGTGTTTAAATGTTCCCCCAAAGCCTCATGCAGTCATGGAGGTAGCTGAATCTAGCATTTGAGATTGGCTCATTGTCTAGTGCTGGGATTGGTGATGTGAGTGCTGCACCCACTCAGGGACAGGTAGCCAGCATCCACTATAAGGGAGGGAAGGAAGTATGCTTTTCTCTTTGCCTTTTTGTTCTTGTTACTTCTAGTATCTGTGTCAGCTGCCATGTTGCCCCTCAGCCATGCCACCCTGCCCTGGAGCCAGCTAAGCATGGACCAAAAGCTCCAAAAACTGTAAGCTAAATACACCTGTCCTTTCTTCATTTTGGGCATCAAGTATTTTGTTTCAACAGAGAGAAAAAAGTAGCCAAGACACCTACTTTGAGCACAAATGGCCCAAAAAATAGTATACCCATCATGCTCAGTCATTGAATGGAAAAAGCCTGTGAGAAACACGGTCTCAGCATGAAGCCATGGTACACTCAACAGAGTAGCAGTTGAGATCTGTCAGTCAATTGTGTTATCCACAGCAGGCTCTCATAAAAGTGATGAGAATGGGTCATCTTCATGCTCACCACAGGAAGAATGCATATAAGAAGAGACAGGAAACAGAACTGGGTAGGCAGAGGAAATAGACTATAAAGTCTGGCCTAATATGGAGCGCAATAGCAAATTAAAGGAATCCCACTTTGAGCAAGAAATAGCTAGTCTCCTGTACCACAGCTTCTTCAATTATTGGTAAGGGATTTTCCCAAGTAAAGTATTTCAGCTCCAAAACTGACACAAATCCTGAAGGGCCTGGTAGTGAGGATATCAGCTAACCACAGTCATTGTACCTGTGTATTGTAGCTGTGGACAGTAAGTATTTTTTAAGGGGAAATCTGAGAAGCCCATTCCCAATATGGCACAAATGTTAACACTCACTATAGTTTAAACCACTACTTTAATGCTATCTACTTATCTACATCCCTGACTCCATAGTTTATAATAAGTGATAATTACATGTAGGTCATATTTTGTTATTGAGATAATTTTTTGGTTTTTGTGTTTTGCTTGCTTTGTCATATATATTTATTTTGATGTAAATCTTTCTTCAGATTGGGTTGTAAAGTACACCAAGAGGCCCTCTTAAATAAGCCTTAAGATTTCTAACATTTGAAAGAGGAAATAAAACTAGCAGCTAATTCAAGAGGAGAATAGTACAGAAAATGATTAGGGAGATTAGTCTTTAAAAATTTCCTGAGTCCAGGCATGGTGGCACATACCTGTAATCCCAGCACTTAGAAGGCTGAGACAGGAGGATCACTATGAGTTCGAGGTCAGCCTGGGCTACAAAGTGAGCTCAAGTCAGCCCGCACTACATAGTGAGACCATGCTTCAAAAAAAGAAAAGAAAACAAAAACTTTCAGTCATACATGGCTTTTTCCACAGAAGTCAACAAATGAAGGCTAGAAGAATTTTTCCAGCCCTGTCCTCTTCCTTCTACCTAGTTTCTTCCAAATGGATCACTTCCTTTACTTTTTTTTGTTTCCTTTCTCCACTTCAATGTAATGAAATATACTCTCTAGGTCAATAATTCTTTATTGAGATTACACTTTGTGCAAAATGCTATACTAGGTACTATGAAGGATGAGAAAAGAATGGAAAATTCTAAATCTAAAACTTGAAAACTCCTAGTTTCTACCTCTGCCTCTCATATCCCCCAACTTAGTTCACTCTTCAAGTGACCAATAGAATGATATTTCCACAACACAGATTTGGGTAGATCCCATGCCATCTTAGACACACCAAAAGTCTGATTCACAACTCTTTCCACTTTCTGCAATACTGAGAATTTTGTACTTATGGGCCCTGGCTATGCCAATGCAAAGAGGGCCTTCTTCCCACTGATTGTCAAAATTCTAAGAAACCAATTTAAATATCACGTGGACCATGAAGGCAGCATGGTTCTTATCCTCAGACTTCATGCCACACTCCTCGAGATTGCAAAAGCATTTTTAAAAAACAAATTTTAACACAGCACTTTGTTTATACTTTTCTTATGCCATTTTTGGAAGAAATGCTGTAATATTGCTAAGTTTCATAATATAAGCAGTGGATTACTCTTAAAACACATTCTTTGTTTCTTTCTCATTACTAAAGATGATTTAGTTCCTTTTTCTATACTCCTTTTTTATTTTTAAGAGAATAAAAGCAAAGCATAGCAAACCAAACCAAACAGAATAAAGCTAATCAAAACAGAACAAGGAAAGCAATACAGGACTTCAAAATAAGATCATAGGATCTCAACAATGGCTACCATAATGTCTCTTGTTTTCTTCAAAATAGCTATTCATACCATCAGACATAATAAAATGAAACAAAACAAAACAGAATAAAACCAATCGAAACAAAAGTATGAAACTGTTACAGAACTTCAAAACCAGATAATAAGAAATCAGCAATGGCTACCATAATACATGCTATTATCTTCAAAATAGCTGCTCATACCATCAGACACAGTAAAATCAAACAGAACAAGATGGAATAGAACCAAACCTCACAAAACTATGAAAATACAGGAATTCAAAACAAGATAATAGGAAATTAACAAAAGCTATTATCTTTCCTTTTTAGATGTTTACTTCTCTATCACTTTCATAATATCTATTTTACATTTTGGATCCCACTAACTCCTTCAGTTTTTATGCTAGAAGATAACACCATGTTTACCCACATGAGTCTGAACCATTTCACCTGTGAGTGTGATCTCAAGTTGCATCTATTTACCTAAAAGAGCCTTAAGATTATCCTTATTTATAGCTGAGTAACTTTCCATTGTATGAAAATACATCTTTCCTATCCATTCTGCAGTTGATGGGCAAGTTACTCTTGCTTTTTTTTCTGGTTTCCAGTCATATGGAACATTGTTTTCTCTCCTTTGACTTTCAGTCTATGAATTTCCTTTTGAGTTAAATGTGTTTCTTGTATACAGCAAATTGGATGGAACTTGTTTCTTGATCCACTCTCTTTGTGTTTCTTTTTATTGGTGAATCGAGGTCATCTACATTAATGGCTACAATTGGCATGTATTGGCTTGTCTCTGCCATGCTAGCCTCCTGCTGTTGGCCCCTCACTTTTCCCCTTCATTCAGTTGTCTGCTCTTTTTGGTGATCTCTCTCTCTGCTGCTCTTCCTGGAACCATGATCATCTTTATCTCTCTCCAGAATATCCTTCAGCACTCTCTGTAGAGTTGGTTTGATGGTAATGAATTCCTTCACTTGTTCCTTATCATGGAAGTATCTTATTTTTATATCAGTTTTGAAAGATAGTTTTGCAGGATACATCAATCTAGGTTGGAAGTTGTGTTCTTTCAGGATTTGAAACACTTCACTTTAAGCTCTTGACTTGATGGTTTGTGTTGACAAATCTGCAATGATTCTGATGGGTTTTCCTTTATAGGTGACCTGTTTCTTTTCTCTAACAGCTTTTTAATATTTTGTTCTTGTGCTGAATTTCTGGGATCTTGATTATTATATGTCTGGGTATAGATTTATTTTGGTTATGGGTATTTGGAGTTCTATATGCCTTGCATATCTGTATGCCACGTCCTTTCCCTGTGTTTGGGAAGTATTCTGCTATTACTTCTATAAATAGTCTTTTGACGTCATTTGTGTTAGCCTCCTGCTTTTTCACTGATACCTGTCACTCTTAAATTATTTTTCTATGTGTAATCTGGCGATCATTGAATTGTTATTTCCTGGTTCTTTATTATTTTTAGGAGATCTTTTCTTTCACAGTCACTAGCTGCAATCTTGTCTTAGAGGTCTGAAAAGTCTATCTTCAGTCTCTTTCAAGCAGGTTTGCCAGCTTTCAATGGAGTTTTTAATTTCCTGGTTATCTTTTTGAATCTGTTTCATGCATTGTAATTCCTTCCTATATTGTTTATTCAAGGTTTCCATCATTTTCCTATACTCTTCTTTTTTTATCTCTGTGTTCTTTAGATATGCTCAGCAATTCTTTCATTATGTTTGTGATTTCTTCTTTTACTTGAGATATTATTTCTGATCTGATTACAGCCTCATTAAATTATTTCTTTAGTTGCTATCCTTTCAGAGATTTCAGGTACGTGTCTTCCATTTTCTTCCATGTCTGCATCTCCTAGACTTGTCCTGTGTGGGCTAGCGGTCTCAGATTGCCTCTTGATCTTTCATCTTGACATTCTCCTGGATTCCTCCCAACAAGCTGGTTGTGGGGTCCCAGGCACTTCCCACATTAGCTGCCCCTTCCAGTGTAAGTGAATGGGCTTCTCCAGAGCTGTGAAGCTACACTGATGCTTCCTGGGTGGCCATAGGTGCTTTGTGGCGGGGCTGTTTCTTATCTCTGCCTGTGTGGCTGCACTGGGACTTCCCTGATGGTGGCAGGTGCACAGGGCATGTTTGTCTGATTCTTCTGGCCAGGCCCATGCTGGCTGCCTGTGGGAACCAAGCATCTCCAATGGCAGCCTGCAGGCACACAGGGCATATCCAGCTGTTTCTCCCTTCCTGTACTGGCTAGTTGAAGGAAGCTTCACAATGGTGGCATATGTGCAGGGGTGAGTCTGGCTGTTTCTCCTTGCTCATGCTGGTTACCTGAGAGAAGGAAGTGTCTGGATGGTGGCAGGCACACAGGGGCCACACTCACATTTTTATACACATATTTTTTTGCCTCTAATTCTCCTAATGTAATTCTATGTGTATGTATTAGAAAATTTAGGGTTAGGTTTTTTGGGTTTTTTTGGGAGCCCAGGCTGGCTTTGAACTCATGGCAGTCCCCTTATCTCAGCCTCCTAAGTGCTCCACTGTGCCTGGCTGGATGCTGTATTTATTTATTTAGTATACAGAAAAAAGTAGACAAATGATAAATGTATGGGAAACAAAAACATAAAAATTGCTTTTATGTCTTAGTTGTGATTATACATATCAAAATGATTATATTAGGAACATAGGAGAAAGGAAATCTGTATCTAAGGGGTATTCTCTAAAAGAAATTAGTTCTCATTATAAATGTTTTACATTTTATGATTGAAATTAACTGAATTATAAATCTAAGGAAATTTTGCCTAAAATTGATAAATGAAGAATTTCAGAGGGCCAGGAATATAGCTCAGTGGCACAGTGCCTGCCTGGCAAGTGTGAGGCTGTGAGTTCCATCTCCAATATCTAAATAAAAAATAAATAAAGTTGCAAAAAAGCATTTTATAATATAGCATTTTCATTTTTCATGAATTCTTCACTACCTTTTTGAAGATTGTGTGTGTGAGAGTACTTCCATGCGTCTCTCTAGGTCTTAGCATAGACATCTTAATTAATAAATTCAGTTTTGGATTCATATTAGTTTAATTCAAATGATATACAGAAATGCTACACCTATATAGTTCCAGATAATCATGTCCTTAGGTAAACATGGCTTTGTTCTCACCTACTTGCTTGGTGTTAGTCAAATATATTACAGATATTATTTACCTGATTTTTAAATCAGTGATATGAAAAAGGAAGGAAATGTGCATTTTTATCTTTTTATAATTAGCTTTATAGGTGTTCTTTGTTTATGTGGATTCAAATTGCCATTGGGTGGCATTTTCAATTTTATGACCATCTTTGGTTATTTTTATTCTTTAAGGCAGATATGCCAGCAACAAATTCAGTTACTGTTTTTCTGGGACAGTCTTTAATTCATTTTCATTTTTGAAAGATAGCCTACTGGATATAAGATCCTTGAGAGCCATGAGTTTTTCAATAGTCATCCCACAGCCTATCTTCTGTTGTTTCTGCTGCTAAGGCAACTGTTAATCTTATTAAAGTTCTTTTGTGACAACTCATTTTTGTTATTTTCAAGATTTTGTCCCTGACTCTCAACATTTTTATCATGATATATCTATGTATCTTTCTGTTTATACCATTTGGCTGTTGTTGAGCTCTTTGGATAAGTAAATTATTTTTTAGTAAGTCAGGGAAGTTTTCAGTCATTATTTTTTGAATATTTTTTATACTACCCCTTGTCTTTTTGGTATTACTGTTGTACATACATTTGTATCATTACCCCACATATCTTTGAGATTCTGTTTTTTTTCTTTCATTGTTTTTTTATCTCTATTCTTCAGTTTGTATAATATCTACTGATTCATGTTCAAGTTCACTAATTCTGCTGGGTATGGCAGTACACACATTGTAGTCTCAGCTACTTGGGAGGTTTAGGCATGAGGATCATAAGTGCAATGTCAGCCTGGAAAACTTAGCAAGATCCTGCCTCAAAATGTAAATAAATAAATAAGCAAGATAGGGATACAGTTTAGTGTCCCCTGGTTTCTTTTTGTACTGGGGATCAAAGTCATGATCTCGCACTCGCCCTGCAGGCACTTATACCACTGAGCTAAATCCCCAGCCCGTGTTCCCTGGTTTCAATCCCTAGTGTTATTTTTTAAAAGTTCAGTAATTCTACCAGTTTGAATCTACTTTTGAATCTCTTTACTGTTATTTCAATGGTTGCACCTTAAACTTTACATTTTCTATTTGTTTAAAAATTTATTGATATTTATTATTTGATGCAACATTGTGTCATATATCTTCCTTTATTTATTATCATGCTTTCCTTAGTTTTCTGAATATCTTTAAAATACTTTGAAATGCTAATCTACTAAAGCTGACATCTGGTCACTCTTGCTGGTGGTTTCTTTTGCCTGCTTTTCCCCCAGTGTAAGGGATTATGCTTCCCTATTTCTTTGCATGCCTCAAAGTTGCCAGTTGAAAGCTGAAGAGTTGCGATAATAAATTGCTGGAGTTTGTACAATTTCTCTATGAACGTAGTGTGACGTTTCTGGCTTTGCTCTCCCAAAATGCCCACAACCACCCCAGTATGATAGTGTTAGCTGTAGGATTCTCTTTCTCTGAAATAGATATGCTTTATTAAACCTATTAAAGAAAATTTGACAGGGGTGTGGTGGAGCATGGCTGCAATCCCAGCACATTGAGGAGGACTGAAAGTTTGAGGCCAGTGTGGGTAATTTAGTGACTAAGACCCTTACTCAAAAATAAAAAATAGGCTGAGAATATGACTCAGTGTGAAGGCCCTAGGTTCTATCACCAGTACAAGGAAGAGGAAGAGAAGGAAGAGAAAGAAGGAAAGGAAAATAAAGGAAATGAAGAGAAGGGGGAAAAATGAAGAGAAGGGAAAGGAAAGGGAAAAAAAGGAAAGAAAGAGAAGAAAAAATGAAATTTGGATTTATAAGCCATCCTATAAAGAAAAATACAGGTCCTTATAGCTTCACTTGTAAGTGAGCTAACTATATGAGCAAGATAATACATTTTGACTGAATTGAGTTTACCCTAGGAACTCAATATTGGTGTAACATTTAAAAATCAATTAATGTGTCAGGCATGGTGGTGCACACCTGTAATCCCAGCACTTGGGAGGCTGAGGTAGAATTGCCACAAGTTCAAGACCAGCCTGAACTACAAAGTGAGCCTCTGACCCCCCCAAAAAATCAATAGATGTAATTTATCATATTAATAGGCTAAAATAATATATATAATCTTAGTGGATTCAAAATGTGACAAAATTCAACACCCACTTATGAACAAAGCTCTCTAAAACTAGGAAAAAAAGGAAAATTCTTAAAAAGTTAAGCAATGGTAAACTTCATATCTTTCAAAAACTGCATATTTTATTGCTATTTGTTTACATTTTTATTGAATACAATTGACATATAGATAATAGTTAAAAGTATGTTTTGAGACACATATACATTATGAAATGATTACTATAATCAAGTAACATCCACCACTTCACATACTTAGAGCAATTCATTTTTTCTCCATTTAGAAATATTTTACAATAGTACAAGTTAAACAGTATTCTTAAACAAAAAGAAAAATGCACTCAGCATCTTAACTCACCAAAGCTAACATTATATTTAATGGTAAGAAAGTAAATGCTTTCCCCTTAAATCGAGGCTAAGACAAGGTTGTTTGATCCTACCACTTATATTCAACATTTTATTAGGAGCCTTAATGCTAATGATTTGTCTTAGAAGAGCCTAAAATTGCAAACACACAAACAGCTACTAGATATAAGTGAATTTAGTAAATTGCAAGATCTGAGATTAATATGAAAAATCAGTTTTTTATATTAAAAAGTGTTGTAAATTAAAGTCTAAGAAGCATTAAGAACAGCATCAATAACATAAAGAAATTAAAAATATAAAGAAATAAATAGCATGTATGGAAGACCTGTGCACTGAGAATTATAAATATTGCTTAAATTTTAAAGACCTATATTTATAATGCCTCATGGACTTGAAGAGACACTATAAATGTTAATTATTCCCCAGACTGAAATAAATACCACAATGCCATCACAAAATCCCTATAATTTATACACAAATTCAAAAAGAGAAGCTAAAATCCACTTGAAAAGGCCAAAGTTGTACCTGATGAAACTCAAACTGTAATGTACTTTCTATAGTAGCTGTAATGTAAAGTATTAGCAAATATGTAAAAGAACTAGAATTCCTATATACTGCTTATGGAAGTTTAACTTGTGTTATGGCTCATATGTTGTGTCAGGTTGAGAAGTCTAGAAGCTTAACTAAGTGATTAAGCATTTGAAAAGGTCAGGAGGGGGCCAGGGTCCCTAGTTTGTAACATCCTGTATACATAAAATGAGGGAAATGAGGAGAGACTGATTGCTTCTTCTTTAGAGGAGCTCCTGTCTTCATTTTCAGCTGGACATTGTCATCTCCTTGCTTCTGGCACAACTGTTTGGCTCTGCCTGGGATGCTTCAGCCTTCGTTGTAGACTCTGCATCCCTCTATTGTAGACCCATCAGCCTCCTGATGCAGCTTTGCATGGGACACTACAGTAAGCTCCAGCCCTCAGGCTGGACCCTTCAACCTCTAGTGTGCAGAAACCCTCTGCATGCTCCCTTATTCTACTTTGTGGCTGACCATTGTAAGCCAATCTTATAATTCCTTATACAGTTGTATATCATCTGTTACATCTGTTTCTCTAGTAAACCCTGACTGAAATAACTTGACAAATCTAACTTTCAAAAAGTTTTTCTTTATCTACTAAACTTGAACATATGCTTTCCTTATTGCCATTGTAATGTTGCAAAATAAACTATCCCATATTCAGTGGCTTATAACAGCAATAATTCTCAGGCTCATCAATCTTTAGGAAACCTAGGGTTCTGTTAACCTGAGTTGGGCTGGAAATTGCCATCACATTGGCTCCACAAAGATTTGTTCTAGAGATCCAGGCTGAAGGGGAAACTGTTACATGAGACATGTTCTCCTCATGTGAATTACCTCAGAACAAGCCTAATCAAACTACACAAACACACTTAAGACTCTTGTATAATGTCTGATATTCTTTCAACCAAAAGATTTATTTAAACAGGCCCAATATCAGCATTCTTTAAATGAGGGAAGCTTGGCCAATAGTGAAGGGCTAATAAATACTGCAGAGGTAATAAATAATGCAGAAACAAAAATCCAAATTATCATGTTTAGCATTCTACTACTCCACTCATGGATATACACCCAACAAAAGAATTGCACATGTGCATGAAGAGACATGAATAAGAAAGTTCAGTAGCAGCATTAATAACGAAGAACTGGAAACAATGCAAATGTTCATCAGATGTAAAACAAATTATCACAACTACATTATACAGTAATAACAATGAAATAACAGAAACACCCAAAAATGTGATTCACAATAGTCAGAAAACTATTTAGAGTTCAAATCATAAGCAAGTAAATGATAAAGTTCTAGAGTGCATATTTAGATGTCAAGCCTGTTTCTGAATGTAAGAGATTAC
The DNA here is from genome assembly GCA_004027455.1 of Hydrochoerus hydrochaeris. Lineage (NCBI taxonomy): Eukaryota > Metazoa > Chordata > Mammalia > Rodentia > Hydrochaeridae > Hydrochoerus > Hydrochoerus hydrochaeris. The sequence continues at coordinate 390,139 of PVLA01000558.1, forward strand.
CGCTATGTAAGAATTAGTGATTAGGTTTGGTGGTAGGAAAGGGTGGTATCTTTGTCTATTTTCTGCTGCTATAAAAGCACTGGGGTTACAGACATGTGCCACAAGTTCTGCTTTGTTCTGTCTTTGGGTTCTGACCTTCAATGTCCACTTTTCATTGAAACCTTGTAGTTCTGCCCCTTCTGCACTGGCCTCTAGCCCCACCCCATCTACTCACTTCCAGTTTAACAGCGTATATTATCCAAACGTCTACTTTACTGTGATGGTGTTTGTTACTCACCTGTAGGATAAATTCTATTATAGGCAAGGTTCTTGTCAAACTTGTTCAGTGCTGTGGTATCAGTTTAGTACTGCACCTGGGCACGGGGAAAAACCCCACTTCCGTGTCTTAAACATCTTAACATTTCCAATGCGAGGCGTGGTCTCTGTAGTAGCTGCCCTTAGTATCTCACTGATGTTTATCCCATGTAAAGAACAGACCTGGAATGTTATTTACAGTCACCTTCGCGCTCTCCACATAAAGCTGTTTTAGCAGATACTAACGGCTAGTAATAAATTTAATAAATTAAAGACATGTAACTTATCAACTAGTGATCTCTTAATGTTAATATTTTTCTTTAAAATTCTGTACTCTACCCTTTTTTGTTTCGTTTTTCTTTCTTTAAATAAAAAAATTAATTAATTAACGGAATTTCGGAAACGTTGCTTTTGAGCCAGACAAAACTCAGTAGGTGTCCTGGCATCTTGAGGGAGAAGGCACTCACAGCAGGAAAAACGAAAGACTTATCAACTCCACAACATTACGACAAACCTCAGTCACCCGCCTCTTCCTGTAAGCACCTTCCATTTCCGGCCGAGTGCCAGTCCCGCGAGAAGTCGCAGGTGCAGGGCTTGTCAGTGCACTACGAATGGGTTGTGACCTCGCGCCTGCGCCATGAGAAAAAGTGAGCGCCGCGTGGATGTCAATGGAGGCTCGCGCCTGCGCAGTGGGTTCTCTCTCGTGATTGGTTTGTGTCTCCTGGGGGACTCCTCAGTTCAGTTTTCACTTTCTCTCTTTTCTGCCCCCCCTCCTCCCACGCACTTTTTCTCCCCACTTTGGCTGCCGAGGTTTTACTTCCGGTTACCAGCGGTAGGCGGCAAAAAAGTAGACACGTTTGTTCAGGCAGCTGTGCGTCCCGGGCTAGTTGTCGCCTGGGACTCTAAGGTGAGGTGGGACACAGGGCCGAGCGGGAGGCGTGCAACACGGCGTTCGCTGGGGAGGTGTTGCCGCAGGGAGGGCCCGGACGGCGCCTATCTTAGGGTACACTTAATTGCCACCTGGCTGCCAGGTCGGGGAATGAAGAGCCGGCAGCCTGAAAGAGCAAGGGAAGCAACTGCGCGGCGATCTGCAATCCGTAGTGACAGGTAAATCCCCTCCAGTGCCGGGGCGTCCTGGACGCGTACGCCTCGAGGGAGCTAGCCGTTGCCAAGGCTGAGCGCACCTCGCAGCTGCTCGGCTTGAAGGGGCGCCCGGGGCTTCGCAGCCCGTGTCCAGGGTGCGTGGTCATGCGTGCTTCCCACCTGTTAGCTGCTCTCCCAGAGTGGTGGGAGAGGAGGCGTGGCTCCCAGTCCTTTCTGTTTGGTAGTTCCTCAGAGGATTCCACGTTCTACAGTCTGTTTTTCCAGTACAGAAGTTTTAACCGTAGTGCAAATCTGTACAGAGCTTTGAAATTTGTCTTTCCTCTTTTTGAGCCAGAAAACCCGTAACAGTTTAAACTTTTCTTTGCTGCGTCGGTCCGACCGACGCAGCTTCATCCTCCTCAGGGCTATGTTTCCCCGCTGGACCTGAACTGGCTAGAAAATCAGTTCCTAAGCGTTCTTAATGAAGCCTGGTACACACATTCCTTTCTGCAGAGAACACGTCATTGTGCGACCTTTTGAAAAGTAAAATAAGTCTACTCATAGAGAAGGTCACTTGGCAGCAAACTGAGTAATGTATGAAAACATTACAGTAAGTTACTTGGTCCGGGCAGTCCAGCAGTTTGTATAAAGAAAGCACCAACCAGCACTTTCGGGTAAAAACTGGCTAATGAACCTTAAAACATGAAGAAGATAGTTTGAAATTTCCCATTTCTTTAATCTTAGCTTGTCAGTTCGAAATCCATAAATGTGAATAAAACATTATTTTTCTGTTTTTCTTTGGAAGGTAAAATTAGAATAAAGTTAATGAAAATGTTTGCTCAGTTTAAGTGTTGTACGAGTACATTGTCTTCCTGTATAATAATATGAGTGATCTGGGGACCTGCAGTATTCTCTTGAGAAAGCATTAAAAGGGAAAGCGGTGATTGTTCAATAGTTGTTATTTGTGAATCTGATGCTGGTGGTAATCCTACCTAGAAACTTAATAACAAAGCAAATGTTCCTTCATAAGAATATTCTTCTGTCGGAAAACTACCTTGCAGCATGCAGTTCCACAACATCAACAATTACCTTAAGGCATAAAAAAATGTGACTAAGTTGCCCAGTTATTGTAATTATTAAGGAAGTACACATTTTTAAAATATGTGTTCATTGCGTTTGCCTAAATATAATTAATTCTCTTCAAAAAAAGATCCATCATATCTCCTCTGGCCCAAACAAATGAATTACAATCTGAAAAGTGCTAAAAACTTGCCTACTATATGTTAACTATAGTATATATTTTTCTTTTCTCTTTTGGTGGATGTTTATTTTCTTTATTTTATTTTAAAGAGAATAAAACAAAAGAGGACAGAACAGAGCAGCTCCGAACAGAACAATGTAAGCAACACAGCACTTCATAACAAAACAACTGGATATTAATAGTAGCTATCATAATGTCTCTTTCTTTGAAATAGTTGAGCACAGCTTCACACACAATATCAAATATAACAAAATAGTATAAAACCATTCAAGAAAATGAAAGTATTACAGGGCATTCTGAACCAAATAACAAAAAATGAACAATGGCAACTATATATCTCATTTTCCATAAAAAATTTGTTTATATCACCACACGTATTAAAATCCAATAAGACACAACATGATAGAACCAATGATAATAGAAGAACAAAAGCATGGTAAGACTTCAAAGCAAGCTGATATTAAATTAGCAGTGGTTGCCACAATGTCTTGTTTTCTTCAAAATAGCTGTTTATACCATCACACATAATAAAACAAACAGAACAATAAAACCATTCTAACCAATGAATGAAAATATTATAAGGCTTCAAAGCAATGTAATGGGGAATCATGATTACCATAATATCTTATGTACTCTTACCATTTCTTACACTAGAGAGACTATGTAGTATTTATACATGTGAGTTTGGTTTATTTCACTTATAAGTGTGGTCTCAAGTTGTGTCCATTTATTTATAAATATGGATGTTTATTTTCAAGATTTCTTTTTTTTTTTTTTTTGGTGCCAGGGATCAAACACATGACCTCACGCTTGCTAGGCAGGCACTTATGCTGCTGAACCAAATCCCTGGCGATTTTCAAGATTTCTTACAGAAGCCCCCTTTTTTTTATTAGTACCAGGGATTGAACTCATGACCTCGTGCTGGCTGGGCAGGTACTTATGTTGCTGAGCTAAATCCCCGGCCCTTATTTTCAAGATTTCTTATAATAAAGCTGCAGTGATTTTTTTTTTCTATCATAAACATGCTTCTAGTGCTCATGACAGTATTTCTGTAGAAGTGAGTCCTTAGGAAAATGCTGGATAACATGCTAAATTACCCTCAGATGATTGTATTCTTAAATTCCTTTTCTCAAAAGGTGTGTTTTTCAATTTCCTGTTTGTTAACACTGTGTTTTGTAAATATTTTGTAGTATTATTTTGGTACTTTCTTTTGAAAGACGCTTTGGTTTGTTTTCATTTTTCTTCCTGATGAAATTTAGAACTGCCTTTTCAAATTACATAGAAAATCTTGTGGAAATTTTGTGATTGCTTTGAGATTATAGATTAATTTGATAAGAAGAGACGTTCTTTTGAGTTTTTCTTCTAGGAGAATAGATATTTCTTTCTGTATCTTTAAATTTTTGTGAAATAAGGTAATATGTTGAAATAGGTATATGTATTCTTTTTTGTACTCTTTTTACAGTTTTTTTTTTTTTTTCTTTTTGAGACAGGGTCTCGCTATGCAGTTCAGGCTGGCCTTGAGCTCACTTTGTAGCCCAGGCTGGTCTCAAACTCGCAACGATCCTTCTGCCTCAGCCTCCCAGGTGCTAGGATTACAGGCGTGAGCCACCATGCCTGGCTCTTTTTTGTATTCTTTTAAAAAAGCATATCTCTAAGGAAAACATTCTTTGCCTCATCACCATGGGGCATTATTAATTTTATGTTATTATTGTTATTCTCTTACCTTCTTTTTACAGTTTTATCACTGATATACGTTTCATTAATCAGTGCGTTACTTATTTTCACCTGTTTTGGAACTTCAAATAGAATCATACTGTAGATGCTGTGAATTATTTTTGTTAAACATGTTTCTGAGAGTCATCTATGTTGAAGCACATGCCTATGGTTCAGCAGTTTAGAAACTTTTTGGTCTCAGGATCTCTTTACATTTTTTAAAATTATTGAGGACCTGTAGTCTTTTGTTTATGTAGATTATACCTATTGGTAAATATCATATTACATAGTAGAACTCACCAATTTTAAATATACTGTATATACTTACATTTATTGGCACATTTAAAAAGCCCATTATGTAATTATCCACTCCAAAATATTAGTGACAAAAATGACTTTGTTTTACAGTTTTATAAGTACCTTTAATGTCTCTTTTAATCACTAAAGTTCTACTTTGGCGTTGAATCTGTTGTAAATATGTTTTGGCTGAAGTATAGGGGAAAATAATCTGGCTACACTTAACTAAGTGGTTGGAAAAAGAAGTATTTTTAATAACCTTTATTGGCAGTTATGTTGATATTCCTCACTTTTTATACTAACAGTTTCTTAAACATTAGCTGCAATGTAGGATTTGAAACCATGAGTTAACTTCTCATATTCTGTGACATTAAGATCCAAGGTCTGTCTTGCCCTTTAAATTGCTCTTTTGCTCCTTTATTGATCTTTTGTAAAATATTGGTTCATTGAATTATATAGACTTTCTAAATGATGACACATTCCATTATATAACATTAAAAATCACATGTATTAGCATTCTCTTTGTGAACCCCTGCTGTATAGTTTGTTCATTTGCATTGAAATATAATCCACTGTAAAAATTACATTCGTTATTCAAGTTGGTTATTTCTATTATTAGGTTGTTATAATTAATGCTGCCGTAAACATTTTTGTACATAGCTCCAAGTGCATATAATCAATACTTTCACTGGCATATTGGTAGTAGAATTTACTGGGTCCATTGAAAGGCTATTAAATGCTGACATTTCCAAAATTGTAGTTCTAATTAATCTTTCAGCAACAGTGAATAAAACCTCTCTGTTTTCTCTACATGTAATATTGTCCAACTTTTAAATTTTGCTAGCATGTTGATAGTAAAACAATATATTATTGTGGTAATAAACTGCATTTCTCTGCCTACTAAGGCAAATTGAGTATCATTTCATGTTTTTAGTAAGTTCACTCTTTCCTTTTGTATTTCATGCTTTTTCTATTGGGTGCTTTTTTCCCTAATTGTAGGGATTTTTTAACATACATTATATACAAGTTGATAAATTTTTCCTGTTGCCAAAAATGATTAAAATCATTAAACAATTATAGGTATATGTTAAAAAAACACTTTTTTCCCTGTACCTATCCAATTCATTCCCCACCTTTCTTGTGTTTCTTTAGTATTTTGTTTTCCTTTTAGTGCTTTGAGTATATGAATATACGTTTTTATATTCTTCCTTACCCTATTTTTTACTATACCATATTTGTTCTCTACATATCTGTAAGCCCCAGAAATCCTCACAAATAAATATATAGGGACACACAGTTTTTCCTGTGTGAGTGTACAGTTTTTTAACTATAGTAAATGAATTATTGGATTTTTTTTTTAGTCTGTTGCTCTGTGAACTTGTCTAGTCTTGGTTTTTTCTTCATTACTGATTTATTTAAATGTTTCTTCCATTTAGACCCAAATAGGTAAAAGATATTTTTATAATTTTCAAATATATTGGTGTAAATTGTCTCAGATACTTTATTATTTAGAAATATTTTCTCTGTATTTGTCCTCTTTCCACTATGATGTTTTTCATTTTTCTAGATTATACTTGCTAGAAGATAACTTATTTATTAGTCTTTAAAAAAAAAAAGTCTTTGTTTTTATTGGTTAATTTGATTGCATTAATTTTTAAATTGGTTTCTTTTTTAAGTTATTGCTTTTATCATAAGAGATATGTTTGGGATGTACTTTGTGGTTTCTTTTAATAAGAGTTAATAATATTTAATTAGAAAATGAAATCCCTTGCTAATTGTGTGTTTTCTATTGGCACTGTGAAATAGAACCAGTTTACAACCTTTGGTGTACACCTGCTCCCTCATTAGGAGAAGGAGCATTTAAGACCCAAACTCCTGAAGTCTAGTTTGTTCAGTTGAGACACCTACTTCACTCATGTGGACATCTCATATTTATCTGTGCCCAGCACCATTTGAGATGGGATATATTTAGAGTAGTAGCAATAAAAAATTATTTTTGTTCCACCATCTTAATATAAGAATCCAAAGGTGGGTCTTAAAATGTACTTGCTACTAAGAACAGTTTATTCTTAGGATTTTCTAATAAAAGGACAAAACCATTGAACAGTATTTCTTTTAAATGTAATGAGTTTGATGCATCCATTTTACTAAAGGTTGATAGTTTAATACTAAAGCAAATTTATAAACCCAGTCTGATAAGTCAGAACAATGGTTAGTAACTTTTCTTTCACAATCACCTTATAAATTTTGACACAATTCCAGTAAAAATCTTTAATATAAAAATAAATATAATAAAAATAAAATCTTGAGTGGAAAGAAAATGGTCTGCAAAGGATTTGTTGGCCTTTTTTTACACAGCATATTAAGAAAATTGATAAACCTAATATTATAAACATCGGTTTGATAATCAGAAATTTTTTTACAGTACATTGGATTTTGAAAATGTTAAAACAGTCTTCAAAATTTGAATATTAATCCTAAAATTAAGCAAGTTGTAGGTACATGAAAAAATCATAGTAGATAGTTATAATTCATTTTAGTCAGTGGCTATAATCTCCAAAATATGTTGGGGTTTTTTTAAAAGGTGTTTATAGGGCTGGGTATATAGAGTGGTCGAGTTCAGTGGTAGAGTTCTTGCCTTGTATGTACAAGAATCTGGGTTCAATTCCAGGCACAATAAAAATAGTAATAAAAATAAAATTAAAAAGTGTTTCTCTACTAGATAAACTAAAATAACCTAAGTGAATTTGCTATTTTAAATGGCACATCACTGATGTAATTCTTTATAAATATGAATAATTTGTTTTATGAGTTCAAATTATCCTGTTTCTGTTACATACAATGCAATAGTGGAGATTCATGTGACCTATTAATTAGATTTTCATCTAGGGAATGCATTGAGCTATCTTAGACTATTTAGTTAAAACATAATGTTAATGAATCAGAAATAAAAATGCACTTGAATCGGGGCCAGGTAGTTCACCTCCCATGCCTGTTTGATTTGGTGAGTTTTATTAAGGCTTCATTGTTTAGTGAGGTGAAAGAGTACTCAGCCCTATTTCAGTACTCAGCTATTATCAGTCTCTCTTGAAGGTGTCTGAAGTACTCAAAACCATATTGAAGTCTTTTATTTTTTGTGATTTCAAAATAAAACTCTCTGAAATTGTAGCCAGCAATAATACATACAGACAGTAGGACAGTGATTTTAAGTCAGTGTCATGAAAAGAGCATAGATGTCACCTTCATTATGAGATTTGCAATCCAACATCCTTCTTGTACTGAGTAGCTACAGGCAGGATGCTTAAGAAATTGGATCTTGGCCAAAGCGGTGGTGATACATGCCTATAATCTCAGCACTCTGAGAGAATGACGCAGAAGGATTGCAAGTTGGAGACCAGCCTGGACAGCTTAATGACTTAGTAAGAGCCTTTCTGGGGAGGAGAATTTTTTTTTTAAAGGATTCAGTCGTCAATAGCAGAGGGGAAGATTGGGTCTTGGGGTGATCCTTATAAAATAACACTGAAACCATTCTCCTAGCAATATTAGTGGGACATACCAGAAACCCATAGCTTAGAACTGTGGGCATAGAACTTGCAGTATGGTCCTCAGCTCTAACTGCATTTTCTTCATGTCATGACCCTGAGCTCTTGGCAGTCCTCTCCAGTACTAGCCATTATATGGGGTCTGCCAGGCCTCAAGCCATGGCTCTATAGGGTGAAATCCACAGACACTGAGGTGTCTGGCTGGCCTCATTGACTTTCAAAATGTGCTGATTTTGCCTGAGCCCTCCTGAGGGACCTTCCCTCATGGGTCCACCCCTGCCTACCTAGGGGGGTTGGCCCTAGTTTGCTGATGTCTGCCAACCAGAAGGGGCCTAAGCAGGAGCTGGCTGGGCAGAGGCACAGCCCTCTCCTGCACACACTGTGAAGTGAGAAGTGGGCCCCAGGTCTCCCTGCCATTGCTCTGAGCAGTGAGGATACGGCATTGAAAAAGATAATGCTCTGTATTCGTGAAGCTCATACTCTAGTGGTAGGAAGATGGACAAACAAGAAAAATGTCAGATAATGATAAATGTTATGCAGAAGATGACCATTACCGAAGTTGTGTATGTTCTTTAAAGCTTGTTATAAATGCTCAGTGCTTCTCTTTTGTAATTTTTTTTCTGCCAAATGTCTTGTATCTTTTTTAACTTATTATTTTATTGGTACATTCTAAATATACATTATGATAATGTTCATCAGAGGGAGTTTGTACCTCTGGTGACCTGCCTTCTTTTTTTCCCATTCCTCTCACCTTCCTTCTACCCCCTTTCCCCTCTCTATTTATAGAAGCTCTGTTTCCATCTTTTCCTTCTATTCTTTTTTCTCTTGTCCCTTCTTTCCTCCCCATCACCCCACTCCCTATTTCCCTTCTGAGTTGAACATTTTCTTGCAGTTTCCCAATATCATATATTTTGGTCCTTATTTACATTTTCAATTTCTCACACTAGAGAAATCATACAATATTTGCACATGTATGTCTGATTTATTTCACTTGAGTATAGTTCTCAAGGTGCATTCATTTAGCTAGAAGTATCTCAAGCTTATTCATCTTTATGGCAGAGTAATATTCCATTGTATAAAAATACCACATTTTCATTATCCATTCATCAATTGATAGGCATTTGGGCTGTTTCCAAGAGTTGGCTATGACAAACTGTGCTGCTTTAAATATGAGTGTGCAATTATCATTGTGGTATGAAGCTTTTAACTCTTAATTCTTTTAGAAAGATACCGAGAAGGTAGTTGGGTCACAAGGACCCTCTAGTTTCAGTTTTCTGAGGAATCTCCACATCGATTTCTACAGTGCTTGAACTAGTCTACATGTCTACAGCAGTGGAAAGGAGTTCCTTTTTCCCTACCACCCTGCCAGCATTTGTTATTGGTTGAATTTTTTACTTTTTTTTTTTTTTTTAAGACTGGGTTTCACTGTGAGGTTCAGGCTAGCTTGAACTCACTTTGTAGACCAGGATGGCCTCAAACATATATTGTCTGGGCTACAGCTTCCAGAGTGCTAGGATTGCAGGCATGTGCCACCATGCCCAGCTTGATCGATTTCTTGATGAGAGCCATTCTTTTTGGAGTGATATGGAATTCATTCGTCTCAAATGACAAGTAATGTTCAATTTTTTTCATATATTTTCTTGCTGTTTCTACTTGTTCAACTGAGGAGTGTATTCATTTCAGATGCCCATTTTTAGATTGGGTATTTAAATTTTGAGGGTTTGATTTTTTTTTTTGGAGCTCTTTATATATTCTAAATATTACTCCTTTGTCTGAGGGGCAGCTCATAAATTTTTTTCCCACATTGCAGGTTATCATTTCACTCTGTTGGTGGTTTCTCGTTTGCTGTGCAAAAGCTTTTAATAAGGTAAGATCCCTGTTTTTGATTCTTTGTGATATTTTCTATGCTATAGGGGTTGTTCAGAAAGTCTTTCCTACAACTGTGTCTTCAAGAGTTCTCTGTATTCTGTCTTACAGCCAAGTTAGTGTTCTGTTTTAATATTTAGAACTTTGATGCATTTTGATTTTAGTTTAGTGCATGGTGAAAGATATAGATATAGTTCTAATCTTCAGCATGTGGAAAGCCAGTTTTTCCACCACCATTTATTAAAGAGGCTTTGTTCTAGTGAAGTTGTTTGTTCTTTTGTCAAAGATAAAGTAGCTGAGTGTGTTTAGAGTTGTTTCTACTATTTTACATTCATCTTCAGGTATTTTTTTTAAAGTACCATGCTGTTTTTATCACAGTAGCTTTGTAGTATAATTTTAAATCAGGGATTGTGATGCCCCTTTCCTTGCCTTTGTTGCCCAGAATTGCTTTTGCTATTCTAGATCTCACCTAGTTCAAAATGATTTTTAGGATTGTTTTCTCTAATTCTGTGAGATATGTTAATAGAATTTTGATTGGAATTGCATTGAATCTGTATAAAAATTTTGGAAGTATAGCCATTTTCACTATGTTGTTTCTTCCAGCCCACCAAAAAAAGGTTATCATTTCCATTTTCTGATAGCCTCTTGGGTCTCATTTTTCAGAGCACTGTAGTTTTCAATATTAGGGTCTTACTTCCTTCATTAGAGTGATTCCTAGGTATTTCATTTTTTCAGATGCTATTATGAAAGGTGTGGTTTCTCTAATTTCTCTCAGTGAATTTGTTATTCATGTACAGGGATGCTGTTGATTTTTTGAGTGTTGACTTTACATACAGCTACACTATTGAATTTGGTTATTAAAGCTAGAAGTCTTTTGGTAGAGTTTTTGTGGTTGTCTATGTAGAGTATCATGTCACCTGCAAATGATGATAATTTAACAGCTTCTTTCTGTATCCTAATTTATTTCTTTCTCTTGTCTGATTGCTCTGGCTAATGTTACAAGAACGGTATTGAATAAGAATGGTGATAGGGACATCTTTGTATTGTTCCTAATTTTAGAGCAGAAGCTTTCAGGTTTTGTCGATTTATTATGATGTTGGCTTTTGGTTTGTCATGGAGGGTTTTTGTCACACATGGGTGTTGGAATTTGTCAGACCCTTTTTCTGCATTGGTTGAGATGATCATGTGAATTTTGTCCTTGCCTTTGTCACTATGGTGCATTACGTTTGTTGATTGTGTGTGTGTGTGTGTGTGTGTGTGTGTTGAAACATCCCTGCATCCCTGGCATGAATCCTACTTGGTCATGGTTTATAATCTTCTTGATGACTTGCTGCATTCTGTTTACCAGTACTATGTTGACGACTTTTGTTTCTATGTTCATAAGGAGATTGGGCTGTAGTTTCTCTCTTTCTCTTTCTCTCATTTTGTTTTGTTTGCATCCTGCTCAAGTTTTGGTATTAGGATAATGTTTGCTTCTAGGAATGGATTTGGTACTATTATTTCTCATTCAATTTTATTACAGAGCTTTGAGAAGTAGTGGCATTAGGTCTTCCCTAAATTTCTTGTATAATTCAGCAGTGAATCCATCAAGGTAGGGCCTTTCTTTGTTGGTGGATTTTTAATTACATCTTCAATTTCACTAACATTGATTTACTTACAATTTTTATATCTTCTTGATTCAGCTTTCATAATTCATATGCATCCAGGAATTTGTCTATGGGTTCTGTATTTTCCATCTTACTACAATATAGGTTCTTGAAGTAGGTATTGATGATCTTCTGGATTTCTGCAGGAGTCTGTTATGATTTCCTTTTCATCCCAAATTGCATGGATTTGAGTCTTTCCTCTTTTGATAAGATTGGCTAAAGATTTGTCAATTTATCTAATGTTTCAAAAAACCAGCTCTTTGATTCATTGATTCTTTGTATTGTTTTCTTAGTCTCCATTGCATAAATTTCTACTCTGATCTTTATAATTTCCTCCCTTGTATGAGCTTTGGGCTTGACTTGTTTGTCATTTCCTAGAAGCTTGAGGTTCACCATTAGGTTATTTGAGCTCCTTCTGTTTTTCTGATGTGGGAATTCACCACTATAAATTTCCCTTGTAGGACTGCTTTCATTATGTCCCATAAGTTCCAGTGTGTTGTATTGGCCTTATCATTTAATTGTAGAAACTGTCTAATGTCTTTAATTTCACGTGTGACCCATTAGTGTTCAGGAAGGTGCTTTTAATTTTGATGAGTATATGAAGTTCTTGTGATTTCTGTTGCCATTTATTTCCAGTGTCACTGCACTATGGTCTGAGAATATGCATGGGATAATTTCAGTTTCTTTGCATTTATTTAAGCATCTTCAGTGGACTAGTATGTGGTCTGTTTTGGAGACTGTCCCACGTTCAGCTGAGAATGTGTATTCTGGTGTCATGAGGTGGAATACTCGGTAGACACCTACAGTCTATTTGTGCAAACATTTGGTTGAGTTTTGATACTTTGTTGCTGACTTTTTGTCTAATTGATCTGTCTGCCTGTGACAGTGGATATTGAGTTTACCCATTACAGTTGTATTAGTGCTTATTTGATATTTCATGTCTTTTTTTAAAAAATTTTATTTAAAGAGAGGGGAAAAAAGCAAAACAAGGGTAGAAACAATATAGAATTTCAAAATAAAGTAAACAGTAAGAAATCACTATTTGATACATTACATATTGTCTCGTTGGATATAGTTGTTCAAGTTACAAAATGAAAGCATACAAAGTGGACATTCAAACAGTGAGGCTGCAAACTGTTCTGTTCACCCATCCAACAAAAACTTAGCAACACGGTTATCAGTCCTACACACTTAAATATACATGCAGTTATATCCTTTAGAGCACTTTCTTTTCCTCCTTTTGCTTTTTAAGTCCATTATTGTTTAGTTATATCATGCTTCAGGTTGCTCAGTACCTTGCTGATCTGTTTTGTTGTTGTTATTTACTTTTTAAAATTTTTTCTTATTTATTTTATTTTATTTTATTTATTTTATTTTGAAGGTAGTAAAATACAGCAGAACAAAACAGGGCAAAGCCAAATGAGGCAGTGCAGTAAAATTGGTACAGAACCTCACAGCAGGTTACCGGGATAACAACAATAGGTACAATAGTATATCTGGTTTTCTTCCAATAGTTGTTCCTTCAATCAGGTAGAGCAATATCGAAGGAAATCCTGAAATTATAAAAACAGAATATTGAATAGAGCAATGCTATTGATCAATACAGAGCAAAACAGAGATAAAAATATTTGCCTTCAAAGAGATGGCAGAAGAGAATCCCCCTTATTTACTATATTGCATATAGTCAAACTTGCAAGAGATGCTCAGATCTCTGGCTCTCATTTACTAGTGTGTGTGTGTGTGTGTGTGTGTGTAATGAGATGGATGTTTGATTGTTAGTTAGCCCGCACCTCGGTAGGCTCACAGCCGCCCACCAGAGCTGCGTGCTGGCTACCTGTTTTCCCAGCACCTCAAGTTCCAACATGGCACGGATCTCAGGAAATGCTGATATGGTTCTTACCCTGTGGCAGTCACAGCTTGGGAGGCCACAGCCACTTACCAGAGCGGCGTGCTAGCTGCCTGTTTTCCCAGTTCATGTCTGTTAATACTTGTTTTATGTAGTTAGGTACACTGGTATTTGTTGCATATATGATAGTTTCCTCTTCTTGTTGGATTGTTCCCTTTACAAGGTTTTTTTTTTTTTTTTTTTTTTTTTATGTCTGTTAACCTGTCCTGGCTTGAAATCCACTTTATGTGCAAATAGAATAGCTACCCCTGCTTATTTCCAGGTTCTTGTAACGTGGACTATTGTTTTCCAACCTTTGACTTTTAGTATGTGAATTTCTTTTTGAATTAAATGTGTTTCTTATATGCAGCAGCTTGTTGGATCTTGCTTCTTTGCACCTTCCTCTGGTTTGTTTCTTTTGATTGGTGACTTGAGACTGTTTACATTGATGGTTATGACTGATATGTATTGGCCTAATCTTTAACTTTATTTTCTTGATGTTGGTTCCCCCTTTTTCCCCTCAGTTTAATTATTCACATTGCCTTTTGATTCATTCTTTTGGAGTTCCTGGAGTTGTATTCCTTGGTATCTCCTACAAGAATGTCCTTCAGAACATTTTGGAGTGCTGGTTAGTGTTCCTGAATTTCCTCAGGCATTCTTTATCATGGAGGTATCTTATTTCTCCATGAGTTTTGAAAGATAGTTTTGCAGAGTACATCAATCTGGGTTGGAGGTTGTTTTCTTTTAGGGCTTGAAATACTTGAAGTTCTCCTTAACTTGAGTGTTGTGTTGAGAAGTATGCTATAATTCTGATGAGTATTCCTTTACAGCTGATTTGTTTCTTTTCTCTAATAGCTTTTAGGAAAAAGCAAATGTTTTTAATGACAAACCATTTCATCATTTATAGTGTCTGAAGAGATTAATCACTAAAATTGCATGCCATCTGAAAAAAAATATGGCCCCACAGAAGTGTATTTTGTTTAGTGGGATGACTGGTAGAAAAATTACCATCTAAATATATGGTAGTATGTCTAAAATTTTTTGTGGTAAAAGTTTGTGAAGTTGTATGCATATGAATGTGGTGACTGATATCAAGTAGAGCATAATCATGCACTGTGTATCATCTGTAATTGTGCTGGGAAATACCTAGATATCATCCTTAAACATGGAAAACGTATTAACAAATCTATAAGTTGGTTGAAAACAGCTGAAATGCATCTAAAACACGTAGCAAACAATATAAAATATACATTATAAGCATAAAACATTTCATTATCAAATTTTTTAATAAAAATGGACTACATGCACAAACAATTTAAATGGGAGGTAGTAGAAAATGAGAAAAATCAACAAAATTCAATTTTTGGGTCCTATTACTCCACAATTACTAAAAAGAAAACCACAAAACTACTATACTTCTTAGCATGTAAATAATATATGTAAAGTAAGTTGTAGATTATCATAGTTTAAAATAAATAAATTGTGGTTTGATTTCAGTAAAGCCAATATGAAACTGGCACACTGTTGCTTACAATAACATATGCATTTATATCAGCACAATATGTGTTCTCAAAAGTCATTTTACAAATATGTAATCCAGCGATCTACTTTTAACAGTGAGTTTACTGTATTTCTATTTTAGGATATCTGCTCTGTTTCTGTATTTTATAAAGAAATAATAGACATCACATCATAACATGATTTACTTGTATATGTTTGCACTACATGAGAAATGCTCAAAGGCTTTTCAAACTCAAGGTGTAACTGAAAACATTGTACATTCACAGGAATTTAACCCAGTATGCACTATTCTATGTATAACAAATGAAGACTTGTGTGTATTGCTTTTATTAATGGCTTCTTACAAAACTGTGTTCACTTGTAATATGAAAGAAACCAAGATGACCAGAGATAACCCAAAAAGCATACATTGATATGCATTTCTCCACAGTGAATTGCCATGTTTACATGTAAGGTTACATGAAAATGAGGACAACCCAAATCCTGTACTTATACTCACCCTTTGTGTGTGTGCATATTTTCTGAGGTTACTGGAATTATCCTCATAGGATTTCTGTGTAGTATGAGTTTTTTCATCTATTTCAAAATAAGTGGAAAAATTGAAGGGTTTGCCACATTAATTACATACATATGACTTTGCTTACATGAAAATTCTTTCATACACTTGAATGCATTGCTCACATGTGTACAGATTTTCATTACATCTTTTTCATTTATATAGCGATATCTATGTATTGAAAGATTATATTGCTTATAAAATATTCTCTCCACTGTGGTTTAATGTTTGTGCAAGTTACCTTATATATTCACACATTTCTCTTGTGTTTTTAAGTCTGTGATGATTACTGAATTACTAAAGGCTTTTATCCCTTGTTCACATAGCTTTCTTTCTAAAATTTTACAATACATTTATATAGTTTATGCATTTTCAGACTATTTGAATACCTGACCTTTGTACCCTTTGAGAACTTTCACTTGTTTGCCAATGACTATATCTGCTGAAACCTTTCCCACGTTGCTTTCATACCTAGGGTTTCTCCCCAGAGTGAGTTCTTCATGTTTTTGACAACTAATGTGTATGTTGAAAGCTTTCACACATTGTTTACATAGGTTGTGTTTGTACCTACTGTGAGTACTCTGATGTTTTTTACAATGACTGTTTGGTGAAGGCTTTCCAAGAGTGGTTACATATTTAGGGTTTCTCCTCAGTGTGAGTTCTTTCATATTTTTAGTGATGACTGTATGTGCTGAAATCTTTCCCACATTGATTACATAAATAGAATTTCTCTCCAGTGTGAGTTCTTTCTTGTGTTTTATAATAACTGTGAGATAAACACTGTTCCACATTGGTTACATACATAGGGTCTCTCCCCAGTGTGAGTAGTTTGATTCCTTTCATAAACACTGTGTGAGCTAAAGGCCTTACCCCATTGGTTACACATATAGGGTTTTTCCTCAGTGTGAGTTCTTTCGTGACTCTTACAATCACTGTGCATGCTGAAAGCTTTCCCATTTTGTTTACATACATAGTGTTTCTCTCCAGTGAGTACTTTTGTGTCTTTTACAATGACTGTGTTTGTTGACAGCTTTACACATTGGTTACACATGTGTGGTTTCTCCCCACTATGCGTTCTTTCATTTGCTTTACAATCACTGTGTGTGCTGAAAGCTTTACCACATTGAATGCATCCATAGGGTTTCTTGTCTGTGTCTAACAGCTTTTAATATTGTGGTCTTTTGTTGAATTTCTGGAATCTTGACTATTATATGATGGTGTAGATTTTGTTTGTTTGTTTTTGATCATGGCTAATGGAGTTCTGTATGCCTCACTTATCTGTATGTAAAATTTTTTTTTCCCTGCCAGGGAAGTTTTCTGCTATTACTTTTGTGAATAGTTTTTCTTTTTTAATGTTGTTTGCATTATCCTGCTGTTTCATTGATTCCAATCAGTCTTTCATCATTATTTGCATCATCTAGCAGCCACTGAATTGATTTCCTGTGGTACCTTGATATTAAGAAATCTTTCTTTTCATGATTACTACCACAGTCCTGTCTTCTATATCTAATATTATGTCCTCACATTGGCTCATTCTGCTGTGTATACTTTCAATGAAATTTTAATCTCTGGAGATCTGTTTGAGTCTGTTTCATAGATTCCATCTCTTTCCCATATTAGGTACTTGTGGACCCCAGTTTCCTAAGCTCCTCTATTTATTTATTTTTGTATCTGCTCTACAGTCACTAAGCACTTCTTTCATTGTGGTCACTATCTCTGTAATCTGAGAAATTATTTCTGATTTGATTTTTTTCTAGATCCTTGTTCATCAGTTTTGTCACTTTCACTGTTACCACTTCAGAGAGTCAAGTGATGGCTTTTGAATTGTTTCACCTCATTGTCCCCTGATTTTGCCTATGGTTAGTTGGAAGTCTGCAGTTGCATCTTGTTAAAGTGTCTTTTATTTATTCATTTAGTTAGTTATTTAGTTTAATTCCTAGGTTGATGTTCATAAATTGCTTATGGCATATACCTTTATTGCTAGTATTTAGAACACTTATGAAATGACTGCTTCTCAGAGATGTCTTCCAAGTATAGCTGGCTTTTAGATTTTCAGCCTCCTATTTATTGGGGATAAGAAGTTGCTGCCTGCTTGGCCCAGCCCCTAGTTCTTTTGCACTGGCCATAGTATATTTACCCTTATAGTACATTGACCCTTAGGCAGTCTCAATGTTGGTATATCAGGAAGAAAAACTGATTATAGCAGTCTCTTTGATTGAAGCAGTACAATCAGCCGTAACAGTAGCATCAAATACAACCTAGAAATTCAAACTGTAGTAACTATTAATTCCCCAACTATTAATTTGTCACCTAAGAACTAGATTTGTGGTTATATAACAAAATCTAAAATGAATCAAAACATCAAATACAGGGAGTATGTTGATTTTACCCACAGGGAAGAAAATTAAAAGGGGTGTGTGTGTGTTGGTAAAGGGGAAATAGAGAAATGGAAGAAGAAAGAGAGATCAAAGCAAGTCTGAAGGACAAAGGAAGATTGGTCAAACTTTGGGAAACTGTGAAGATGACAAGGGGAAAAGAAAAGGAAGAAATAAAAACAAGGACAAAAGTATAACAAAAAAACTAGAAAGCATGTTCACCTAAAAACAACAAACAAGAGAAAACAAACCAAAAAAAGAAAATACAAGAAGTCCTCTTGAAGGTGTGTCTCTGCTGTCACTGATAGACAAGGGGGCAGACATAGTGCAAATCTGAGTTGATCAATCCCAAAGAGCCAGCCATTGATTTATGACAGGGTAGTAGATAATCCCAACAAGCCTGCATCTTTAGTTCTACTGATGTTTAGGCTGGTTTCTGGCTATGAGGCTGTGTCTCTTGCTGGCTTGAACTCAACTCCCTGACTTCTTGCTGGCTGGATCTCCCCAGCCTCATCCTGATACTGAGGGTCACTAAATGGAACTGGCCCACACTTACTTTGCATTCTGAGTCCAGTTGGCCCCTCTCCAAGATGGCTATCAGTTAATTGCTGTCTCCTGAAGGACATCTGAACCCAAATAACTTACCAGCCACTGCATGCATTGCTCTGTTCCACTGGTGCATTTCTCTGTGGAGGCCTTGGAGGTCGCCCATAGTCTACTATGTAGTTGCAGGTATGAGCTGCCTTCCCATGCAGTGAGTCAGCTAAGGGAGAAAGCACCACCTGCCACCACCTTCTCCTTCCTTAAAACCTCTCTTTGCTCTCCCTCTGGGCTTCAGTTCTCACTTTAGATCCTTCCTGCATACTGGGGACCCATTTCTCTTCTTCTTACATTGTTATTTTAGCATCTGGATGTTGAGTCTCAGAGAGGCACTTTCTCTGCTGCTCACCACTCTGTCATCTTTTCAAAAGTTTCCTAACATCTTTTTTTAAAATTAATTTTATTGAAAAAAAATTTTTTTTAATTAATTTTATTGGTACACTTTTTTTTTTTTTTTTTTGAGACAGGGTCTCACTGTGTAGTTCAGACTGGCCTTGAACTTTGCTATGTAGTCCAGGGTGGCCTCAAACTCACAGCACTCCTCCTGCCTCAGCCTGCTGAGTGCTAGGGTTGCAGGTGTGCAGCATTACACCTGACCAGTACACTTTTGATATGCATAATGATCACATTCATCATAGAGAATTTTTTTGTTTGTTTGTTTTGGAACCGGGGATCGAACTCGGGACCTCACAGCACTTGCCAGGCAGGTGCTTATGCCACTGAGCTAAATTCCCAGCAAAGAGAATTTGTACCTATACATAATATATCTAGATTTCTCTTTTCTGAAAATCTTAAGGTTGGCCATTTTTCTCTGTTACTAAGTAAGTAACTTTCTTTGGAAGCATCTTTTTCAGATTAAGTATGGTAAAAATAACATGCATAAATAAAAAATACTGTGTAGCGACAAAATTTGTGTTATATCAACTGGGAAGGAATTGGTTAGTGACATCATTTTGATGGTCTGACTTACAGCTCTTCTTCCTTATCCCATGCCAGCAAACTCCTTTGTGATTTTTTGACTTATTAATATCATTAGTAAAATTTATAGACTTACTGTTTACTGAACCATTTCTTGTATTCCTAGAATGATTCCTAACTGATCTCTGTTAGCATTTTAATGTCTTGATGTGTTATCTTTGCCAATGGATATATTTAGAGTTTTAATGTCAATATTCACAAGAGATAGGTCTTCCTTTTTATATTTTGTCAAGTTTGGCATTGAAGTTTGATTGTATGAATTGGAAAACTTTATCTTTTTTCTTAGTTTCAAAACATTAAATAACAAAAATATTCTTTCATTTAGTTACCAAAAATATGTTTATTAAACAAAATATATTAGTATTGAGCCAAATTCTAAGTAATCAGTGGTAAACAAAACAGATATGATTCATGCTGCCTTGAAATTTGATTTATTAAGGAGAAAAGATATTAGCTAAGTAATTACAAATAATGATAAGTACTCTGAAAGAAAGGGCAAAGTCCTTTGAGAAAATATGGAAGATCTGTAGATTGTATTGTTTAAGTAAATGGGTTATTGAATATATGCAATAAAAGTTAATTCTTTTTAAAGTAATCAAATATAGATTGAGGATTTGGTATGTAATTAAGTCTGTAGTAGATACATACTCAAAATGGAGTATTCATAATTATATGAATTAAAATATTATAAAGTAAAAAATAATAAATACTGTAATTGGGATGTGTGTGTGTTTTCATGTACTAAGACAAGCCAAAGACCTTTTACATGCTAAAGTAATGTTTTACCACTCAATCCCAGTGGTGTGTATGTATGTGTGTCTGTTTGTGTGTGTGGTGCTGGGGATCAAACTCAGGGCTTTGTGCATGTTAGACAAGTATTCTTCTACTACTGAACTACATCCTGATCCCAGAGTGGGGGCACATTTTTTAATTGAGAAAATTAAACTTAAGTAAATACTTCCATTTTAACAATTCCAGTTATTCCCTCAAAAATCTTTCTAGTATTACAGAAAAATAATTACATAACTCTACAAAGGTAAAGAAGAAGAGTAAGAAGATAAGTGAAATCAATATTTGAGAAGCTAGAAAGGAGATATACCGATAATGACTTGTGAGTAGATTTGAGAATGCCGAAAGCTGAGGACAGTAAACCAACAAGAAGTAAGCTGTCCTTACTGTGTTTTCTTGTCCATTGACAAGAAATGTATTATTTTTATATTAATAATACTTTATTTTTACTACTTTGTAATGCTTGAAATAAAGTAGGGAGGCTTATCTTTGTTCTTTTTCAAAATTGTTTTGACTATTTTAAATTCTTTGAATTCTTGTGTTAAGTTTTAAAATCAGGTCATCAGCTTTTGCAAACAGATTGTGTTGAATCTAGCTTAATGTTGTATTTTAATATACTTGAGCAAAAATTTAAAAACTAGGCAGTGGTATTTACAGGCATAGACTGGGGATGGGGAATGTAGATGCTTCTAAAAAGAAAAAAATGCTCAAATCAAACCAAAACTTTTATCTTTTTCTGTATAGACAATATTTTTAGTGTTCTAGAAGAATTTCAAGCTGAAATATAATGACTGATAACTGAACTTTAAGTGGAGGCCATTTTAACTTCACAAAAATGAAACAATGTAGGAAAGGAACTTGACTACTAATTATGACTCAGTCATTATTATATGTACAATTAGTGAAATTTAAGTACTGATATAACAAACAGTGATGTGCTGTAGAAGAATATGATAAAGAAGCATATGGACTTTGGGAAAAGTTATTTTTCATTAAAGGGATGTCTAAAATTTATACTGGTATTTTATTGAGTAGCAGAATTACTCCAGAGCATACAGCTGAAGTTGAAGGTGGTTGGCAAATGATGTCTGGTGTAAAATAAACACCTAACAAATATTAGCTATTGTTACCAATAGCTTCCTCGCTAATAAATACAATTTCATAGGATTGCATTCATCATGAGGAGTTGTCCAGGTACATCCTAAGTCTTTTTACTTCCCTCCCTTTTTTTTCCCCTCCCTCCACCTCTAGTTCCTCTTCCCTTTTGCAAAGGATCTATCTCCTAATTTAGTTATAGCTGTCTTTTATTTTGCTTTTTAAATTATTTGTAATTTGAGTTTCTCATATAAGAGAAACTGCAATATTTGATTTATTTCACTTAACATTTTGGTCTCAAGGTACATCTACTTTCCTACAAATGACTCAAGTTTATCTTTCTCCATGACTGACCAGTACTCCATTGTGTATAATTACCACATTTTCTTTATCCATTCATATGTTGATGGGCATGTGGACAACTTCCAGGATTATGAGTTCTGCATATATATAGCTATTATGAGTTCTGCAGCTATAAACATGCATATTGTTGTATCACTGAAATATGTCTTTTTTTCTTTTTTTGGTACCGGGAATCAAACTCATGACCTTGCCCTTGCCAGGC
The DNA here is from genome assembly GCA_004027455.1 of Hydrochoerus hydrochaeris. Classification (NCBI taxonomy): domain Eukaryota; kingdom Metazoa; phylum Chordata; class Mammalia; order Rodentia; family Hydrochaeridae; genus Hydrochoerus; species Hydrochoerus hydrochaeris. The sequence goes on from PVLA01000558.1 coordinate 412,205, forward strand.
AGGCACTTGTGCTGCTGAGCTATATTCCTGCCCCAAATATGATGTCTTTGACTCTTTTAGCAAGATATCCAAGGAGACTAGCTGGATAAAATGGAATTTCTATTAGGTTTTTTGGGGGAATCTCCATACTGATTTCTCAAGTGGTTATACTACTTTACACTTCCACCAACAATGTAAAAGTGTTCCTTTTACCCTCCAACCTTGCCAGGAGTTGTTAATGTTTGACTTGTTGATAATAGGCATTCTTTTTGGAGATGGAATTTCAGTGTTGTTTTAATTTTCATTTATTTCATGGCCATTGATGTTGTACATTTTTTTCATGTACTTATTGCCTGAGTTCGATTCCTAGTACCCAAAAAATTAAATAAATAAATAAATAAGAATGACATATATTTATTGCCCATTTGTACTACTACTTCATTTCACTTCATGTTTTGATGGAGTCTCTTATTTTGGGAGAAGTCTAATTTTTTAAATTCTGGTTGCTGTTGCTCCTTCTACCACAACTGCTAGAACCAGTAAATTCAGCTATGTAGCAGGATACAAAATCAACATACAAAAATCCACAGCATTCCTATATACCAACAATGAACTCACTGAGAAATTAGGAAAATTCAGTAGCACTAAAAAAATTAAATATTTAGGAATTAGCCTAAGGAAATGAATAGCCTCTACAACAAAAACTATAGTACAGTACTCTATAAAAAGGGCATCAGAAAATGGAGAGATCCCTGTTCCTGGATAGGAAGAGCCAGTGTGGTCAAAATAACCATACTTCCAAAATGATATATAGATTTAATGCAATTCCAATTAGAATACCAAGAGTATTCTTCACAGAACTGGAGAAAATAAGCCTAAAGTTCATGTAGAATCAGAAGAGATCCAAAACAGCAAAAGTAGTCCTGGGTAACAAGAGCAAAGCAGGAGACATTACCATTCTGGGGCTCAAGTTGTATTACAAGCTACATGTTGTATTACACGTTGTATTAAAAGCAGCATGGTACTGGCACAGAAACAGACAGGAGAATCAATGGAACAGAATAGAGGATACATTGACAACCCCGAGCATATTCAACTTTTGACCTTTGACAAAGAAGATGAAAACATACTCTGGGGGAAAAGTTAACCTCTTTAATAAGTGGTGTTGGGAAAACTGACTATCCATATGCAAAAGACTGAATCTGGACCCATGTTTCTCTCCATGTACTAAACTAAAATCAGAGTGGATCAAATAGCTAAATGTTGAAACAGAAACACTTAACCTGCTGGACAATAAAATTGATAAAACTATTGAAATCATAGGTAGAATCAAGGACTTTCTCAACAGAACCCCAGTTGCACAGGAAATAGTACCAGGAATCAACAAATTGGATCCTATCTAATTAAAAATATTCTTCACAGAAAAAGAGCCAGCAGAGTGAAAAGAAAACCTACAGAATGGGAAAAGAACTTCTGCCAGCTATTCCTCAAACAGAGGAATAATATCTATAATAAAGAAGTCAGAAAAGCTGGACTATCCACAGTAAAAGGCACAACCAAAAAATGGCCAAGTGAAATGAATAGGTACTTCACAGAAGTAGTATAGATGACCAATAAATACATGAAGAAATGTTCACCACCTCTGAATATTAGAGAAATGCAAATTAAAACAGTACCGAGATTCCATCTTACTCTCAGAAAGAATGGCCATCATCAAGAAATCAAATAACAAATGCTGGCTAAGCTGTGGGAAAAAAGAAACCCTCCTGTATTGTTGGGGAATATAAACGTGGTTAGGGAATATAAACTAGTACAACCATTATAGAAATCACTACAAAATTCCTCAAAAAACTAAAAGTAGAGATTCCATTTTACCCAGCTATTCTTCTAGGTATCTTCCTGAAAGAGTTAAGGGTATCACTATATACTATGTTATATTTTTATATATGAAACAGCCTATATGTTCATCAGCAGATGAATGAAGAAAATGTGATATTTATACACAATGGGTACTCTGCCATAAAGAAAGATAAACTTGAGTTATGTCTTAGTTATTTTTTTCTCATTGTGAAGACAAAATACCTGATGCCCAAAATTAGGGGAAGGAAAGATTTATATAGCTTAACAGTTTTTTTTGTTTTGTTTTTGCAGCTTTTAGTCCATGCTCAGCTGGCTCCAAGTAGGGTGACTTGGCTGAAGGGCAGCCATTCTTGGCAGCAGCATGCAGCAAGAGCCAACTGGGCAAAAAAGGAAAAGCATGCCTCCTTTCCCCTATATAGTATGTCAGTTCCTTGCCCCTGGGTGGGTGGAGCACTCACACTGCCAATCCCAGCACTAGACAATGAACTAATCACAAACGCTAGATTCAGCCGCCTCCATGCCTGCATGAGGTTTTGGGACATTTAAACAAACCACAAGTTGTTTGTGGGAAAATGGATATTAAGTGAGATAAATTAGATGCACTGTTTAAATATCACATGGCTTTTCTTATATGAGAAAGCCAAATTATAAATAAAGAGCCAAGTAAAAGATAGAAAATAGGAAGTAGACAGATAAACTTTTCTCAAACGGGAAAGGGATCTAGTGATGGAGGAAGAGGGAAAGGTGATGAAAAAGGAATTAAGATATGTTATGTATGTGTACCAATTCCACATAAGGAATATAAACAGTATGTTCTGCAAATATGTACTAATAATGGTGTTTATTGTCGGTTTGTCATAAATGGCTTAGATTTAGATAAGGTCCTCATGTACCTGTTTTCTTCAGGGTTTTTATCTTGAATGGATGTTAAATTTTGTCAAAGGCTTTTTCTATATCTGCTGAAATGATCATATGATTTTTGTCCTGTGTAAGTGATGTTTTACATTTATTGATTCACATGCTGAACTATGCTTGCATCCTTGGAATGGAGCCTACTTGGTCCTGATACATAATCTTTTTAATGTTTGTATTTTGTGTGGCAATATCTTTTTTTTTTTTTTTTGGTGCTGGGGATCAAACTCGACCTTGCGCTTGCCAGTCAGGCGCTTGTGCCACTGAGCCAAATCCCTGGTGTATGGCAATATCTTTTGCATCTATTTTTCTTAAACAAATTGGCCTGTAGTATTCATTTTCAGTTCTTTGAGTTCTTTCCAGTTGTTTTGTTTTGTACCAGGAATTGAACTTGGCAGGCAGGCAGGTGCTGTGCCACTGAGCTGTATATCCCCAGGCCTTCAATTGAGTTTTTATCTGGTTTTAGAATAAGATAATGCTAGCTTTCAGAAATGAGTTTGGTATTACTTGCCTTTAAATTTCATTAAAAAGTTTGAGGAGAATTAGTGTGAGATCTTCCCTGAAGTTCTTGTAGAATTCATTGGTGAATCCATCCAGTGTTGTGCTTTTCTTAGTTGGTAGGTTTTCAATTACTGCCTCCATTTGCTTTCTTGTTATTGGACTGTTCAGTTTTGGTAATTCATATATGTCTAGGAATCTATCCATTTCTTGTAGAGTCTCCAGTTTTATTGGAGTATGGGTTTTCATAGTAATTATTAATAATCTTCTGGATTTGGCAGTGTTTGTTGTGATTTTGCCTTAACTTCTAATTACATTAATATGGCTCTTTCTTTCCTTCTTTTGTTAAGTTTGACCAAGGATTATTTGGGACCTGGCCAAGATCCCCAACTGCCTGTATGAGGGGTATGATAAAAGGATGAAATAAAAGACAAAAAAATGTAATAATGCATGACAGATGGCCTGAGGTGGTCAGTGCCTCAAGATGGGCAGAGACAAAGACACTTGAATTAGCCACTATTTATTGGGTACACAAAATAATTGGAGTATTGGATGATTCAGAGGGTGGTAGTGATTTTATACTGATAAAGATTTTATGTTGGTGAGGATTATAGAATGAGATAGGTTTATAAGAAGTTTGTCTTTTCTTCCAGGTGAAATCTTTTTACTTATTAATCTAGTTCTCAGGGAACCAGGATATCTTCAGCTGATGTAATCTTTCCCTGGTGCATCACAGTATCATGGGACCATGGAGGCCTCTATGTGACTGGAGACACACAGAGTTGTTTGCACATACCACAATTTAATTATGATACAGTTTTTCCCTGAAAATTATATGACCCTTGACTAGAATTTGTCAATTTTGTTTATGCTTTCAAAGAACCAACTCTTTGGTTCATTGATTCTTTATATATTTTTTTGTTTTTGTTTCATTAATTTCTGCTCTCATCTTTGTAACTTTTTTCCTTGTACTAGCTTTGGGTTTCAGTGGGATCAAAATGTTTTTCTAGAACTTCAAGGTGATTCATTAGGTTATTTATTTGGCTTACTCTATTTTTCTAATGTGAGCATTCACAGCCATAAACTTCCTTCTTAGGACTGCTTTCATTGTCCCCCATAGGTTGTGATATGTTGTAGTATTGTAGGTAGTATTGTCATTTGATCCTAGAGCTGTTTAATTTCTTCTGTGATCCATTGATAATTCAAGAGTGTATTACTTAATCATCATGCTATGCAAAATTTCTGTATTTTCTTTTACTATTGATTTTTAGTTTTATAGCACGAAGAAATGTCAGTACATGTGGGATAATTTCAATTCTTTTGTATTTAAGCATAAGAGGCTAGTATGTGTGCCATTTTGAATAATGTTTTGTGTGCTGCTGAGAATGTTATTGAAGTAGGATAAAAACCCTCTTGTTAGCTATATCATCTTTGAGTTTGTTTCTCTGTTTCTTTTATTATTTTGTATTATTTGACCACCTCCCGCCTTGGTGCCCCTTGGGTCTGCTTTGGGAGAGTTGTGAGTTTTTGGAGGCATTTTATTGCCCCATTTTCTGATGGTTTGTTTTCTTTGTGTTTGTGCAAACCCCTTAAGAGTAGTCCTTCATGGCATTACTGGGTGGTTTTCACCTTTTTGTTTTGTGATTCAGGACTGCTTCTCGCTAGATCTTGTGGGAAACAGCAAATCTCAACAAACAGGAGCCATGCACCCAAAACCTAGCATAATAGTTTGCAGAATAAGAATGACCTATAGTAGGTATCATCAGTATATATAGATTTACTTTGTTTTTGGTGTTTATTATTGATAACACTTTAGGTTATCTTTAGTGTTTTCACTGTCACAGATGCTTATGCATGGATGTGTATGTATGTGATGTGTAATGTGTTTATGTATCGTACATTGTGTTCATGTGTTTATCTACCCTCATCTTACTCTGAATATTTTACAGATAGGCACTTTGTAAGGTACCTCCTTAAGTGTTCTAGTTTTCTTTGTGGAGTAGTCACTTCTTCATTAATGCGCTCATAATGTTGAATATGTAGTGCTCAAAAAAAAAAAACAAGGCTATTCTATTCATTTATGAAGTGTGTTAATTAAACTCATAAATCAGGGTATATTGTATGAAAATTATGTATTATGAATAAGCCAGGTGTGGTGGGTGATGCATTCCTGTAATCCAGTATTCAGGAAGCTAAGGCAGGAGGATCACCATGGGTTTGAGGCTGAACCTTAGAGTGTATATATTTAGAAAAATATATTTTTACCATTACCACTGCTGTTTTATATTTGAATCTTTTGAGATACTCAGAATATCTTTATTATTTTTTTTTTCTTTGAGATGGGGTCCTTGATTGGCGCCAAACTCCAGTAATCTTGCTTCAGCCTCTCAACTACCTGGGACTACAAACATACACTATTACACTATTTTTTTACGACGCTGTTTTGTTTGTTTGTTGTTTTTGTGATTGGGTCTCATTTTGTAGTTCAGGCTGGCTTTGAACTCAGTCTGTAGCCCAGGCTATCCTCAGAGTCACAGCAGTCCTCCTGCCTTATAAAGGCACCTCCTGCCTCCTTCCTCCCAAGTGCTGGAATTACAAACTTGCCACCACACATGCCATAGCACTGGTATTGAAAGAGAAAGTAAAACTGAACAAAAGTAAAACTTAGAATGAATGTACAAATCAGGTATACTAACTTGCCTCTCCAAAGGGTCATGCAACAATCTCTGGAGATAGCATAAATATATGATTTTTTAAAAAGCACTTTCATATAACTTTGTAAAATGAAAAAAAAAATTGTAAATACAAAAATGTATGAGACATGAAGCTCAGGAGACACCTTGACTGGTGGAGAACCCAGACATAGAATGATTTTTCTTGTGTTTGGCAAGTAGGCAGTACTAAGCCTCATAAAAGGAATCTAACAGACTCACTTGGGAATTTGATGGAAAAGTGAGTAGAGCAAGTTTTATCAGAACATGGTGTACAATAAAAATAAATAAGCCGAAATCTCTAAGCAGTTGTTGACCACCACCTTGATATTACAGTAGTATCTGCCTTTGACCAACTGGATTATAACATACTGTGCAGTTTTAAAACAAGTATATGGGGCATGTCAGGGAATACATTAGCTCCTGTGTTAAAAGTAATTCCCTTCACTTACAATTTACTTAGGTTGTTTTCTTCACATGAGAAGTCATCTAAAATTCATTAATGGGGGCTGGGAGTTTAACTCACTGACATAAGCGCCTGCCTTGAAAGCACGCTGTCGTGAGTTCGATCCCCTGTATAAATTTTTAAAAAAAGTCAATTCATTAAGATGGCACAGACACAATGGCAGCTGGTAACACATCATTAATTTCTTATATGGAAAAGGAATAGGTGACACACTGAGTAATATTCATTGTGTGCCCTTCTTAATCTTGTTTTTGAGTTTTCTTAAACAATGACATTAATTTTGTTGGTATTTTACAGTTTTTGAGACAGTGTCCTTGAGTGGATTTTTTTCTTTGAGAGGGCAGTTTCAATTCTCTATACTCTTTGCTTGGATTCTGCATCTGACCTTGGATTTTAATATAGTGACTTTTGTGAAAAGTGACATTTTCTTAAATGAGGTGAAGTGCTTGGTATACACTGTGTCTGTTAGCTTTATTTTAGTTTTAAAAGACAAAGACCCTTCATTTTTGGTACATAAGTTTAATACTTAGTTATCATTTTTGAAATGAGATCAAAGATCTTTTGATGTGGTCACTAAGAATGTAATGTGTTTTAGGGAATAGGAAAACAGTACATTTAATTTAGTGTTTTAGCAGGAGTCGAGAGTTACATTTAAGAAATGAATTTCCAAGAAAAATTATGTTTAAGCATTTGATTATTTGCTCTTTATGCAGTACAAGACTTTTACCAACAAGAGCAAGCAAGTAATTATACTCAAGAAGAACTTCAAAGAAATTTATGAATTTCCTCTGTTTGAAAGTGAGAGTCAGATAAGGGAATTAGGTTGTAGAAAATTAATATTGTGATTTTTATACTAAAAGATTTGATTTTTACAACTTCTTGTAGATTCTCTTTAGTTTCAAAATATATTTGTAAATTATGTTGAATTTTGGATTAATACAGGTTTTTTTGGATTAATATACTCTTTAAAGGAGTGACTTGGCATTTCTCATCATTTACATAGATATTTTGTTGCTGTAGAGGTTTTTCAAGTTTAAATTACATAGTTTTGAGGATAAGATGAATACTTCCAACATTCTGGTCAGTTTTAATTGTTTCATGTCTGTCTTTGAAGGTTGAATATTTGTATTATTCCCTGTACCTAAATTGTAGAAGGAAATTACTGCATACAGGGTTTGTTTCCAAAGATATGTATGGCTTCCAAGATAAAATTTAAACAATATTAGGAATCTAGTGTTTTCAAAAGCTGAAGTAATTGAGAAGTAATACTTATTGTGGGCTAATGGTTTATAAAGCACAAGGGCAGATTTACTTAAAGAATAATTATTACTAATCATAGAAGGTTTGTATAGTAATACTAGAAAATTTTATCTCCTTTTATCTTAGTCATCTAAATCCAGCTAAGATGTCCTATGGGCTTATGCTAAAAGATTTTGTTTTTAAATTTAGTGATCATAAAGCTATAACTAGAAAAGATACCTTCAAGAGTAATGTTTAATTGTTTGCTGGTGACATTTTTGTTAACAGAAATGGTGAGATTTTTATGGAAAACTTAGGACCATTAATTGAAACACAGTTGTTTATAAACTTTGTGCCATGAATACATGCAGTGAAGAGATTTTGATTTTATAGCTTATAGACTGTATATCACTCTTTTCTGGTCTCTCCCAAAACTGATAATAAAAATGTATCTTTTCTTTAAAGGCAGCATTGTTATGTCATTGTAGACTGTGTTGGCAGCAGTGCTTTCATCACTGTGGATAATTCAGCAAAAGGTAAGTCAGAAAAAAAGCCTTTTACAAGATGAAATGAGGTTTAGTTAATTTTATAAGATACCTGTATTAAAAGCCTGTCTCATGAATGTCAAATATATCTTCACCTTGAGTCAGAACTTTAAACATATTTATAGATGTTTTTTAATCTAAAACTTAAAACATTTAGTGTCTAGAGATTAGTTAATGTTGTCTTGAGCATCCCTTCTAAACTGTCATAATGACAATAAGATCACAAAAGAGATAGAACTGATGAAACTTAGCAACTATGGAATGCTAGGAATACAAACGTTTCAACCATATACTTTAGTCATGCTAGTAGAAGAAAGAAGGGGAAGAAGCAGAACACTGGCTGAGTGTGGTGAGTTAAGAGAGGTAAGTTAGAAACAGATTAACACTAGATTTTTAATGTTCAGCCTTCTCATTTGTAAAATAGATTAATAAAGGATTGAGATTTTGTAAAGGGCTTCTTAGCCTAGGACCTTTTACCTAGTAAATGTACATTGCTTCTTTCTGTAAGTGAAATTAAGAGTAATAATGAGCTTCTCAGAAGTATTTCTGAAATAGCCTGCAGATGGTGACATTAGTCAACAAAGGAATCAGAACTGGGTCTGAGATCAGGGCACTAGTCAAAGCCATTACAGTATATTATTGCTACATTGGGATGGTACAGAAGGAGAAGGTGGCCAAGAACTACTCTTTTGGATTATTAATGGGACCAAGGTATAGGGAGAATGTGGGTTTAGAGAAAGAAGAATAAACAAGAATAGTTTATTGCATGGAAAATTGGGAAATAAAGTTCCACACAAAAGCAGAAACATCTCAAGAAAAGGGATATTTAGCTGGGGAAAGTGGTACATTCCTATCTAGCTACTTGAGAGGCGGAGGCAGGAATTACAAATTTGAGTTCTTCCTGGACCACTTAGTGAGACCTTTTAATCAAAAGCTTTTGAAAAGGGTTGATGATTCACCTCAGTGATAGAGTACTTGACTAATGTGTGAGGCCCTGGCACTGCTCAACAGATGAGGGATGTTTAGCACTGCCAAGTATTTAGAATTATAGAAATCAGGATTGAAAAGGATTATTGGACCTCATGATTAGATTCGTGCTTTTTAAAAAATGCTTTCATTAAGATATAATTCACATTACATAGAATTCACCTACTTTAAATAGGAGAGAAGTCAAAATGGCCGACCAGGGAGCAACAGAATCCAAAGCCTCCCAGGAGAAACAACTCATATGCCAAAATAAAACACCCTGGAGAGACCCAGACAGAGGGAGATGGTCCTCTTGACACAGGAAGAAATTAAAACATAAAAAAGCTTGTCAAATAGGTTGGGACTACAACTGGAACAGCTAAAAATTACAGGACACAGCATTTTCGTGGCAACCCACCAAGTTTGCGCCAGCCTGAATTTGCACCAGCTTGAATCCACGCTGGCCAGCAGAGCCGCCCAAACTTGTTCCTACCGCCACTCACAGGAAGCACAGCAGCACTGAAGTCGGGGGTTGGTGAGCCCAACGGAGAGCGGAGCCAGTGAAGAGACCTTCATTAATCCATGCTCAGTGCTGGGAATGAGACCCCCCCACACACAGGAAGGGTGCGACTAAATGGGCGACGTGTTGGAATTGGGCAGGAGGAGCCTGAACTGGGAGTGACAGTGCCTTCAGTTGGTTGCTCCCACCCCAGAGCAGATTCGTGGGATTTCCTTGGACTGGACTACGCCCCTGGCCAGGACCCAATGAGCCGTCCCAAATCAATTCCCTGTGCCTAGCACACACTAACCAGGTGAAGACCCCTGAAGTTTGGCTGGCCCGGTGGGGAGGGGCAGGCATACACAGCTGCTGCTTTCACCTCAGTGACAAGAGCAGTCAGGAGAGGGCGAAGGTCCCTCACCAGCAGGCTTTGAAGGAAACGTGACCAACAGGGAAGGGGGCTGGGACCTGCACTGTAACCTGTGTGGAGGAAGCCAGGGCCAGAACCCTGAGAGCCCTGATCCAGGAGAGGGAAAAACAAGGGAGACTGAGGGCGGCAAACACACAACATCAGGCATGGCTTTAATGAACATTAAGAGATATCTTTGGGACGTTGTAGACGTGCTCAAAACTGAAGTAGTAAGTCAGGTAAAGCAACATATGAGTAGAGTAATAACTGAAGTAGTAAGTCAGGTAAAGCAACATATGAGTAGAGTAATAACTGAAGTAGTAAGTCATGTAAAGCAATATATGAGTAGAGTAATAAAAGAAATGTTCTCAGGAAGCATCTTTCAGGAAGATACAGACGGAAAAAGGGAGGAACACAAAAAAGGAGAGAAACATTCAATAAAGAATATAAAGAAAATATAGAATACATGAAGCAGGTTCAAAGAGACTACCAGGAAATTAAAAACTCCATTGAAAGCTGGCAAAATGCCTTAAAAGAAACTAAGGATAGACTATCAAAACTTGAAGACAAATTTGCAATGTGTGATCATGAAAGGAAAGCTCTGTTAAAAATAACAAGGAAACAGGCAGCAACAATACAAAGGCTAGAAGATGACAAGAGAATCTACAATTTAAGAATAATATATGTGAACAAACAAGCAGGAATACATACAGGCAATTTACAAAGGCTATTCACAGAAATAATTAAGGAAAACTTCCCAAACATGGGAAAAGAAAATGACATTCTCTTGTGTAAGGCATACAGAACTCCAGCCACCTACAAGCAAAACAGAGCTACACCCAGACATATAATAATCAAGATACCAGAAATTCAATATAAAAACAGAATATTAAAAGCCATCAGAGAAAAGAAACAGATTACCTATAAAGGTAAGCCCATCAGAATCATGGCCGACTTCTCAACACAGACTATCAGATCAAGAAGAGCTTGGAGTGAAGAATTCCAAGCCCTGAAAGAAAATAACCTCCAGCCCAGATTGATGTACCCTACAAAACTGTCACTAGAAATTAATGGAGAAACAAGATGCTTCCATGACAAAGAGGAACTGGGGGAGTTTGTGACCACCAGTCCAACCGTACAGAGAATACTGAAGGACATTCTAGAGAGAGAGAAAAAAAAAATACCAGGATTTTAGGAACAGTGGCAGAAAGGCCTCAATGAGTGGGGCAGGCAGTAGAATGAAGGAGAAAAGTAGACAAACAAAGGCAGGAAAACAGCATGGCAGAAATGAGGCAGAGAAGGATAACTAGAATCTCTAACATAGATGGCCTTGATACACTATATTGTTAATAGTGCACCAGGATTTAAAACCCACATTACTCACACTACTCCGCTTAGATGTATTATATTCTGTTCCAGTCAGAATATAATAGATTTGAGGGTACTGTACTAGATTTGAGGGTACAGTTATCCTGAAAATAACAGGATATAGTATGGTAATCATCCTTAATTTCCTATTAACTTAATCTAAAGCTCTGTAAAGCCTACACTTGTTTTATCATGACTGATCGTAATCAAATCTAGTTTGTTAGCTCGCTGTTTTGTATTGATAGGTTTTATTCAAAGCTGTTATGATTGATAGTATCAAGTCTGAGAGTATAGGCAACTGCACTTAAGATGACAAGATTCACTAGAATATCCACTCTGGTTTGATTATTACCTGCTTTTGAAGTTTTATACTGTCTACAATGTTTTATTTTACTAATATTGTTATGTACTGCTATATTCAATTATACTGCTATATTCAATTATGCCTGATGTAGACAATTCTATTGAAGATAATAAGAAACAGCAAAGTAATTATGGTAGATCACCTTGTACTGTGGTTTTATATGATTTTTTGGTTTCATGTTTTTATAGGAATTTGTTTTGTTTTGTCTTGCTATGTTTTGTTTTTCTCTCTAATACAGAAAGGATAGAAATACATGTAGAGATTCATGCATGCGTAGCTCTTTACACTCTCACTGAATACTTACTTTGTATGCTTTAACTTTGTAACTTGAACAACTATTTCTAAGAGGACAATATGTAATTTATCAACTAGTGATTTCTTATTGTTTATCTTTTTTTTTTGAAATTCTGTATTATCTCTAGCCTTTACATGCTTTTGTTTTTCTTTAAATAAAAAAAATTTTTAAAAAAAGTAAAAGGAGGAACAGAAAGTGCATATAGGAGGATATAACTACATTTATGTTTAAGTGTGTAGGATTGATAACCATGATGCTAAGTTGTTATTGGATCATTGAACTTCTTTGCAGCCTCACTGTTTGAATGTCCACTCTGTTTGCTTTCATTTTGTAACTTTAACAACTATGTCTAAGAAGACAATATGTAATTTATCAACTAGTGATTTCTTACTGTTTATTTTTTTTCTGAAATTCTGTATTGTTTCTACCCCTTTTTCTGTTTTGCTTTTTTCCTCTTTAAATAAAATTTTTAAAAATAAATTGTATATTGTGTGGTTTTTCTTTGTTTTTTTGTCCATTTTTATTTTTAGTGTATTCTCAGAATTGTTCAACCCTCACTGTAATCAATTTTAGACCATTTTCATAACCCAAAAAAAGAAATCCCATGGCAATTAATAGTGACTTCCCATTCCCTATTATCACTAGCCCTAGGCAAACCATTAGTCTACTTTTTGCCTCTGTAGATTTCCTATTCTGGACAGTCACGGAATGGAAATTATACAATATTTGTTTGTCTATGGTGAATGACATCATTTATTTTGTGTAATGGCTTTGAGATGCACCTATGTTTTAACCTGTGTCTGTGCTTTATTCCATTTTTGTGGATGAATGATATTATACAGTTATTCCACATTTTTTTTATCCATTTATCATTTGATGGACATTTGCGTTGTTTCCATGTTTTGGCTATTAATGCTGCTGTAAACTTTCATGTGTTAGTTTTTATGTGGGCATATGTTTTCAGTTCTCTTAGGTGTTAATGAACTAGCAGTGAAACCACCAGGTCATGAGGTAACTATGCAAAACAACAACAAAAATTTATTTTTGTTCTGCTTTTTTTTTCTTTTTTGCCTACTCAGAAATTGAATCCACAGCTGTCTTCTCACTGAACTCCACTACATACATACCTACACACTGTTTTTAAGAAACAGGTTCTTGGTAAGTTGCACAGGTTGAGCTTGAATTTGTGATTCTCCTGCTTTATCCTCCCAGTGCTGGGATTACAGGTGTGCAATGCTATGCCCAATTTTAAAGATTATTTATTTTAAAAATTAAAAAAAAATTAAACGTTCAACTTACATCCTTCTAAAGGACATTGTAAGGGTGATTGATTATAGTTCCAAAAATACTCCATAAAACCTTTTTTCTTCTTGCTTTTTCATTCCAGTCTATTTGTTGTGAAAATTTAGATATATAGAAAAAGTAGAACATAAATATGTCTAACACCTAAGTTTGACATGATATTTTGCATTATTTTTTCTAGAGTCTGAAAGTAAATTACAATTAAACACCTCAGGGCCAGGCGGGGATTTAGCTCAGTAGCATAAGTGCCTGCTTGGCGAGCGTGTGGTTGTGAGTTGGATCCCCAGTACCACAAAAAAAATGAATAAATAAATAAACACTTCAGTTTACTTCTCAAAAAATATGGACATTTTCAAGCCAGACATGGTTATGACCTTATGTAATCCTAGCACTCGGGATGCCAAGACAGGAGGATGACTATGAGTTTGAGGTCAACCTGAGCTTACATAGTGAGTTCAAGACCAGCTCAAACTGGATAGTGAGATCTTGTCCTAAAAACAATAACAATTGCTATAATCATAATTAGATTGCTGATGTTTGAATGGCTGACTTCAGTAAGTGGTGAAAGCAAAAGCTGGATTGATCCTGACGAAGGCACATTCTTCATAAACACACATACTGTAGTTTTAATAGAGTAACAGTGTTTGACTATATATTTTACAGCTGACATGTACAGAACTATACAGTTCTATGTATGATAGTAATATTTCATATAGCGTGATTTTACTTTTAAAAGTATATTCTTTTTCTTCAATCTTCTTGGGAATCCTGTGGTCTATGTGGTGTGAACCAGACCACCTTTCCACCCTTGAATGACTTATGTCTAACTAGAACCCAAGCTTCTGGTCACAGGTTTATTACTCTTTCTCCCTGTGTTAGGGCTTTCTTACCGATTTTTTTTTTTTTTTAATCTTAAAAGAGATTCTTCAGTTGGGAATATCTCTAAAGTCTGTCCTTTTCATTCGTATTTTCACTGCTGCTACCTTGTTAGGATTCTCCTCTGTTCAGCTATCACGAGTAGTTTTCAATTTAGTCTTTTTGCTTTTAATTTCTCCACTATAATGGACAATCTACTGCTTAAAAACCTTTGATGCTTCTCAGTTGCCTATAGAATAAAGTTTTGTGGCAAGTCATAGGAAGATATTTACTTATCAACCCTCCTTTTCAGCTTCAGCCTTCACTACTTTCTGCCCTGTGCGCATCATTGTAGCCCTCTTTATGTACCAAATAATTCATAATCTTTTATGGTTCAATACTTTTCTTCATTTATTTCCCTAGTTTGGAATTCATTCCTCTCAAAAAAAAAAAAAAAACTCACCCAAGTTCAATTACATTATTTCTTTGTTTCAATAGTTTTTAATTTTTATTTTAAAAAATAAAACCAAGTAAAATAAAATAGTAAAGCCAATATCAAAACAAAACAAAACAAGATAATTAGATATAAAAATGGCTAGCATAATTCCTCTTGTCATCTTCAAAATAGCTGCCCATACCATCAGACATAGTAAAATCAAACAAAACAGAATAGAACCAGTAAAAACAAAACAAAAAAAAAACAATACAGGACTTCAAAACAAGATAATAGTAAATCCAAAATAGCTATCATAATATATCTTGTTATCTTTGAAAGAGCTGCCCATGCTATCAGGTATAACAAAATCAAACGACAAAACAGAATAATGAAACCAAACAAAACAATGAAAATGATACAGGACTTCAAAACAAGATAATAGGAATTAACAATAGTAACAATGGCTACCACCTTCAGAAGGAATTTCCCCCATAGATGCTATACTGCATGTTGTTATCTTCCAAATAGATGATTAGATTACTGGCTTCAGGCCTGCAAAGCCAATAAAACACTAAATACTACAAGCATTAAGTTGTATTTTACTTCAATAGCTATCGTCTCAGCCTGTTTCTTGGATCAGCTGGTTGCTCACAGGGGTAGAAATGAGAGGGTATTGGCTCTTCTTGTCTCCGAGCCTGCATGATAGAAGGAGGGGGCACCTGGTTGTCCCCGCAGGCCGCACATGGCACTGACTCACAGGAAGTGGCTGACTTCTTGTTCTCCTCCCTGCAGCCTGCGAATCCCAATAGTTCTTTATATATACTACATTTTTGAATTTAGTAATACCTTTTTCTATTTTTGTGTGCCCTCAAATACAACATATGTTTGACAAATATTCAAGTACCTACTATACTTTGAGCTATGATGTGGCAACAGTTGGCACACAAAACATGTATAACCCATCTTGATAAAATTTGCAGTCTAGCAAAATAAATTTGTTGAAGGCAGGGACCTTGTTTTATTTTGTGCCACTGCTGTCTAGCCTAGAACTTGCCATATAGTAAACTTGCAGTGCATATTACTGAATAAAAATGCTGACTATTTTTCTTCACTTAGAGTAACTTGAGAGTCAGATTATCATAGATTGAATAAGTGCGCAAAGGCAAAATGTGAAGATGTATTTAGGGTTTTTCTATGAGTCAGATACTTTGTATCACATTTACTTGTAGTACCCAACTAGAAAATTGGTTGTCAAACAGGTTCTTAACTTTAAAGGTTCCACACCTTTAGAATATCACAAATATAGTATAGAATATCATAATTCTTTAAAAGGTAATATTAAATTTGATTTTTAAGTGGTTTTGTTTAGACTATATAGTGTTATTTATCTGTGTAGTCTTTTTAAAATATAAATCTGTATTTTATACTTTTATAGGTAAATACTCAGACTGTCTTCATCCAAGACCATACTATCATGGAAAATACGGTTCTGTTGTAGTCTTTAATTAAGGTAAAGCCCACTTGTACTTTTATTTTCTTTTAAAAACTGAAGGTTAACTGCCTGTGATACTCTGTAGATTCTATCCTTATCTCTGTTCAGACTCAGGGAAGGCAAGACTAATTTTTCTGTTCTTTAAAACCAAAACTTTTATTTATTTAATGAATATACTTACAGAAGAGATTTCAGAAAAATAGCAGGTATATTCACTGAGGTCTTACTCTCTCCCCTGGCTAGCAGAATCACTTTTTAAATATGAAATAACAAAACAAATACTTACATGATTATAGTCATAAAAGGTGATTTTAGGGAATGAAATACATTGTCTGATTAAATTGTGTTATATTTTTCTTAATCTTAAAGATATCCAGACCTTGGGCCAGGGATTTAGCTCAGTGGCATAAGCACCTGCCTGACAAGTACAAGGTCCTGAGTTCAACCCCTGGTACCAAAAAAAAAAAGGATATCCAGACCTTGTTCACAGCATTGTGTGACATCTAGTACTGGTCTTACAAATTTGTAAATGTTTTAGGTAGCACAGGGTAGAATTCTTACACAAATAGTAGAGAAACTCATTTTAGAGTTTGGTGTGCTTTGCTTTTTGAGGACATTTGGGGTCTTGTTTTGCTTTCTTGTATTATTTTGGTTTAGCTTTCTCATCTCGTTTGTTTGTTTGTTTGTTTGTTTGTTTGTTTGTTTGAGACAGGTTCTCACTATGTAGATCAGACTGTCCTGAACTCACTGTGTAGCCCAGGCTGACCTTGAATTTGCAGTGATCCTACCACCTCTGCTTTCCAAGTACTGGAATTACAGGAAAGCCTGGTGCTTTCCTACTATCTTAAATTCTTTTGTTACAAATTCACAGTATATTTTTTTAAGAGTATGAACTCTTATATTTAAAAAAAATTTTTTTTGGTACCAGGAATTGAACTCATGTTCTTGTGCTGCTGAGCTAAATCCCCAGCCCCTATATTTAAAAATTTATCTCCCAAGAACTGGAGAGAATGTAACACTGCTTTGATGTATAGTCCTTGCTTAATCTTCATTCTTTATCTTCATTTGTCTACCCTGTGATAAGTACTGTGGTTCTGCCACAGAAAGGCCTATTGATGCAAACAATAAACATAGTGTTACTTGCATTCTTTGACTTCTTACTATTGCCTTATGTCAATGTATTATTCAATTAGCTTTTTAAATCACTTGCTGTTTGATATTTCATATGGTAAACTTGACTTTAACCTTTAATAATGAAAAGTCTAAGTGGGAATAACAATTGGCTATTCAGTGATCAAGGCCAACTACTTAAAAAGTGCTTTACTACATGCTTGTTCCTTCTGGTTTACTGGGTTCTGGTATAATTTGCAATTGACTAATGCTTCAGTTTGGAAATTCATCTTTTAAAATGTTAGAGTTTGTCATCTTTTCTGTTGTAGTTAATGAATAGCCATTCAGTGAATACATCATAAAAGTTGGTGGCTACATAGTATTTCTGCTGAAGACATGTTTTCTTAAGGAATGGGGTGATACCTCAGCTGGAGAGCACAACTTATCTAGCATAAGCAAAACCTGGGTTCAGTTCCCAAAATAAAAGTGATTCTCTTAAATTTGGAGTAGTTATCTGTTCCTTTTATGGTAAAAGCAATAGGTATTTGCCTCAGAAAGATTCTCAAATATGACTTGTTAATACAATTTTAAGGGTTTTCTAGATAATTAAAACTACTGTTGGCGTTAAGAATATTCTGTTTCTAAAAAGTAAAATTCTTTTTTTCTTTTTTATAAATGTTTCTTTTTTATGTTTTTTTTTTCTAAGAAGTATAATTTTTAACTATAGTTGCTGGTGAAAACACATTTACATCCTCATTAGGCTACTTTTAAATGATTCGTAAAAAGGTTTTGTTATTTGAAGATATCCAATTAGTCTTTAATGTTTTTATTCCAGGGAAAAGTCAAGTTGATGTCACAATTGTATAGCTAACTATACTAGGTCCTCTTCTGGCTTTGATTGCCATACACCTAACAGATTCTAATAAGGTTTCTCACAAGATGAGCCTTTTTGTGCCTTTGAACTAAGTCAGGTATAATCATCTGTGAATAATATCCAAGCTGTGTTTCTGAATTCGATGTGTTAAATTTCAGGGTGAGTGGGGTTGAGATAAACTTGACATGTATGCAATTCATAGTGCCAATAATATTTATTTTTGTTTTTTCAGTATTACCTCTATGAACTTTCAAGCAGCACTGTTATTGTGTGACTCGGTCAGATCTGACCTTATATAATTGTAGCTTTTCAGAACAGGGAACCTAAGAAGATGGCAACACCAGCTCATAAAAGCATGTGAGTAATTATGTGCACATATTCTCTTTAACTGAGTTTGTTTCTTTTGTTCTTATAAAAATGCTCTTTTTTTTTCTTTTCCAGACTTGAAGACAATAAAAATGGTATGAAATTACTTTATTGGTTCTTTGTGTGGTGGGTTTTATTTTTAGTAACTATTTCATTCTCAAATAATGTTTCAAATTTTTTCATCTTTATTTATTAAAGTTCTCATCTCTCCATGGAAAGGAAAATTAACTGTTCAAGATTGTGTGCTGTGTGATATAACTTTGTGGTCCAATTATGGTACAGTAATTCCAGCACAGTTGTAAGTATCCTTCCTAGTGCTTATTTTACAATTACTTTTTATCCAGTGCTAGTTGTCTAACCCAGGGCCTTGTGAAGGCTAAGAAAGCGCACTATCACTAAAAGATACGGTACCCCCAGGCTGGGGATTTAGCTCAGTGGCATAAGTGCCTGCCTTGTAAGTACATGGTTGTGAGTTCAATCCCTGGTACAAAAAAAAAAAAAAAAAAACCACTAGTTTTTGTTTTAAGTTCTCTTTTTGAGGTCTTGGTGTATGGTATTGGGGTAAAATTAGCAGTTAGACTTGGTTTTATGTAGAATGCATTTGAGTAGATGTGTAGAACATAAGGCTATGACATAGGAAACCTAATTTCTAATCTGTTAACAGTCAAATAATCTCTCATGATAAATTAAATTATTTGATATTTAAATTCTAACTTTGTCCTAAAACAAACCAGATTTTCCCAAATATAACATTATAGCAACTGAATTCTGTTAGTGAGTTCATTAAGATTTGCAATATCCAACTTCCTAATTTCTGTATCAGTCTCTTACAAAAATGTTAAAGTATAATGTTGCATCTATTTACACTATAATAAATTGTCGTAATATATCTTTTCCTAGGGAACTGTGAAAGACATCCAGGAACATTTTTGTTCAGGGAGTTGTAATCTTATACCCAAGACCATTAAAAGGAAGACATAGCTTAGTTAAAATATAAAGCAAAAACAAGCATAGCATCAGAATTTATTTACTTTCTGTTGACCTTCTTAAAGAAAAGGCAGCAAGAGTATTGCAGCCCACAAAGTAAAGAATTCAGTAAATAAATAAAAGGGAAAGGAGAATTGTTCCTCACTGTAGCGTACAACTACTAAATGTTGAAAACCTGATGGAATATGATAGTCAACAAGCAGTTGTCAGAAAGTTAAACCTTGGATGATATTTGCATATATCCATACAACTTGCTTATTAATCACAATGGGAAAAGTTGACTTACCTGTGGAGAAAACTGGTAAATCTCATTTTAAGTGGTTAAATTAACCTGGCCGTTCACACAGTCAGTGTCATGTGCTTTCTGATATTCTGCACAGAGAATGACACAGTAGCACTTGTGTCTGTGATGTGGCTGCTAATCCAATCAGTCGGAAACATTAGACCTACCCAAATACAAAGGCATTCTACAGAATGCTCTGTATTCTTTAAAATAACAAGGTCTTTAAAAATAAAGACTTAAGAAGCTATCCAAGATAAAAGGAGACTAAACAAGAAACTAAATGCCTAGGAAATTATTGTCTTTTGCTGTGAAGAATCCTAGTGAGATATTTGACAAAATTTGAATAAGGTCTATTAAGTAATGGTACTATATCACTGTGAATTTCTTGATTTTTCTGATTGCTTTATCCTTGTGCAAGAAAATTTCCCCTTTTTTTGAAGGAATATGAAGAAATATTTGAAGTAAAAAGGCCTCAGGTTTGCATCTTACTCTTAAAAGAAACAGAAAAGTTAATGTGTAGAAAAAAATTAGTAACCAAGCAAATATACTTAGGGATCTGGATGAAGCATATAAAAAGTCCTTTATACTGTTTTTACAAATTCTGCAGTCAAAAACTTTCAAAATAAGTTTTGGAAAAGGAAAAAGTAATTGGGATATGTCATTGTTACTTTTCTTTCATTGCTGAGACAAAATACCTGACACAGGTAAAAGACGGAAAGTTTGTATAACTCAGAGTTTGTAAAAGTTTCAGTCAATAATTATCTGAGGGCTTGGAATTTAGCTCAGCGGCATAAGTGCCTGCCTTGCAAGTGCAGGGTTGTGAGTTCCAGCCCTGATACCAAAAAAAATTAAAAAATAAAAAAAATTGTCTGATTCCAGTGCAGGGTGGCTTCACAGAGGAGACCAGTTCATGGTGGTCAGAAGACGGTAAAAGCAATAAGGAAGTGAGACAAGATTTTTTCTGTTGAGTATATGTATGCAGGTTACTTCCCTAGAGCCAAGTACTCACCTTTAATCCTAGCCAAACCTATGCTAGAACAGTCAGGGATTGATTTACTAATCACACACCCTTAATCCCAGCATCACATACTGGATTCACCACCAAAAAAGTTGTGTGACCTCATAAGGCTTTGGGGTCTAGACACTACAGTATATAATACAAAAGATAGAGTTTCTTGTATGGCATAATCAAGTATTACCAAGAATTTTCACCTCTTCTATGATTCTTTAACACATCTGGATATTTTGGTTATATAAAAGATACATAATACTCAGAAAATTTGGGCATATTTTCAGGCCATACCTATGGGTCATATGTGTGAAAATCTGTAATGTTACAAATATGCATGATATTTAACCTGGAGTCTGTTAATTTAAGGACTTTTGTGGTAATTATACTTTTATTTACGATTACCTTAAGAAAATAAAAATTATAAAACTATAGATACAATTTCAATATGTATTACACCACGTCATATTGTTTTGTTTTTTAGACCACACAAACTAGATTTTAAGTATGTAATGCAAGTGTCATCTTTGAAAAAAAAACTGCCAGAAGCTGCTTTTAGAAAACAGATGTACTTGGAGGAAAGAGGTTTGTTGAAATACAATGGCACATTGAGTGGGCTTTGTTCTGCTTTCTGCTTGTCTTCTAAGCACATGCACATGTGTATATTTGTTTCATCATAAATGCTTCTTACAAGAGTCTTTGGAGAAAGTTCTAGAGTTGCCATATTCATTTCCTTGGAAGCTGAGAAGAAACTGGATGGTAGTTTTATTTAAGAGGAAAGACTAGGTTTAATAGAGAATACTAAGAGATATAAAAAACAGTTGGAAACTCACAACCATTCTTATCAAGGATAAAAGCATTTTTGTTACTGGTTTTATTTATGTACTTTTAAATCAAAGAAATATGAAAAGAAAAATTTTTGGTCATTTAGGTTACTTCATGGAGCATTGATGTTTATGTAGTATTTGTCTTGTTAATGCTGTGGCTGTGTCAGGGTAAATAAGAGCATTATTTTAAAATAATTCACAGCCGAGCATGGTGGTGCACATCTGTAATCCCAGCCCTTGGGAAACTGAAGCAGGAGGATCACCACAAGTTTAAGGCCAACCTGGACTACCTAATAAATTCCAAGACCAGCCTAAACTACATGGCGAGACCCTGTCTCAAAAAAACACAACAAAAAAAAAAACAGTAATTTTTTTTTTTTTTTAATTTGAGGCATGGTCTCTGCTACGCAGTTCAGGCTGGCCTTGAGCTCACTTTGTAGCCCAGGCTGGGCTCAAACTTGCAATGATCCTTTTCCTTCAGCTTCCTGAGTGCGGGATTACTGGCATGTGCCACCGTGCCCAGCTATCAGTAACTTTTTATTAAGCAGTTTTATAGCTGAGAACGTTAAATCATAAAAGTTTTTTGAGTATTATTGCTAGTTCTTTCACTTTTGTAACATAAATGAGTGAATGTTATAAAAGTAAGAAATATTGAAAAAAACAAATGTTTGTTTTTCTTATTTACAGTCTGTTTCCAAGATTTGTGCTTCAATTTGTATGAGGCGGAAGTGTCAAACAAAAAAGGGAAAGAAGTAGACAAATTAATAGAATACATAAAAAATGAGGAATTGGTAAGAATTTTTTTTAAAGTTTGGTTTGTTGAGATAAAATCTTGCTATGTAATTCAAAATGGTTTCAAACCCAGGTTGGTCTCAAACTCATGGCAATCTTCCTCCCTTAGCCTCCTAAATGCTGAGATTACATGCGTATGCCACTGGTAAGAAACATTCATTAAAACGTAATTTTTTTCTTGAATTGAGAAGAAATTAATTTCAAAGTATTAGTTGGCTGTAGCTAGATGGAATTATTTTATTTGGGGTTTTTGGGGGGCAAGGCAGTTACCAGGAATCAAACTCAGGACCTCATGCTTGCAGGCAGGTGCTAAAACCATGAGCTGTACCACCAGCCTGGATGGAATTATTTTGGATTGCTGAAATGATTTTCATTGTTTAGTTTTTATTGATGTGTTCACATAATATTCATTGACTTAACATGTTTTTTTCTGCCTTATATCTCAGTTCACTTTTGTGTCTCAAGGTAATTATTACCTTAAAATTAGTGTAAGAACATTGGGTTTCATCTTTGTTATGGATATGTAGGATTTTGAAATGCTGAACAGCAGAAAAAAAGAACTTTCAATTTAATGATTTAAAATGATAGCTTTTAGATAATTTCCCTGTATTCCTGGGACAAAATTTTCTTACTTGCTAAAAACATTAAAATTGGAGCTCTGGATTCCATTGAAGACTGGTAGAATTTACTTTTGTCTGCATTTTTTGTTGTTGTTGTTGCCATTAAAACTGATTACTTTCTATTTTTAATTTCTCAGGATGCTATAGAAAGAATTTGGGGGAGGTTGATATCTTCTAGTCTTTCTAGTTCCATAATTCTGCAAAAATTTTTACATACACATGAGTTTAATGTCAAGACTGAGGATGTATCTCAGTGGTAGACTGCCTGCCTAGTTTGTATGAAGGCCTGGGTTCAATCCTCAGCACTGCCTGGTTCATCTCACATTACTGGCTATGTGGTAACATACCGACTTTTTTCCCCCTTATTTTCTGAGACAGGGTCTAGCTGTTATAGCCTAGGCTGGCCTCAGAACTCACAGCAATCCTCAAGCCTCAGCTTCCCAAGTCCTGGTATTACCTATATTGGTTTTTTGGTGGTGACTGAAAATGTAAACTGTCTCGTTGGTGGAAAAAATGAAATAAATCTGTTCTTATTGACCAGTTATATAGTTGAACAGTATTCTAAAACTAACCCTTGCTGTTCTAGTTACTGTGTTCAGCCAGAATGTGGCCAAGATTATTTCAGCTAAGGAATTTGTGGTTTCTGATACTGGAGACAAAATTCTCATCACTCCTATAAATGTTTCAAGAATTTTTTCTTGAGCTCAGAATACACAAATGAGTATAGTAGACAAAGCTATTAATCTTTCTTTCTTTTTTTTATGTTTAAGGCAATCATCAAATGCTTAAAAGATCGAGGGTTTCTCATTTTACTTTCATCATCAGCCTTAATACCAGAGCCAGGTAAGGACAGCTAACTTTGGGGAAATTTTTCTTTCAGTTTATTGTTTTATAAGATCAAAAGCAATAACCTTTCTTCTTTTGATTCTTATTTTGTATAGCTACTGAAGATGAAAAGTGGAGTCTGAATGTGTTACATTTATTCCATTCACTCCCGGCAACAGGTGAGAATACAGTAGCATCCAGTTCATTTGGTCTGTTTTCAGTCCTCATCTGACTTGTCATCTTAGTAACATATGACATTGTTAACTGGGGTTCCCCCCCTCCCCTTGATTAGCTCTTTTCCCTTTTACTACAGACTTGACTCCTCTTGACCTTCTTTAAAGGCTTACTGTTTCCTCTGAACCTCAGGCCCATGTTTTCAGTGTCTGCTGTCATTTCTACTGTGATTATCTACAGGGTTCCTCAAATTCAGCTTGTCCAAAATTGAATCTATTTGTTGTTGAACAGCAGTAACCAAGATATGCTTTACCCATAGCCTGTACAATAGGTGTGACTCAGGGTTTTCACAGACACGCTTCCTTCTGCCTGTACTGTGGATCTCCCTATTTGTCTCATGCATTCTGAAGGTGGTACTGCCCTGCTAAAGGTCCAAAACTCAGCTCTTGCAGTTAAAAAATATTTTTCATGTAGTACCTAAACAAATATGCAATATGGCTGTGGTATTAATTTTTGCAGGACAGTTAGGGGGAAATTATGTTTAAAAAGGCTCTTAGGGAAGGAAAATGATCAAAAAGGTGGAGAACCACTAATTGATTTATTTATGTCTATTAGGTTGTAGTTTCAAGATCTCTTTTTTGATACCTTCAACTAGAATCCTTAGGTTTATTATCAACAAATTGTTTAGTGTCTACCTGTTATCACAAGAGGATTCTCCATGTTCTATAATATATTGTGTGTTTTTTGTTTTATATTTTTTGGTGCATATTAGACAAGTGTTCAAATACTAAGCTGTATCTCCAGCTAATATGCTATGTGTTTAAACATAATCTTTGCCTGGTATTTATAAGGCTACAGCCAATGTAGGAAATTTCTTAAAGTTGCTTTTTTTAAAGGGGGACAGTGGTAAGAGAGATCTCATTATGCTGCTCAGGCTAATCTTGAATTCTTCGACTTAAGGATCCTCCCATCTTAGCCTTTTAAGTATGAGGCTTCACGGATGCACCACAATGATTAGCTAAAAACGATTTTTAAAATTCATATTAAGTTATTCAAGGCCAAGAGTTGTACTTTCTTGGGTATCACTTCCTTGAAATAAGCAAAACGTTAACATTTGTAGTTTATTTGAATTATGTTAGGTATTGTAAAAGGTGTAATTGATTTAGCAGTCCTAAAAAAAGCTTAATAGAGACTTAAATTTGCCCAGGGTTACACATCTGACACCATTGCTGACTTTAGCTTCTGTATTTTACATCAGCTCTTTATAATGTTTCTGACATCATTGTTTTTAAATGTAAAGTGCCATTTGGATAAGAACCATTACTACCTGTACCCAGAACAGACTAGGAACTCTTATTTGAATCAATATTGGAATGTTTTATTTTTCATTTGTTCTTGAGGATCATTAAGGTATTTTTTACTTAGGGTTAGCTAGAGGTTTAAAGCTTAAGTTACTGTTTTACTTTGAGTAATATTTTGTTTAGCCAACTGAAAAAATTTTAAAGACTTTATAGTGGTCTGTTAGAAATAATATTGTGTTACCAAGTTTCTTCTTGCAGTAATGCAGTTTCCGAGAAAATACTACTTTATTGTTAACTGTGTGCTTTTTAATATACATAAAGACTTTATATTTTATACCTTCTTCACTTCTTGTGTCTAAAAAATGAACTACAAAAAAGGAACTTTTATTTTAACATCCACATTTTCTTGCTTGTTCTTATTTACCCTTCCTTTCCTTTAACTAATACTTGCTATAGTAGTGATTATTTAACTAGGACTGACATGATGTTTTCTAATTCTGCAGGTGCTTTCTCTTTAAAAAGAATGGAATAATTCCCATTCCATTTGCTAGGTACTGGCGGTCTTTATTATCTGTCAGTGTATATTACTGATAACTTAGATTTTCTAGTATATATGTTAATAACAAGTTCACAAAAATCTCACCTTTTCTTGTTTTCTCTCACTGCTTCATTTCAGTTACTGATTTGCTCAAGGAATAGCATTCAAAGAGTAAGCTAGAAGAGAAGGTCAAATAGATTAGTTGATCAAGTTAATTTAAAAATTTTTATTCCATTTGCTAGAAAAGGTGATGGAATTAACAAATATTGTTTCAGTGAGATTTGAAGATTATTTAGGGCCTTTCAATTTAGTTGATTTGCATTATAACTCCTAAAGTGAATTTGAAAAGAGTTTATGGGTACAAATAAAACAAATAAGAAAACAAGTAAAACAGGAAAGCAAATCTGCACTAAACGTTGCTACTATAAAGGACCATTGATTACAGGGTTCCTGATCAAGTGAGATAGAGCTAGAGCTAGAATTTAGTTTATTTGTTCTAACTTAGTAATTGCATGTCAGGTGATTCTGTTTCAGTTCAGCGTATAATTTCAAATATGTGAAATTATATTATTTATTAACACCACCACCCCTGTTTGAACCATGTGCTTGACTGTCTCATTGGGTGGCTTATACCGCCGGTGGTACAAACGGATGTAATTGCTTGTATCCTTGTTTTACTAATAAAAGTAATAAAAAGCCACCCAATGAGATGGTCATACAGATGATGCTAGTAGTTCAAGCTGCAGAAGTGAGACATATGAATTACACCCCTGTCGTGAATATGTCAAATATACTCATAAGTGTGTTTGTTGTTTGGTTATCATTAGTCTCTTAGCATATCTAACTATTCTACCTTTCCCTACATGTTTTATTAAAGAAACTTTGGCCTCTAATATATGTGATATCTATTTTAGAGGTGAAAGTTTTGAAAATGGAAGATGACATCTCATGGAAGGTGGTTCCCATTTTACCTGCTCTTAATTATGCCCTTCTGGAAGCAAAAAAAGTACTTCCTGAAGAAGAAACTCATCCAAACACATTAGTAAAACATAATTTCCAAGAACTGTACAAGGTGGACAAAAGCCTTTCATTGACTGCTGCTCCTCAGGATGGAAAGAAAGATACTACATTTTTTGGGAAACTATCTAATAGTTTTGACTTGATTCCTCTACCCGAAAAGTGCTCTATAGCGTCTTTAACTCAGTTGAAGTCTTATTTTTCAGATCCTACTGGTTATACTTTGGAAGTATCTACTGCTTTGGATTTGTTAGGAGAACATGTTCCATCTCCTTATATTTCAGATGGAATTTGTGATGCTGGATTTTCTTTAGTTATGACTCCAGATCCTGAATTTCTTGATTCAGAGGCAGAAGTGAAAAAAGAAACTGAAACAGCAGAGAATTTTGAAGAAATGTCTAAAGCAAAGAAGGGAACTGTGGTTCCATTGAGTGTAGCATCAAATCTGAGAGTACAGCCAAAGCGAAAGGCCAGCATGCTTTCTGTAGTGCCCAGCAAAAGAGTGAACCTGTGCTGCCCATTTGCCAAAAGAACACCTGGAACAGATAGCAGATCACACTCTCCACCAACTCTAAAGTTAGTTAAAGGACAGTTTCTTCAGAAAAGAAAAAGAGGTAAGTGCAACTTACATGGATTATTAAAATAGTACCTGTTGTATTCAAAGCCTGTACCTGCCTGAATTTATGTGGACTGGAACATGGCAGAGTGTTAGAAGTTTGTTAGAAACACCATCATGTCTGCCTAGGAGAAGTATGTTCCTGCCAGTGCTTGAGAAGTGACCTAGATAAATAGAGAAAACTATGAAATACAATAAACTAAGATATCGCAAAAGCCTGCCCATGAAAATCTTATATTCCACTTCTGAAACTTCTCAGACTATCATCACATACCTACATTTCATTCTCAGAAAGAGGGTCATCTATTTTTCTGGGCTATCCTCTGACAGACTGAGGTGAAGGGGATCTTCTAAAAGCAGGCATAACAGTGGCAGCAGAGGGTGATAGATGACAGCCTAAACACCCATAAAGAGAGGAAGTGCCTGAACCTGTAACACTGAAGCAGTCTGAGATTGTATGTGTCAGACTTTTTTAAGTGATCACCTGTTCAGGAAGCTGAAGCAGGAGGATTTCAAGTTCCAGCCCAGCCTGCACAACTTAGACCCTATCTCAAAGTAAAAATAGAGGGCTGGGGATTTAGCTCAGCAGCATAAGTGCCTGCCTGGCAAGCGTGAGGTTGTGAGTTTGATCCCCGGTACCAAAAAAAATAAAATAAAATAAAAAATAAAAGTAAAAATAGAAAAAGGGCTTAGTGCAAAGGCTTAGGTTCAGTTCCCAGCAATACAGAAAAACATCAACTGGACCTTAAGCACTCGGGAGGCTGAGGCAAGAGAATTGCCATGAGTTCGAGGCCAACCTGTACTACATAGTGAGACCCTGTCTTAAAAAAAAAAAAGATCAACCTACTAAAATGAAATATAGTCATATATTAAAAAAGTTCCACAGAAGTTTTGATGCTCCTGGAAAGTTGTTAAGCATCAGATTCCAGAGTCATTAAGTATTTTGACAAATGTACTTCAGTCAGCATGCCATGCCATAATCTCAAATTATATTTAGTGTGTTTTCTCTAAAAGGCTAGGGAACTAAACAACCAAAGAGCTACTTAGTTAATCAGTGTCACCTTTGGCTTCTCTCCCTCAACATTGGCAGTTCAGTAGTTGTGGTGGACACTACCAGATGGCCTTCAAAGCTGAAAATACGCACTTTCTGACCCCTCACAGAATGTTTGCCCACCCATCTATGCTGTTATGAATTTGAAAATACTGGTCTCTAAAGAAGAAACACGTAGGATATGCTGATGCACAGGATTCCAAATAATTGAGATTTTATGCCATGTTTTAACAAATAATAATTTCTGCCCTGCTATGGTTTGAAAACTGGTGTGGTGTATGTGTATTTAGGAGGTTGGTGGGAAGTATGACAGTAGAAAGCATGGAATCAGACTATAGATCTGTTTATAAGTGTATTCCAGGCCAACCATACTGAGCTCCTATTCTGCATAAAACAGTTTACTTCAGGGTATTAACTTGTCTCTAATTCAACATGCATTCTTACTGTTTCCAAAGTGTTGTAAATCACTGTATATTCATTATATTTCATATCTAGTACCCATAAATTCATACCTGACTGAAACAGAAATTTCAAAGAGTTTTCTCTCTGTGTGTCATACAATCTGATGTTTTCTGTTCTGTTTAAATTAAGAAAGAATTTTGGTTGTGACACATTCTTTTTACAGTCCCACCCCCCACTATTACATGATTATTACATGATTGAAAGATGGCATTTAGTAACACATCTAGAATACTACTCACCCCAACTCTCATAGCCTAGGGCCTCAGTTTATGAGAGATCTTCCCTTCTGATTTGTGCAAATAGGTTTTGGTTGTCTAATCTTATTTTTTGTTTGTTTGTTTAATTTAGTCTTAACCATTTTTCCTGTTTGTATTTTTGCTTTTTTCCTGTGCTGAATATTTTAGAAAATGTAACTGGAGTGTAATAAGAAGTCTTTTACCTTTAAAACCAATATTCTGCTTTATTTCCTATGATAATTTCGTGGGGAGGAAAATAGAGCTAGAGAAATGTGGAACATTAAGAAATTTTGAAAACTTTCTTTATAAAACCATTCCTTTCTTTAACCCCTGCAAAAGAGTGAAGTGAAATAATCTGTTTCCAAAATATCCCTGACACTTGTCAGTATCTTATGCTGTTTAGGGTTCTGAAAGAGAAATAGTGTTTTTTGTATAATTTTTGTATAATTTTAGAATATTTACTAACATTCATGTGTAATTATACATCTTTGGGGCTAAATTTTATTGGTGGAAACAACTGAATTTATAAAAAGCCAATGGGAAAAATGTGTTCACTTTTTAACTCCAAAAATTGATATTTTATTGGGTAGTGTTTAAGCCAGTGGTATTTTTTTCCTCCCTTCCTACCTCTACCTTTAGCTATTTTCTTAATTCCATATAAGAAACAAAGCAGTTATCTTATAAAAAGGGTGATTTCTATTTTGTAAGATGGTAAATTGGTAGCAAATAAAACCAGGTGCAGATTCCTCAGTCTTTCTCTGAAATTTTTTATTTTTTATTTATTTTTCAAGATGGTATTAAAATTGAGAAGTTAATGACTAGTAGATTATATAGTGTGACTTTGTGAGCAACTAGTCTCTGTTCTATAGGGCAATTATAGTTTTAACCATATAACCTTATGGGGGCTGCGTTACTTTTTGTTTAAACGTAATTATCTCTCAGGGCAGTGAGCTAGCCTGTTCAGTTTTACCTGCGACATCAGTCAGAAAAGGTTTACAGACTTTTTAAAAGGTAGGTTGTGGTTTTTATATTATTCTGATATTTTTCTTCTTCACCTGATAAAACTACAAGTAGAGGGCCAGAGATCTAGCTCAGTAGCAAAAGCACAAGATCCTGAGTTCAATTCCCAGTATCCCGCCCCCCGCAAAAAAAACTACAAGTTCCTATATTTATGTTTATGTGAGGACATTTGACTCCTCTTTTTGTCTTTTTGAGACAGAGTCTCACTATGCAGTTCAGGATGGCCTTGAGTTCACTTTGAAGCCCAGGCTGCCACTGGACTCACAGCAATCCTTCTGCCTCAGACTCCCAAGTAATGGAGTTACAGGCGTGCACCACCACACCTGGCCCTAACTTGATTTTTAAAAAACCAAAGCAAAAATCTTTTAGTGATACTCCAAAATTTATCATTTATTGTTCCTTACACAGTTGCCCCCAAAACAAAAGAAATAAAGATAAAAACCATGTTGAAAAATATCTGAGCCACTACCCCTTAAAAAAATGGTGTCTTTTTCTATATAAGGTGCGGAGGTGCTGACTGCACACTTTGTACAGAAAACCAAAGTGAATAGGAAAAACCAAGATGTTCCTATTTCTAAAGATGCTCCTGTGGCAACAAATGCTAAAAGAACAAGGCGACAAGAGAAATCTCCAGTCAAAACTGTTCGAAGGGATAAGTCACCTATGAAGAAATCTTCACAAAAACAAAGAGTAAATACAGTAAAAAGCAGGAAAAGTCCCAGAATCAAAAAGCAGCTACAACCTGGTAAGAAACACTCTTCCTATAAATGTAAACACTAACATACAGATCTAATAGAAACTGCAAGATATGTTTTTAAATAACAGTAAGAGCAGTTGAAATTTATCAGTAATTCATTCTGTATTCTTTAGTTCAAATCCTGACATAAATCACTTGATTTCCTATTGTAAACAAACAGGAAAGTGCAAAGACTGGGTTTTTCACAAAATACTTTTTAATTTGTATAAAGTCTAAACATGAATTTTTTAAAGAATTAATAGTATAAAAGGCTGTATTTATGAGTAAATGCATGAGTAGGTAGTATCTGGCAGTATTTGTCTGAATCATAATTAGTTATAAAAAGTAAAAGGCTGTTAGTCTGTCTTGAAGGAATTGTGAACACATTGCTCAGAACTGTCACTAATCCAGAATCCTGTATTTGGCTGTAAAGCTATTAATTTTAGAAGTTATTTTACATGTCTGACTTTAAGAAAATAATAAAGTTTAGTGATATTAAAAAAAAACTGACTACTGCTGTATCTCAAGCTTTTAGAAATAGCTGCTTTCTAAAACCTTCTGCTGTCACCTCAGACTTTACCTCTATGCAACTGGACACACACTACCTCTACTCCTAGGTCTAGGTCCGCTTCCCTTCTTAACTTTTCTGTGTGTGGTGTGATTCTTCTTCCAGACTGTGAAGTATAAATGACACTGTGTCTATGCTGTTGAGTCCTGTTGTTGTGCATGTGTTTTTTGTTTCACAAAAAGATCTTACAGATAGTAGAGATTTAGAGAAAAACTGTTCTGTTGGTGTGGTGGAATTATGGGGGAACTTATTTCTTAAGTTCCTTTAATGTTTTATGATCAAAGATAGTGATATAGTTTTTGCTTCCATATTATATTTGAAATCTCCTACCTTCTGAAGGGAATTTATGATTTGGTCTTACCCTATGTGTCCGTCCATATTTAGTTCTTAGTATTTTCCCAACATGTTTCTTTCCATTCAGTCAGTTTGTCTGCTCCAGGTACAATATAATGTATTTTTACTGTGGTATAATTATTTTTTGCCCATCCAGGTTCTGTGCAGCTAGATCTCCACATAGAAGCATTTCCTTATTCTCTGACCTTCCGCTCATTTTCTTTTGGGTGTTTGAGAACATTACAGAATTTACTTTATGCTAATCGTTTGATATGGCTTGGTCCTATCTTTACAGTTTGTAAACATGAGAATAGATATATAGTGTACTGTTCTATAGCAATGTTGTTTGAATTCTTTGTATGGAATTAGCTTTTAATATTCTTTGACAAATTTATTGAGTGGAATTATGCCATTGGATATTGGCAGAAAAATGAGCCCAGAAAATTAATTTTTCAAAATGCATGTTCAAAAGTAGGTTGATTTGTACTATACTGTCTATATATATGCAACCACTTGCAAGTTAAATTTTTAATACACAGCCTTTTAAGTAATCTCTTAATTTTTTTCCCATTTTTCAATCACATGTACTAATCTGTTTTATTTCTTATACTTGAGATATCAGAGTTTAAAACATTCCTCCTGGCTTGAACAACCGATAATATGTGCATGATTGTCCTGTTGGGTGTATTGAACTATTAGTGGTGCATGCATGACTGTCCCATCGGATGGCTGTATCATCCAATGGGACTGTCCCATGCCAACCCATGGGATAGTCATACATGTACTGCCTGTGGTACAAGCTGTCTGATGCGATAGTCATGCATGTGTGGCCCACCAGGAGCATGTTAAGACAGGTGGAACATGGCCATGCTGGCCTTAATTTGCAAAGTACTGATTAAAAGATTGAGTTTTGATTATCAGAATCAAGTGAGAATTTTGAAGTCAATTTTATTTTTCTCAAACTAATAAATTTCTATTCTTTTTATAGTTTGTGGATAAAATTTTTTATTCACAAACTTTAAATTTTTATTATAAAAAATTTAAATTTTTATTAAACATTATAAAAAGTATTTTTTATAGAATTCATTTAACATTATCATATCTGTCTTAGAGTATCAGTGTCATATTTTCATTTGATTATCTGTTACAAGTCAAAAATTAATTGAGACTATACATATTAACTAATCTACTAGGTTTCTTTACTTCAATACAATGTATTTCTTTTTTTTTTGCTATCGAGGATTGAACTCATGACTTCCACTTGCTAGGCGAGCATTTAAGCCACTGAGCTAAATCCCTGGTCCAACAATATATTTCATAGTTGACTTAGCTTATAAGTTAACAGGTAAGAATACAGAAGCCCTAATGTTAACCAAGGTAAAGTGAAACAGGTATCAGCAAGCATGTATCATAAAATAGGTTACATATTTCTTCTGGGCATGGTAAGGCACACATTTAATCCCAGCACTTGGGAGGCTGAGTGAGGAAGATCTTAGTTCAAGGCTCTTCTGGACTGCGTAGTGAATACAAGGCCAGTCTTAACTAAACAACAAGATCTTGTCTCAAAATGAAAACCAAAACAAAATAGAAAATATTAAGGGCTGAGAATATACCTCAGTGATAGAGCTTTTGCCTAGGATGCCCAAGGTTCCGGGGTTGATCCCCACCATGGGACAGGGAGTGAGGGGGTGTTTGCAGTATACCCAGGGGGCTAACAAGGCAGTTGTCTCTGTTTTGAGCTCCTTCTTTCCACAGGTCCCTTTGGATTTTACTACTTTCAATAAAAACTGGGCAGTGATTGATTAACTTTATGCTCCTATATACCCTTTTCATTCTAATGATGGTGTAATAGACTAGTTTTCTTCTTTTCTTTAAATGTATTAGTTATTGGCCTTTTCTAGCAGGTTATCAATTCATTTCATGCTTACTACAAATAATTATTGAGAGGAACACAGTTGATTTTTCTGTCTATACATTGACTTGTAACAGGGAATCATTACCTAGTATAATTGTAAAAGCTTTACTCTTAATAATAATAGCATTTAAGAAGAATTAATAGCATTTAAGAAGCCTGTAATCCTGGCACTTGGGAGGCTGAGGCAGGAGGATCACCATGAGTTCAAAGCCAGCCCTTGAACTCACCTATGTTTTTTTGAGCCTTTCTCAAAAAAGCAAAAAAAAAAAAAAAAAAAAGAGAGAATTAATGAAATATCCTGAGACTAGGTAAGAAAATCACTGGAGAAGTAAATTTAAGGACAAATTGAAAGATTTAATTATCTACAGAAAAATTACAAAATTTACTCTTTTGTGGACAGAGTAAAAGGGTAATATTTTCATTACTGAAAGAAACATTTTAAAAGACAAAACATTAACTGGTAATTCTGGGTACTTATAACTCCTAATTTTTTGTGTTATTACATATTATAATTTAAGCTCAATATATTTTTTAAATTGCTATTTTCAATTTAGGTGGCTTTCTTATCACTTATTAAAGGAAGTGGTTTCTGAGAAAATATGTTAGCTAAGTAATTCATACATACTTCCAACTACTGCATGCCTGTGTCTTCACTAGATTGTAAGCCCCCTGATAGTAGGACTCTCATTTTCCTTTGATTTTTTTTCCCTCTATGTATATTTCTTTGTTTAATAATGTGCCTTATGTATAGTTCAATGCATACATTTTGAATGGTTACATCTTTTTAAAATTAGTGTATAAGTCCCTTAATATTTATTTCTACATAAGTACTTTATAATACATATATCCATTAATAAAATTCTAACATTTAATCTGTGTAATATATCAAGATGATTCTTGAATATGTATCTGTTAATTTTACTAAGATGTAATATGAAAGAGACTTCTATGAATAGTCTTATATCTTTTCATTTTTTCTTTTATACTGAAGCCAAAGAAGAAACTGCTTTACAGCTTCAATCAGAAATTTCATCAGGTGGTCAAAAAGATGGAATTAGTATAAATACAGTTCAACCACAAAGTACCACAGTGACTCAAAAAGATCTTCCTGAAAACTCCATTATCAACTGTGACTCCCAGGCCCTAAATATGTTAGCTGATCTAGCATTAAGCTCTGCTGCCTCTTCCACATCATTATGTGAAGCTAGAAACCTTCCCTGCTCCTCTGAATTGCCACAAAATAATGTTTCATTATCCAAAGAAGGTTCAATGTATGGTACTTCTGACCATGAATATCATAGGGGATTTAAAAATCAAAAAGGCATACTATTACCTAAATCATCCTGTGATCAGAAGAGTAATTCAGAGTCAGACTTAACTGTTAGTCAGGAAGAGAACTTGGTTCCTTGTAATAAGACACCTGCTAATGCCCAGTCAACACTCCATAAGGAAACATTAGAACCTTCAGGTACAAGTCAAATCTCTCCTATTATTGTGGAACATTCATATGCCCTGCTCCTTGGAGAACATTCAAAGAAACATCTACTGCAGAGAGGGTTGCCAGTCCCTGCTTTTGCCAAGAATGGAACAAAAGGCCCTGACACTGGAACTCCAGTGGGGAAAGTCATGCCATTTCGGCATTTGCAAAACACCTCCCCTCTACAAAAGTTTTCTGAGGATTCATGGATAAAGCGCCGAAGTCGATTTATATCTTCCAACCTGAAAAATGTTTTTTGCTCCCATACTGTAGTTAGCTGTGATGGGTCCGTTAAGGTTACTTTCAAATGTGAAACAGAATATGCATTCAACTTAGATAGCAGATACTCAAACAACCCACTGGAAAAAACTGTTGTAAGAGCACTGCATGGGTAAGTAGGAGGGAAACTTGATGAAAGTGGATGTAACTTTTCTGTTGAGAGTCACATTGCAAGATGAGAAACTTGTGCCATACTTTGGAGAAGTAGAAGTGTTATGTATAAAACCAGTAATTTTGTATTAATAGCAAGTAAATGTGTTTATTAACAATTGAGAACGAGAGGTTTGCCACTGACAGTGATCAGAGGAGAGCCTGAGCACTTTAGCCTTACAAAAGGCTTTCCATTTTGTAATGCTCTTTCATTAACACTCATGGTCTTTGAATTATGCTTTAGATGAGACCTTAATGTAAAATGGCATAGCAGTAATTCTTTATTTTATGTATTTAATTCTAAGACTGAATTCTAGGGGAAACATTTAAAAATACTTTTATTAAATTGATCAGATTGATAGGAGAGAATCGTTTTATAGAAGGGTATTTAAGTCTTCCATAAGAAGAGATTGAGGCTAGCCAGGCATAGTGGTGCATGCCTATAATCCCAGTACTTGGGATGCTGAGGCAGGACAATTGCCAAGAGCTCAAGGCTCACTTGAACTACAAAGTTAGGCCCTGTCTCAAAAAAATAGAGAAATTGAGGTTGAGTCAATAATAGCAGAATGGTTAGGAAGTCTAGTCTAACTTGTAGGTGAACCCATTTTATTACCTTTTATGACCCTGGGCAAGTTATGTACATCTGATGAGTGCTTCTCAGTCTTTATCATGTATGCAGTTTTTCTAGGGTACTCATTAAAATTAAACATCCTGGTGCAGTTAGTCTAAAGTAATCTCTGAGAGTCCACCATTCCAACAAATTCCGATGTGATGTCAATGGAGGATGACAGTCTATGGGTAACCTTTTAAGTATGAATGTAAATGTGATGAGGCTTTTACCTATCTTAGACTTTTTTACAGTGACTGGCCCATCAAACCATCACTACGAGCAAGAAGCATTAGCGTGATGAAATTATGGAATGATAATTACCTACTGTGAGCTATTTCACATGTGACTAATGGACTTTGCAGATCTTTGCAGACTTCTTTCCTTATACATGTTCTTATATCCTTAGTTTCACATGTACACTGGTAGGCTATTATTTCCTTAGCCTTAATCCTTTTTAACTGTAGCTTAATCTGTACTCACCCCACTTCAACTGTCTACTATCCTTTTATCTGTCAGAGACCAGAAATGCTCTGTATCTCCTGTTATGGTTTCAAGATATTATTGCGACTGTAATCTTAGTGTAATTCTGCTCAATTGCCTAGAGAAATATTGTACTCTTTAAGGCTTCTCCAACTGTTAGAAGAGAGACACAAAGATAATGGAAAACAAGTGAGTTGGCTACAGTCAGCAGAATGAAAGTGATGAGGATTTGGGTAGTTGATGAAACTATTATTCACATATTAGTATACTGTCTCCAATGAGTTGGTAGGTATAAAAGACAAATGCTAGACTAGGAGTCAAGAGACCGATATTCAGATCATAGTTCTATCATGCCAGTTTTGTGATTTGAAAAAGAAGTGTTTAACTGTTTCGATTCTTAGTTTCCTCTCTTTAAAAGGGCTGGGTTAAAATAATAAATGGATGGAATGGGTTTGGCTTCATAGTTATTTTTACATCATATTTACTTATTGTCTCATATCTGTAGAATTTAATATAAAAGTGAGTACTGAAACTAGTTCATAAGATAGCAGTTGTTTGTAATTATCAGCTAAGACAACCATTTTAACTTTTATGTGTTCTTTAAAATTTCAGGCCCTGGGACATTAATTTGCCTGAAAATATGGAAGAAACAAAGCTTGTGCTTCATATGTGGGTAGCTCTGTTTCACAGAAATCAGAACAAAGTCATACAGTCATCCAGAAAAGTGGTAGAACATAGCAACCCAGCAAAATATGTGTCTCTAAATAGCACATTAGAATGTTTTGAACTCAGTGAAATTGAGGAATCCTCCAGTGTGGAAAGGTGTTCAGTAGAGCCTCTGTTGGAGCCTAATGAAATGACCAGAGGTCATGCTGACGAAGTATCCTTCCATGGCCCTAAGGGCTTCCTACCTCTCATTAAAGTACCATCTTCCAGAGGATTGGAACTCTGTGTACAGAATGAACAAAAGGAAATTTTTGCA
Source organism: Hydrochoerus hydrochaeris (assembly GCA_004027455.1). Lineage (NCBI taxonomy): Eukaryota > Metazoa > Chordata > Mammalia > Rodentia > Hydrochaeridae > Hydrochoerus > Hydrochoerus hydrochaeris. The sequence continues at coordinate 450,039 of PVLA01000558.1, forward strand.
ACAGTGTGTCATGCAGAGAGTCAGAATTTCATCTATTCTTGTAATAATAAGGTATGATTGCATACTATAAATGCTAGCATTATTTTTGAAGAAATTTTGTTTTTTAAATGTAAAATCACATTTGAAGTAAGACATTGTTTTATGCTGAGAAATTGAACTCTACAGCTGAAGGATTTTCATGCCAAAAATTTAGTTTTCATAGAAGTGTTGTTCTGATTGTCTGCAGGTACTTTATCTGCCATCCTAATTGAAAAAAAAACAAAAAAAAAAACAGGAGTAGAAAATGATCACAGGGCTCAGATGATCTGGGAGCCCACAATGGTAGCTTCATTTTTGTGGGGACTCCACACTAAGCTAACTCTTCAGCATTTTTGGTTTTGTTTTTGATTTTGTTTTTGTTTTGAGACAGGGTCTCACTAAGTTAAGGCTGGTCTCAAACTTGCAATTAGTGTTGGTATTATAGGCTAACACCCCACCACGTGCACCACATGCATGAAATAGAAATGTTTTTAACAAGAGAGTTGAAACATGTTACAAACATTGCAGAGGTATGGTGAATTGTATGATTACCATTTTACCATATTCTAGACATGACCAGGCTGGATGTTTTAAATAAAACAAAACAATGTTTATCAGATTATCACACTGTCTTGAGATAGTTCTGCTAATATGTAGACTAAATTCTGCTTGCTGCTATTTAAAGTTCTTTTAGTTTAATTTATGATTGCAAACCATATTGACAAATTTTCTGTTGCTTTGTGGAATAAGAGTTATTCAAATGAGAATTATCTCAGTTTTAAAGCAGAGTAGATAGATAAGAGTTGAGGATCTTAATTTACTGTATCTCTTGGGAAATTTCCAAACACCATTGTACTTATAATAATTGAAAACTGATATGTTTTTTAAAAGTTATTCTTGAATTTAAGTTATTTTGTAATCTTGTTAGCAAATTGATTGCAGGTGTCCCCCACCACACCTGGCTTCTAATCTGTGTATACTTTTAGAGAAGAGAAATCGCAGGCTGGGTTTGCAGCTCAGTAGTAGAGTGCTTACTTAGCATGTGTGAGCCCCTGAGTTAATGTCTCAGAACAGAGAGGTTCGCTTCATCTCTATCCTATGGTATTCCTACAGAGTAGAGGAGTCAGAATGAACACATACTAAAATTAGATCTTATCTTTTCTGCTCTTAGGATCTTCTTGACTCTGATATTTTTTGTTTTATTTTGTTTACTTTTCTCGTTTCAGGTAATTGGAGGGAAAGCTAAACAAGAATCTGCAGATAAACTAGAAGCTTCTAATCTTGTACTTTCTGTTACTGGAAATACTCAAACTAATGGACCTTTTATTTCTGATGAAGATAAAACCATTCGTTCTCTTGACAGCAAAAGAATGGTTTCTTATAATGATACTGGCACACAAGCTATGTTCACCAGGACTTACGTTGAGGCCAACAGTCAGTCAGAGATGTGTGAAAAGTCTGTTTACAGCCGTCTTGAAAGCAGAGCTGATATTTTGCATACAAACACAAATGCTTTAAAGGACCTTAACCAGCCTAGCAGCCCTATACACAATGAAGGCCAGTCCTCCTTAGAAAGAACAGATGATAATACGGACTATGTGATGATTAATCTAGAACCAGTTGCTTTCACTTTAGAAAAAAATGCCTGTGTACCAGTACATACAGAAGTAAGTGGAGCTGAAAAACCTGTGGCCTTTAGTAGTGAACTGATTAAACAAGCATCACCTACTGCAAATGTTAGACATCCTGTATCTGCATTGGAAGAGGCACAAACTAAAGGTGTTAGGGACATTCCATCTCTAGCAGTATCAGCACAGAAAAACACGAAGTACCTTTCTGCTTCTTCAGGAAAAAGAGAGACACTTGATGATAAATTGCTTTCTTTACAGAAAGAGATACCTCTTCCCATCTCATCACCATCCTGTGATAAAGCATTGATAATGGAGGTATTATCATTAGTTAAACGTTCTAGTTATCCGTTACCTAGTGAAGAAATGAAACACTCTCAAGATGTCTGTCTACAGACTCAGAATCTCTCAAGCATATCTTCAGAAGGGATTATAGAGCCAACACAGGTTAAAGTAGTCTCACCATCAGCTTCTGCCTCCTTGGGAAAAAGGAATTCTCATGATTATGTCCCACCAAAAAGTAATATATCAGATAACTCTTTAGAACTAAGGAAGAATAACAAGAGAAATTTAAGCTGTGAAAATATGAATTTGGACTCATTTAGTTCAGTGTTTGCCAAATCAATCAGTTTGCCTATGAATGGGCAGGAGGTTGGCCTGGAGTTACAAGAGGAAAATTCTGATATTGACCTAACTTTAACAATATCTCCACCTGCAAGTCCCAGGGAAAGAGTAACAGCTAATGAAACAGAGCAACTTCAGGAGTCTCCAGGGTCAAATTTAGAACTTCAGAATATAGCTAAAGAAATAGTTAAGCCAGAAGAGGTGGCCCTCATAAAAAAAAGAAAAATGATTTCAGCTAGTTCTGTGTCCACTTACTCTACGGTGTCAGAAGAACCACTAGGAAACAGGGAGAGAAAAGACGATAGTTTGCAACCAATTACTTTAATACTTTCTAAACCAAGTTGTACTCTTGAGATTGGGGAGGAAATTAATGTTACTTCTGACTTTCCCTTTAATTCTTTAATTGAAGAAGTGTCACCAGCTTCTAGTCCTGATCCCCCAGTACCAACTGAAGAAACACAGTCATCTCAGGCTGTGTCTCCAAGTAGTTTAAAACTTCATGCTTCACAGTGTGAGAAAACTAACAAATTCTCCCATATTGAGTCAGAAGATTTCACTGTAACAGAAAAAGAAAATTCTTTTGTTGATCCTACCCATCTAGAGGGACAAGAGAACTTAGTTCAACTACAGAAAATTCAGCTCTCTGCTAAAATGCCTCTAATATTAACTAGTCATCCAGTAAAAAAAGGTAGACTAATGCTTCCTGATAAAACAACTGAGGAAACTGCCCCAAGTGAGCATGGTGAAGGTTTATCTTTCTCGGAAGAGGTACAGTGCTATGACCCAGAGTTAAACAAAGCTGCCTTAGTTACCAGTTATGGAAATAACTCCAGTTTTTCTTTTGAAAAACTGGTAAAATCAGGAAATCCGTTGCAGCCAATTACTATAGAGAATAAAAATTTAGGCTTTAAACATCTTGTTTCAGAGTCCAACAAACCCCCATTTAGTTCTACAAAGACTACTGAAAATAAGTCTTTGGCTGACACAGTTTCTACAACTGCTGTAAGTGAGATAATGAATACACCATTAAAAGAACAGGGCAGCTCTGAAAGCATAAAGGAAAACCTCTGTGACAGTGACTTGAAAACAGACAGTGATAGTTATATTCAGGTTAAGTTTATGAACTCCGTTCCCATTGATGAAACTGATGTTACACACATACACGCGCACCCAGAGATCCCAGAGTTCTGTTCTGCTTCAGATAGTGATACATTCACACAATGTACAAGACCACAAAGTGTAGAACTAGGGTTTCAAACACAGGAAATATCAGTCATCAGAATGGCAAATTTGCTTGGGAATAGTAAAACTGAAGCTGGATTGCATGAAGAAGGTACAGATCTGGGTACCAATAACCTTCAGTCCAGCTCCACAGCTTCTACCAAAAGCAAACAAGAAACAGTCCAGACACTGTCAGGCACATCTGTGTGTGAAATAAAAGAGCTATTGAGTGGTGAGTTTTTGCCCATGGATGCGTGTTCTTACAAAAGTACTGTACACACCAATGAAAATATCAGTGAAGAATCTTCTGCTGCCTTTGTTCCAGAATCTGTTGACCATCTTGTTTATGGAGTTTCTAAAGAATGTGCTGACAGAAAGAGCACTAGTGAAGGGCAGAAGGATGAGGCAGATTCTAAAATCCTGGGCAAAAACGTAACCCTGAATGTGAATTATGACATGCACTATGTCTCATTTTCTGAAGATTCTGATGAAGACTCCCTTGATAATTGTAGAAATCCCAGATTAGATATGGAGATTTCCAGCATTTTGAAAAGTAGTTATACTAGCAAAAATGAACATGCTGCGAAAGATGACTGTAACTCACTCAGGAGCTTTCATGACAGTGATAATGAAGCTTGCGACTATTCTAACAAAGTTGCAGGGCTGGAGACAAGCATCCTTCCCAGAAACAGGGCCACTAGATTAAAGCAAGCAGATAAGTGTGTGCCACGTTGTATCCAAATCCGAGATCTTCATGGTATCCCCCAGATTTATACTAACTTTACTGTAACAAGAGAATTCAAAGACATGACAAGAACTTTGCATAGGGTGAGAAAGCACCCTAGTTTCACTGTAAACTGTGGCCTGCTCAGCTCCTGGACAAGCACTTGGCAGGTGACAGATGACCTCACTCAGAACACATTGGACCTGGAGTACCTGCGTTTTACATATAAGATAAAACAGATATTGAAGATGGGAGGTTCTGGACAATCTGATTCACCTCTGCAAATGTCATTGAGTGATTTCCACTTGAAAGAAATGCCTGAGCCTCCAGTTCTGAGTCCTACATCCAGGAGCAGAAGCCCCATTCTGGTAACAATCTTACATTCTGATGCCAGAGAGCAGAATCAGTACAGAAGTGGCCCTACACCCAGTGATGTGGATAGCTCTTCCTCATTTTGGAAGGAAAGATGTGGTCACAATAGAAATCTTGCAGATTCTCAAAGTAGTCAGACTATTTCATTCCACCTCAACAAACTGAAATATAGCAGTACTTTGAAAGAATTACGGAATATTTCTCTTATTCTTAATGAATATTCTGAGTTCAATAAGGTGATGATGAACAGCAGCCATGCTGATTTCCAGGATAAAGAGTTAAACAGGGCTTCTGAAGAAGCTATCTCCCAAGAGATGTATCCATCTTTCCCAAGACAGTCCACCTCCTATGAAGACATAATTACAGACTTGTGTGCCAGTTTGCATACTAAGCTAAATAGCATTCTGAAAGGGGCTTGTAAGAGTCCCTTCTTCTTCTACCTTGTTGAAACAGAAGACAAACCATTCTTTTCAAAGACAAAGGTAAAGTGCCAGCTTATTCTTGCATTTGTATTGTCATGATTACCCTCTAATTATAGTGTTTTGTTTTGAGACAGGGTCTCTCTGTAGTTCAGGCTGACCTTGAACTTACTTTGTAGCCCAGGCTGGCCTCAAACTTGGAGCAATCCTCCTGCCTCAGCCTCCTGAGTGCTGAGATTGCAGGCATGCACCACCACACCTGGCTTATAGTTTATTTTAGAAGTTCCAAAAGTTTGAGCTTCAAAATGAAATGGTACGAGGTGGTATTTAGGTTTCACAGTTCAGTCTTTAACTGCATATCAAGTTTTTTCCCCATTTTTACTATGTTTGAATATTTATATGATATTCCAGAATTAGTGCAATAACTATCAAGAAATTTACTAGTATAGGCATACTTATAATCAAGTGTATTTAATAAATATAAGTGTATTTCCACTATTAATATATAGGTTATTTTTTTTTTGAAGAATGAATTACCTGTGTTCCTGTAGTGTAGATCATTGAGAGGGACTTCATTTTGTTAAGGATGTATTATTTTATATTTGGTTATTAGAACAACTGATATTCTTGTGAATACATACATGATCTTTAAACTTAACAGATATAACCATGGTGAAGTCTTGACTTAGGAAAAGCCAGAATCTGTTTTTGATGTGGCATTAGCTTTTTTATTTTATCTTCTTAGAGTTTACTAGATTCCTATATTTGAAGGACAACAACTTTATGTAAAATAACTTGAGAGTTCTATAAAAGTTGCAGAAATAGTACCCCTTATCTAAATACTTTACTATTAACATTTCTGAACCATTTGCAAAGTGTGCATTACCTGTGTACAGGATACAAATCTATATAGCCACAATGCAATCAGAAATACCAGGAAGTTAACATTAATCCATTAAGATCAAATTTCACAAATTTCACTATGGTCATGTCTTCAATCTGAAATAGTTTCTTTCCCATCACTTTTCTGATGATGACAGTTTTAAAGGTTGTAAGGCTGGTTATTTTATAGAATTTCCCTTAGTGCTGATATGCTATTTCCTTATTATTTGTACATTTTAGATGAGAGATGATACTCTGGTCAGTACCTTTTATTATGAGGCACCTAATGTCTGTTTGTCCCCTTAGTGATGTAGTAACATTTACTTGTTTAAGATGATCTCTGTCAGGTTTCTCAATGTAAAGTTAATAAATATGTTTGTAGTTATTAGTAATTAACAAGTGAGATTCTTGAGACTATGTAAATAATACAGTTCTTCAGAATTTTACCCACCTGATTTAATATCTGTTGATGATTCTGATCTGAATCAGTTACTATAATTGTTGATTGCAATGTGGTAGTATTTTAATTCTATCATTTTATATTTGTTAATTGGCATTCTACCACAGGGTAGACTTTTTTCTTCTCTCCATTCATTCATTCATTCATTCATTCATTTGTTTACTTATATTAGTGTGGACCATGGTCTATGTTACACTCAAAGAACTGCTATTTGTTCCTTCATTTTTCTTTTAACCCTGAAATTGTCCCAGATCCAGCCAATGAGAGTGACACTGAGCTGGCTTCTGTGTCCTTCTGATGTCTCCATAATTCTTTAGGTACTTCCTTACTTTGTGGTACAACATAGTGTTCCAGGCTTGTCTTGTGTTTTTCTTGCCCCAGCCTTGGAGTTAGCCCTTTCTCCAAGGAGCTGTGAGTCTTTCTAGTAAGGAATAGCACTTAGACCCAGGGTAGGGGAATGGGTTAACTCTATGCCACTTAAGTGTCACTATTACTAGTACCTCTCAGCACAAAGAGCCAAGATACATAACACAGTATATGTTGCTAGACTTCCTTTTCATGGATGAAACTCTTTTCTATAAGAAAGTTGAATCCTCTTGTCCTGATTATGTTGACTTCTTTCACTTCTACTTCCCCATATGTAATCAGACCCTTGTGCCTAAGGCCCTCACCCAAAGATGGGCCCCGAGCATGCCAGCTGCTCTATCCGCCAACCCTGGCAGCTGAAAGAGTCTTTTGGACAGTTGCACTTTTGTCCATTGTCTGGATAGGAAAAAAATATTGCCTTTTTGTTATGATGCTCCTTATAGTCTAATGGAACAAGGAAAACATTGATAAAGGAATTATGCAAATCAATGAAAAGCTCTTGTGAATATTGTGATGCTGGCATTCTGCTAGTGTTCTGAGGTGATTAGCCTGGTTCAGGAGGTCGTTCCTAAGGAAATGATGCAGAGCTAACCATGAAGTGCACTAGTCTAAATGCCTTACTAGGTCTGTCCCATATGTCACCATGTCAGCACTTCTGGTGACACTAACTCCAAGGGATCTGCTGCACAGTAAGTCCTTGCAGGTAAAATTGCTGTGGAATTTCATTTAACTCCCGCTTGGCATCCGAGAATGTTTATAAAGTCTGTGATGAGGGATGTGTATAGTGCACTTTGCAGTGCCCCTCAGGTGCACCATGACAAGACCATGTCAGTTCAGTATCAAAGCCTCTGCAAAAGCCGTGAAACTGGCTACACATTTCCTGATAGGCCCCACTGTTCTCAGTCATGTGAGCACCTGGAGAGCACATGAGGTTCTGCAGAAGGAACCACAGAGTTTGTGAGCTGGAAGTCTGGCCAGAGTGAGCAGTTTTACAGGACTCGGTACTGCAGTACAAAAAACCCTTTAGGGCAACAGAAACCAGTGAGTGTGGAGACTGGGAAAGCTTCTAGACAGGTCAATGGTATGGCCAGAAGCCAGCCAGGGACACAACTAAATGTAGAGTTTACAGTCAAGAGATGACTTTAGGGACAAGAAAAGGAGTCATGTGAACATGTAGACTTTTTATCTTGAGGTCACTGGAACTCCATTAAAAAATATTTTTTAAAGATGAATAGCAGCATTTTTGCATTTTGGAGCAGTCTTTTCTGCAAATGGAGAATTGGGGAAATGGCAGGAACAGGCCTAATGTGAAGCTGGCCATTGTGAGTCACATCTGTTCTTCTATAAAATGGCTACTACTTTGTGTCATTTAAATATGATGTTAAATGATTCAAATTTTTTCACATTTAGAGAATCTGTTCTTTAACATAACTGTTCCCCACACACACACCTCCTGCCACCAAGAGTATGCTTTTATTCTCTAAGGCTCTGACTAAGTGGCTGCTGGGTTTGGTTCCTTCTTGTCCTCACCTTCTTATCTTTGTTTCAGGTTCCTTGCTATTTTGGTAAACAGTATAGTTGAAAAGATAAAAAATCTGAGTAACCTTTAGTCTTTCTGAAGGCGCTTGGCCTCCAGAAGCAATCTGGAAGTTAATCTGTTTTCTTTTAAAGTTTATTTTGTTAATTACACATCCAGTATGTATTAATTACCCCAGTGTGTGGGATGAGTCAGGAATGAGGAGTCAGCTGAGTTAGCATCATGAGAACATGCCTGTTTTGTTCTTTATTTCCATGTCAAAAGAAACAGAACAAATAATATTACCTTTCACTTTCTTTCCAGAGCAGGTGATAGTGATTTTTATGGGGAGTTCACTGCAGTGCTGTTTTATTTGTAGTAGGGTAGTTCTAGTTATGCTTGTTTATTTAGAACAGTAACAGATATGTGCAGAGGTAAAATTGAACTTCAGGAGACGAAGTGAACACATCCTAAAATAAACTTGACAGTAACATACTGTCAAGAGCAGTATTGTTAGTAATTATTCTGTCTTGGAGAGTCCTGAAACATCGTAATTAGTGGTGGAATGCCAGGCCTGTCTGTTTATAAGAAAGACGAGTAAGATCTTCAAGGATGTTTAGTACTATTGAAATTAGAGTGTACAACCCAGAACATCACAGGATTTGGTGAAAATTTATTCAGTCTAATGGTTTATTAGTAAAACAAGTGACAGCTGAAGATTTGTATTTAGATATTTCATTGGGCTCTTTGCCAAAGAAATTTTGTACAAATTTCTTGAAAATGATGAGATCTATTATGATAATCAGTTAATTAAAACTTGTTTGACATCGTATTGTCTCACTAGGATGAGAAGGTGAAAGAAACTCTGTGTGTGTGTGTGTGTGTGTGTGTGTGTGTGTGTACACACACATGCACATATATACAAGAGAGTTAAGACAGTTATGCTACTGATTTCTCTGAGTTCACTGAAGAGAAAAGCTTGTGCTGGTATTGTTCAAACAGCTGAATACAGGTGACTGATTTGGGGATGCTAATATGCAGTATATGTACCACTGTTGCCCACTGATTGCTGGGCTTTGAAATTTTTTTTTCTTTTTGAAATAAAATGGATTTGAAAAAATTATTTCGCTGTTTGAAGATCCTAGGCAGATGAGTGATAATAATATTTTTTCCATACCTGAAATAAACAATGGTTGGACTGTGTTTTGAGTATAGTTAAGACTATGGAAACCAAGAATCCTTCAGATACAAACAGCATGTCAGTCACAAGGGAAGGGGCAATTGAGTCAGTGCGTTGATTATAATTAAACATTCCCAGGAAAGCTTCGTATTGGAGAGCTATTTGGGGTAATGGGAGTGAACTGTCACAGCAGTGGTTTGTAACCACATGTAGTTTAAACTGTATCACCTATCTTACTTAAAGATTCAGTTTCCAAAGAACTGTTGATTCTCTCTAAAATCAGTCCTCATTAGTGATAAAAGATGCATAAGTATAATTTTTTTAAAGTTCTGGAAATGTTAGGACTAAAGGTTTTATGCTTTGTTTTTTGTTTTGTTTTTTGAGACAGGGCCTTGCTTTGTAGTACAGGCTAGCCTTGAGCTCATGATGTAGCCCAGGCTGGCCTTGATAGAGGTGGTATTTTAAAAGTAAGAATATAGTATCCCCGAAGTGTGAGATACTTGAAGAAAGATTAGCTTGTTTTGTTTTTTTAAGAATCAGTTTTTGATATTTTATAAACATTAAAGATATACATTACTTTTGAAGTAAACTTCTGAATCCAGTTGTTAATTGTAACAGAGTTTTTTTTTAATGTATAAAACTTAGTAATAAAACAAATTACTATTTATGTTGCCTTGTTAGGATCTGACTTGAACAGGATATGCTTTTTTGATGCATTACTTTTAATAAACTATAAAAGTTCTGTGCAGTATCCTCCTGTTAGTAATGACCGCTTGTAAATCTTTCAGAGCATTCTGAGGAAAGGAGGTCATATGGAAACTGAACCTCAGCATTTCTGTCAGACTTTTCACACAATGGATGATACTCTAGTAGTCATCATCAGAAATGAAGATATATCTTCACATTTGCATCAGGTAAGTTTGCAAATATTCTTCATACAAAGATACATGTTTGCAGCCACTGAAGTTGTTCTGCAGTATCAAACTTGTCCCTGCCTCTCTGTGTAGGGAAGGAACTTGCCATTGCACCTTCAGATATGCTCATATGAACTAAGAGAGACCTATGCAAAGAGATGAGAGATTACTAAATTTTCTCACTTGAAGTAAATCTGTATCATTCCCTGTGTAACAATAAGAAATACTGTTTTAAAATGTTGGGCTTGTGAGAGTTAGGCATGATGGCAAACACCAATTCCAGGAGTCTGGGAAGCTGAGGCAGGAAGGTCACAAATCAAGCTGTCTGGGCAATCTAGTGACATAGAGATACTCTGTCTCAAAATAAAAAACAAAGACTGGGGTTGTAGCTTAGTGCAAAGGCCCCACACGCAAAGGGCATATGAAATTTTCTTAGTAATTAATAAGGCTTGCTTGCTTATCCCAAGAAGATCCAGTTTATGGATATAGGCTACACTATTTTGTAGCCTATATATGTACATTATTTTGTTGCTGTTGTCAGGCTATAAGTCTGGCAGAAAAATGATGCTGTTTGTGTCCTGGATGGTTTCCTTATAAGACCCCAAAACTTCAGATGCATTCTTCCTTCATAAATCATTATTTCTCACCTCTGGGAATTTTGAAAAAAAATAATTTTGACATGTTTGTAACCATAGATGATGAACTGAGAAATATTCTATGCATGGCCATGATACCGGCAGTAGCTTGGATTAAAGGCATTTTTAGCTGCTTTAAAGCTTCAAAATCCTGTCTTCATGGGGTCCCTTTATGTCTAACAGATTCCTTCTCTGCTGAGGCTGAAGCACCTCCCTGGTGTCATCTTTGCCGGAGTGGACAACCCTGAAGATGTTCTGAGTGACACATATCAAGAGCTGTTTTGCACAGGGGGCTTTGTGGTATCAGATGACAAAATATTAGAAACTATAACATTAGGTTGGTCTTTCATTTTCTATTCTTGTTTCATTGCAATCTTGTCAGGTCAGTTTGTTCTGATCAAGTGATCCCACTACTATTTGATAAAAAAAAAAAAAATACCACTTCTAAAGAATACAAGCTACTGCACATTGAAGACTTAGTGTCTGTCAGCTGCTGTACTCAGCAATTTTTGTCATAATAGTGGTCTCTTAACCTCTTTAACTGGTTATCTTACCTTTATCACCAAACCTGCTTCTAGTTCCTTCCATCTCAGGTGGCCGAACAGATTTGAAGGAGAGGTTTTCATATTTAATTCCTTCACTTGCCAAACCATGTCAGCCACATCCTAAATTTTTTGCTTAGAATTATCTGTTCTTGGTGCAAGGATGTAGCTCAGCTGCACAACACCTGCCTGGCAAGCACAAGGCCCTGAGTTCGATTCCCGGTACAAAAAAAAATTAGCTGTTCTGCATTTTCAATGGCATTATCCCTGCCATCTTGTTGATATCACAGACATCTAAAAAAATTATTACCAAATTATTACTACTGACTAGTGTTTAATCATCTTGAACATTCACACAGAATTTGTTCCTTTAGGTGCAGGCATTTTTATGTATAATACAAATATGCCCTGATTCTGATCACATTAGAACTCAGTGTGGAAGGCATTTTGGATCAGAAGAATGATCTACCTTAAGCTTCATGAATTTTCCTTAGAAACTGGAAATAAAAGTATTTGTAGATTCTACATTCAGAAGCCTCAGCTACCTTGTCTGCACTGTACTGGACTCCCACTTCTGTTACATCACACGTCACACAGCTTATCCAGTCAGAACTTTAACGACTGGTAGCCACCACACTCTCATTCCCTACAGTTCTCTGACCATAGTGTGAGCAGGTAGGACTGAGTTGAAGGGCCACAGGTTGTGCCCTTAAGAGTTCATGCTACCCAGTCACATCTAAGTGGCAGTGATGGTAATATACTCAACAGTGGAACTTATTTTTTACAAACTATTACTGGACTTTGCATCAGCCAACAAAAACTCTAAAGCATCTCTTGCTAAACTTAATTCTATAGCTCAGCTGAAGGAAATTGTCAAAATCCTGGAGAAACTAAATGGAAATGGAAGATGGAAGTGGTTGCTTCACTACAGAGAAAATAAAAAGCTAAAGGAAAATGTAAGGTAAGAACTTTGTGTGGGGTGGGGCTGGAAATTGGCCTCATGTGCCACATGCATTAGGCTAATTTCACTGCAAGTGCTACAGGCAGATGAACGATGCTGGCATGGAAGTCACCTTCATCACTCACTAGGTCTCCTGGTTAAGTGTTGTGTTTTCTTCTTGTACCAGGCATCCAGGAAGAAAACTGTAACAATAACTGAGCCAAGCACTTCTCTGTAATAGGAATCAGTCAAACTTAGGAATTATAAAACATTCATATACTTAAGGTTCAGGCTATACTATTATGAACTATAAAAAAGTAATATTGAACTACAAGACTGTAAGTACTAGGGGTTTTAAATATTTATTTATATGTAAATTGCTGGTAAAAGAGTGGAGAAAGAAGCTAGAATCTGGCATTAATTCAGTTTTACCTTAAATAAGAGACTATAAATAGACAAACTTCTTTACATCTAAAGGAGTGATTTTTGTGGTGTGTGAATTTATAGAAAAGTATTTATTAAGCAAGTAACATTCAGTTCTTAACACATGTAAGCCCTATTGAAAGGGTAATCTTGAAAGAGTGATTTTTAAAAGAAAATTTTGATTTTTTGACCAAGGAAAACTGGTGCTGGTGGGGGCTCTTTCCTATCCAAGGCTACGTCCAAGTTTGCCCAGGCCAGAGAGAACTGGGAAAGGAGCCTGGGCTCATCGGCGGTCTTGAAAAGGTGACAGATTGGACAGGCTATTAACCTGTGAAAATGTCAGGCACTGGTATTTTACATTGGCCATCTCACTCAGCTGCATCCCTAGGTGGTAGATACTAAGCTCTCCTTTCATAATATGGAAGTTGAAACACCTAGAAAGCAATAAATGTGACTATGGTAATACAAGTATTTTTGAATCTGGTCCTCAACCACAAAATGTTTACCTCTAAAGACAGTTATTTACCCATTTGCCACATTACTTTCTCCAACAATGTGGGAGCAAATATAGCTAAAATCTTAAGAGTATATATGACTGTCCTTTAAAGGAACAAAGGGCAGATACACACCTGTCATCTCAGCAACTTAGAAGGGGGAGGCAGAAGGATGGCCAAAGGGCTACAATGTAGCAAGACCCTGTCTCAAAAATCCTTTCTGAAAGGGGTTAGACATGCGACTCAGTGATAAAGAACAAAATTGCAGAAAAGGCTTTCCCTTGGAGGGTGGTTAATAGAGCAAAGACAGCACAGTTTTCACTGGTAGGTAGGTAAGAGTAGAGGGTGTAAATGCTTAAGCAGGCCAGAGTTATGATCAGAGATTGAGAAGACCAGGCTGCGTGTGGTGGTGCATGCCTGTAATCCCAGCACTTGGAAGGCTGAGGCAGGAAGATTGTCATGAGTTTGAGGCCAGCGTGGGCTACATATGAGACCCTGTGTGCAAGAGAAAAAAAAAGAGAATCTTGTTAACCAGCACTTTAGGAAAAATTTCAGTTTCAGTTATAATTAGAGAAGTACAGCCAAAGGTGGTTAACACCCACCTGTAATCCCAGCACTCTAGGAAGCTGAGGCAAAAAATATAAATCCCAACCCAGCCTGAACAGCTTAGTGATTTAATGAGAACCTACCTCAAAAAGACTAGGGACATAGCTCAATGCAAAGGCCTTGGTTTCAGTTTTCCAGTACTACTAAAATAAAGACTAGACCATGCATTAAACCTCTGAGGTACCATAACACATTATAAATTGGTAAATATAAATTTATTAGAATTCAGGATGCATTTTCCTATAAAGGAAGAAAAAGTACTGACAGGATTTTGAGGGAGGCAAGGAACTAAGAAAATTATGGCTGCCTAAGTTTAATGAAATTGGTGATTACAGAACCTACATGTAGATGTTTGTTTTTGAGACAGGATCTCACTATGTTGTTCAGGCTGGCCTTGGGCTCACTGATGTAGCCCAGGCTTCCCATGAACTCATAGCGATTCTCCTGCCTCGGCCTCCCAAGTGCTGGGATTACATGTGTGCATTACCACACCTGGCTGTATAGATGTTTCAAAAAAAAATCTATTACTACTAAACAAATACTTAATGCCAAAATAAAAGTCAATAAAAGACTTGCCAAGCCACATGGTTTGAAGTGACAGTAGGTAAATGTGTCATACCTCTCTGCTTTGGAATGAGTACCAGTATTGACAGCACAGTGACACTAAGGAGGCCAAGTGTTTCATGAAAAACATTAAGAAGAAAAGAGCAGGATCTTTTATGGGTTTGAGTGTTTTAATACAAACATGAAGGCAAGAAAAAGTCTCTTGAAATAAGAAATGAAAATTAAGATGTAGTAAGAAATACTTAAATGGATCAGTTATACTGAATGTGAGTCTGGGTTCTTAGTATTCCTATTTTTCCACAGAATGGATTCAGTTGCTCATAAAAAGAACTTAATACTGAGATCATATCAGAGTGCAAATATCATTGAATTGCTTCCGTATCACCATTGTGACTCTCGGTCACAAACAAAAGAAATTTTGAAATGTTTGATAAGCCTACAGATTCAGCATGTCGATGCCAGATTTGCTGTCTTTCTAACAGGTAAATTCACAACCTGAGTTTTGTCTAAATTTCAGTGCTCTAGAAATGTCCTTCAGAGTAGTCACTTCCCACAGCTGGCAACCAGAAACAAACTTAACAGGCTATGTTTTGACAAACGCACACAGAACCAGAGGGGACAGGCTAGGTGTATGTAGTTACTAGTAGTTAACAGTGGTGGTTACTTGTGTAATTAATAGTCCTATAAGTTTCATCAGCTCTTATAAGTACTTTATTTTCATGTTTTCTGTTAATCTTAACCAGGCTTTTTAAAAAGTTTATCTAAACTACAGGAGTGGTCAATTGTTTCTTCCACCACCCACTATGGATGCAGCAGCTCCCAAATCTTGTTTGAGCCAGACAGGTTTTCTTCTCTTCCTCACCTTACACATTAATGAAGAGCTCTGCATAAGATTTTTTTTTTCCCTTAAGGAATACTGCTACTTTAGAAAACATGAATAACATTTTGCAAACCAAAAATTTGTTTCTCCTTTACAGATAATTACATCTCCAGTGAAGTCTTTGGAAATAATGGAATCCTTGCTACAGATATAAATCACTTCATTGAGAATATACAAAAAGTAGCAGCTCCATTTAGAAGCAGCTATTGGTAAGAACACGTTGGCACCACTAACATGTATCTGCAGCAAACAGTTGTTCAACAGCTGCTGTTCACAGTATACATCATACTATATATTTTATCCTCTTTTAGGCCTGGAAATACTGTTAGCTTCTTTAATTAGTAATTCAAAGTAGGTTGGTTGTTAACCTGGCTTGCCAGGATACTGGACAGTATAACCTTAATACTATGCATAAAAGTTTGCCCAATTAGATATAGAATCCTATTTGTAAAATTTTTATTCATTTTGTCTTTCCAATTTTGTGCTTATACAGGTAATTTAGCTGCTGCAGCTTACCTACATGTGGAGGATACCACCAACAAAACAGTATTTTCCTCCTTTCTATTAAAAAGAAGATGCAAACAGCCTCCTCATATTTGAAAACTCAATGTTCTACAACTTGCAAAGTTTTACTCCACTTATTACATTTTGCTAGCATGTCTAACTTTAGAGTGGCAGTTAATTGCCATTAGACTTGGGTTGCAGTGTTGAATACGGTTCATTTTTATTTGAAACATCATGCTTTCAAAGCTATAAACTGAACAAGAATTTTGTAACATGTATGTAGTAAGAGCACAAGTATTTTAATAAGTAGCTTTGTTTTTGCATGTTACTGGCAAAAAAGCCTATGAAATGCATGTTGTATGGTATTTTCAGTTTTACCACTTGTAAAGAACTGTAATTTTAAAAAATGGTTTTATTTGCTGTTAAACAAGCAACACTACACTCTTTTGTAAACAATACACATTTATAAACTTTTCCACTTAGTTCTTAATACTACACTAAAATCAACCATTCAAAAAATCATTTATTTATGATATTGGAAGGAACTTCAACAGTAATCTTTAAAACAAAACCATTTATAAATGATGCATAGTATCTATTTGGAGCAGCAGTTTTTATAACTGATTTGTTGTTGTTTTTAATAAAGACAACTAAAAATAATTTTCTCCAGTGATTTTTAGAGCAAAAATCAAACTTGTATGAAATGTCTTAGCAATGTTAGGATTAACTAGTTTCCAGGGACTCCTGTCACACAGTGCCCTTCAGCCTGGCTTCTGTTGATCTAGCTACCACTGACCTGCATCATACGCATCCAGTGTTCTTTCCCTTCCAAATTCAGGTAGAGTAGCCAGCTACAGACAGGAAATTTCAAGTACGCTTTCTACAAGACTATGCAGCCATTTAACTGTTTTCTACTATTCTTATCCTGCTTAACAGAAATGCCGGTTTTACTGTATTTGCCAAGAGAAGGATCACTGACACATTTCATTAACAATAGTTTCCCTAAAATAAGATTTAGAAAGGGGACTATCACTGTGTCTGGTAAATTCTTTTGAGATAATTACTAAGAAAAACATAAAGCACCTACTGCCTATCTGTCTGCCTGATGCTAGTTATACCTCAAACGTTTACCCAGAAGGCCATTCTTTCCCATTTCCACACTGCCTTTCTAATAAATTAGCATATAACATGTGTCCACTGTAAACTTCCTCAGAGAACTGCACCTTCATCATCTTTGGATCCTCAGGGATGTCACATGAAGTATGTTAAGGAATATGAAAATGTTTTTGTATCCTTTTTGCTTTTCACTTATTACTAATTCAGCTCATTCCACTGCCAGCATTAAAGTTCACAATTAGAATTATTATAGGAATTAAAGGAACTTTTAATTTTCTCATGTAGATAAAGCAGTGGTGATCATCTGGTGCCTAGACATTCTGGGTTGTCACTGTAGGAAGATGCAGTTGGTTTCTGCAGTGTACCAGAGGTCCCCACCACAAAGCTGTGCCTCAAAATGTCTCTAGTGGAAGCTGAGGAACTCTGTGTTAGGCTATCTGAATAACAAACTAAATTATCATCACCCTACTCTGGATCTTCTACTTCCCCTTCTTCATATTTAATGTATTTTAAAAATGGTACATACCTATATATATAGTGAGGCTTAGCACTATCAAGGAGAAACATGGTACCAGCAAAAAACTAGTTTATCATTTAAAGTATATGGTTACTGGAGTACCTATTGCACCTGAAAAGTTCATTTACAATTGCTGCTATAAACAGCATTTATCCATGGCGATAACTTATTTTTATGCAAAAGACTTACTTGCTGTACACCACCGCTGAGATTACCAAATACAGACCAAGCATGCTGGCCCACACCTGTAATGCCAGCACTTTGGAGGCTCAGGCAGGAGGGTCAACCTCAAGCCTAGCCGGGGCAATTTAGCAAGTCCCTGTCTCAAAACAAAAAAGTACTTGAGATACTTAGTGTGAAGGCTGAGTTCAACTCACAGTACCACACACACTAAACCAACAAGTGTCAGCATTCATGTCAAGAATAAAATGTAGGTGTTCTCATAGTGACACTGGAGGGCAGGGACCGACTGCTCTGCCACATCTAGATCTGAAGCTGTACACACTCCAGGGTTCTGTGCATATCACGCTCTGGTGACACAGCTCTCCAATGCAATGCACAGCAGCTGTGCTGTGGCCTTCATGACACAAACAGAACCATACTTAGCAGTGGTTTCCAGAGTTTGGCTTTATTTTGCAGTACAGAAATCATGTGGAGCCATTTTGAGACAGACATCATTGAAGTAGAGGCTCTGTCAAATCAATACTGCAATGCAGCTTGGTCCATTGAAGAAGCCGCACCTGGGATACAAAAGGTGGTTCTACATTTTACCTGCTTTATAGATAATTCCTTTCCCCTTCTCTCAGTTTTCCTAAGTTAAAACAACACATCCTGGCTTGCTCTAAACACTCCCTGTAGTCTGGAGTTTGGTTAGAAGTCTGTGTCCACATGAATCAAACTTGTGGCTATACTATTTGGGCCCTGCCCATAATCATTTTACGTAACACAAAATACATACAGGGAAAACTTAAAAGATGCTGTCCCAAAGAGAGGAATATTCAATTTAGAATCTCCTTAATGTCAAGATGGCACACATTGTATGGATCCATCTCTTGAGCAGCAGAAGCATAAAACTGCAAAATCTACACTGATTAAAAGATACAAATACTGTATCAAGTTCTCTGTATTGGTAACACAACCTTTTTAAAACTGTTCCTTCACTAGAAAAAAGCCAGCTTGGTTAAACTGAACAGAATGGTAACCAGTCAATCTGAATAGCCACTCCATGAAAAGTTAATACACAAGATTAGAAAGATGAAGGGGAATATTCACTGGTACAGCGCTCTTCAATCTCCATTGTGATTACAAAAGCAGGCCTCACAATATTGATTTCATTTCATACAATATGTATTATTTGCCAAATTTTAAGTTTGTCCTAATTAGATTAACATTTATTGCTGTTAGTCTTCCCCATAGATGTCATTTTTCTTGCGCTTCATTTCCTCAAAGTCAAACTCAGAACCTGTCATCCTTTTATAGATGTCTTTAATGTCATCACAGGTTGTCTCAAAGTGAGTTGTAGCATCATATGCACGGGAAATAAAGATCTAGGAATAAAGAAGGCAAAAACTTAAAGACTATTGAGATACTTCTTTATAAAGCACAATACTGTTCTTTTGTAATCACCACACTCACCTGGCTGTCTGTTCCCAAATCTTTTGGTACAAGGAGGTCACTGATGCTAACAAATCTACAGGAGAAAAAAGAATTACATTGGCAGGTTAGTTGGCCCCATAGCCAGTCACTGCTTTGCCTGAAGTTCTATGCTCCAAGACTAAGACTAGTACCAGTAGTGTTACAGTTTAGATCAGGAATGACCCCAAACTCTCATGTGTTCACTCAGAGGTAGGGCTTCTGAAGGTGACTGGATCATGGATGTGCAATAGCTGACTTGCTGCAAGGAGGTAGCACCTAATAAAGATGGATCACTACAGGTGTGACAAGGAAAGACATATCTTCCTCTATTTTCTAAAGGCCACTTGAGCACTTTCCTCCACAAGGTCCCTTTCAGCATGCCGTTCAGGCCTTGAAGCCAGCTGACTATGGATGGAAACCTGTAAAATCCATGAACGCAAATAAACCTCTCCACTTTTAAGTTGCAGATGTCAGGAACTGTGTTCCAGAGATGAGAAAAATGACTAAAACAGTAGAGGTGAGACACTATAAGGACATCCACACAGCAGACACCAACTACCTTCCTGGTTCTCATATGCACCCCCTCACAAAGCCACAATCAAGACCTGAGTTTGTATTTTAATTGATATAAATGAATACAACACTCACTTCTGTTCAATTGGTTCCAACAGCTCCAAAGCTGGTCTAATTTCTTTCTCAGGTTCCTTGGTTTCCACAGTTGTACTAACAATGGCAATGTACTTGCCTTGTGCTGCCACATTGTGTGCAGAGGAGATCATGCAAACATAGATATCTAGAAGCAAGAAATAGCAGTTCACAGCCTAGAGTTCATAAACAAGGGAAGTGGGTGCACTCACATTTCACCGTGTTTCACTGAGTTGCTAATTAATGTTACTTGAAATGGGCAAGATCTTCTAAAGTTATGTACAGAGGCAAGGGTCATGGTAAATTCTAACCTATTAAGAGATAAAGAATTTATGTGACTGTGAACTGAATGAAATCTCGTCCCAGCTCTGTAATAACACATTGAAAAATCTGCCAAATCATATTAACACTTGAATTTTCTTCTACCCTGGACCTTGTATTTGGAAAGGTTTTAACAGCAAAGGATCTATCAATAATTGATTTCTAGCTAAGCATGGTGGTGCACACCTGCAATCCCAGCACTAGCAAGGCTGAGGCAAGAGGACTGTCTTGAGTTTGAGCCCAGCCAGGCCTATATGGTGAGTTCAAGGCCAGCCTGGACTACACAGTGAGATCTTATCTCAAAAAAAAAAAAAAAAAAAAAATTTCCTCACTTATTAAAGCAAAAGTGCAGATCAGCAAAATTACAATTCCTGATATCAACTTGGTCTATATACAACCATTCTAAGAATGTAATTTCAAATATATTAAAATAAAAATAATTATTAGACCTTTTTTTTTTTTAAGAGATTTTCACAGATTGGGGGCCTGCTTGGAACCAGTGAAACACTAAGTCTGAATTCCTTTATTCGTTATCACTTTTTGTTTTTAAATCATGCAGATAGCTCTTAACCATTTAAAGCAAATAATCCCTTTTAAGTTAAATTTTAGATAAATAAGATATAGGGCTTCTAGCTAAAAGAAAGATGGGAACACAATGGTTCAAAACTGGTTAAAACTAACAAATTAGTTACAATTTAGGACCAAACACTGATCCGAATCAGAAAGTGGGTATTGTTTTCTAGTACATTCTTAAAAAATCAAAGAAAGAACTTCACAAGTAATGCTACAGAAGCAACTGTATGGCATTAGCTCAAAAATACAGTGGAATCTGTCCAGCTAGGAAACATAAATCTCCACAATTCACCTGCTGTCAGTTTATTCACCACAATGAGGGGGCAAACGACATTCAAAGTGAAGGATGTTAAGGTTCTCAGTCTATTTAAACACAATGGTGCAGGATGATTCTAGAGGCCAGAAGGACCCATATTTTGTTTCCCATATGTTAAAAAAAAGTACTTTCACTGTGATACTGCATGTAAAGTTAGGAATTTGAAGTGAAATGAAGCAATGTAACAAAATTCCACCAACAAGCTGGTCTTCAAAACTCACCTGATTTTCGATTGACTTGGTTCTGTGGAATAATTATCTGACAGGAATTGGCATCGTTGGTATTCTTGATGGGATGGCTGAGGATACATATAACTCTAATCACCTGGCCCACTTTTTCTACCCGATCCTTCACATAACTTGGGTCACAGATGAGCTGCTTACAACGAGCAATCTGTAGTGAAACATATGTGGCAATACATCCCATGTTCAGGGATTAAAAGTAAATAGTGTTAAACTAAATGCACCCCAAAATATACATGCAGTCATAAGGAACTTAATTCAGTAATAACCAAAACAATCCTGAAAGAACAGGAAGACTCATTAAGTAATCAACAGGATACTGGCATAAAGGCCACTAGAACAGAAAAAAAATCCAGAGATGAACCTTTACATTTACAGCCAACTGATTTCTGACAAAGGTGCCAAGACCAATCTGGGAAAAAGCAATGTTTTCAACAAATAGGGCTGGGTAAATTGTTATTCACATGAAAAAGAATGAAGCCTTATCTAGCTAGCATCATATACTCAAATAAATAAATAAATAAATAAATAATAAAAAATGTGAGTGAGTCAAAGAACAAAAACTCTTAGAAGAAAATGTGGGGCAAACAATTCCTGGTACTGGATTTGTACTGATTTCATATACATCAAAACCACAGCCAACAAAAATAACCAACAAACTGGAATCAAGAAACACTACCAAGAGGATAGAAATACAACACAGAATGGGAGAGAAATATCTGGGGAAAAAAAAAATCCAATACAAGATACTAGCCCAGAGTTTATTAAGAGTTAAACCTCAATGAAAACTAACCAGATTCAAAGCTGAGCAAAAAAAGTTGAAAAAACTTTTCTCCAAAAACATACACAAACTGCCAAAAGCACATGAAAAGATGCTCAATATCCCACCAGCAAAATGCAAATCAACACCACAATGAGGTAACTCCTCAAGCCCTTTAGGATGCTCACTATCAACAAAACAAAATTAATGTTGGCAAGGTCATGGAGAAATCATGTGCTGTTGATGGGAATAAAGACTGCAAAAACAGGGTGGCAGTTTCTCAAAAGATTAAAAATGGAATTATCATACTCACAAGTATATATCCCCCAAAAATGGAATCTTAAAGGTTATTTATTCAATTACCCATCTCATAGTACAACATTATTCTTGACAGCTAAAATGTAGAAACAAATCAGCTGTCCACTGATAGACAAATGAATATGCAAAACATGGTTTATATCTACAGTGGAATTATTTATTCAGCCTTGGAAAAACTTCTGACATACTACAACACAGGTAAACCTTGAAGATGTGCTAAGCGAAATAATCTCTTCACAAAAAGACAAGAAGACAAATACTATTTGATTCTATTTACATGAGATATTTAAAAGCAGTCAAAACCATAGAGACCAAAAACAGAACAATGGTGGCAGGGACTGGGAAGAAGACAATGGAGTTACCACTATAAAGGAGTTTGACTTTATGAAAAATTTCTAGAGATGCTCAGTGGTGATAGTGTGCATTATAGATGTATTTAAAACCAATGAACTGTGCATGCCTATAATCCCACAAGGGAGGCTGAGGCAGAAGGATCCCCACGAGTTTAAGGCCAGCCTGAGTTCAAGGACAGCTCAAACTACATAGTGAGACCTTATCTTAAAAAAAAAAAAAGTAAATAAATCCAATGAACTATACACTTAAAATGGTTAAGATGATGAATGTTATATGTACTTTATCCCTACTTTTTAAATTTGGCAGGGGGAGGATGATAATGTTTATATGGGCAGACATAGCCCTCAGACTTGCCTAGCATCTGCAAGGCTCTAGGTTCAAACCTAAACACTGAAAAAAGTAATGCCGTTTCCCCTTCAATAGAATTTTGAAAAGAAGGCTGGGTATATAGCTCAGTACCACATCAGTAAAATCAGTCAACCAATCAATAAATAAATAAATGCTAGCTTTACCAATAATCCTTCTAAATTCTCCATGGATGTTGCCTAGTATTCAAAAAGTGTACATCTTAGAACTGGATTGCTCAGAATTCAAATCCTGGCTCTAAATGAAATGCTAAGTATAAGGTCTATCATAGGTGCATGTCCTAGAAAAACAGTATCTACTACTACCATTATGAAGAGACCAAAAATCATCATCTCAAAGCTGTTTTATAAGTAAAATTTTAGCTGCAAGGTAAATGAATTATAGCATCTTTTTTCACAGCAAAGCTCTGAAAAGACAGCTATGCAAAGCAAAGAAAATGAAAGAAAAAACCTGCAAAAAAGAACTTTTAAAAATCAGATTGTCTTAAAATACCCACATAGCCCAAATAACTATGCTGAACGCAAAGGTAGTTATGATAAATCTACAATATTAGTAAGGGTACAAATTTCAAGCCAATGCAAGATTACTTGGTATTTAGTCCATGAAATATCAGGAATAGTAAAAATAATTTTTAAACTTCACTCTGAGTTTCTTTTTAGAGCAGTTCTATCTATAAGCATTGATATTTCATGTATTATTTTTCTTAGTCTTCCAATGAAACATTTATGTGTCCACTGGGTCATTTATAACTAATATATAGAGTGAGATCTTAATGATGACATTTGTCCTATCCTAAACCATTTGGCCATTTCATCATCCTAGGAATTAAATAACAAAAAGATGAGGGAATCAACTAGCAGGATGAAGCACCAGTAAATAAAATGCCATCCTTCCATTTTCTAATGCACTATAAATCATTCTTTACTACAAAGATTTTTGTAGTCCAAAGTTTTCAATGAACATGAGAAATCAGAATTTTTCATTTTTTCCTATTACTGGCAAAAAGAAATTCACACAGGAAGATGTGAGAGAACATCTGCAAATTAACAGCAGCACACTAAATGGCAATAGTGAGGGTGATCAAACAAATGCATCTAAGACTATGGGTCTTCAAATACAACGTCTAAGACAAACATTCTTAAACTCAAGAATTGAGGAATAAAATATAATTCTGCAAGTGAAGGGAAGCACAAGATCCTCATGGATCTGGACACACCCTACTTTGCCAAAACAATTTGTCAGTATTTTTAAATTTTTTAAAAAGTCTTGCAACCAAAATAACCTTGCTCTAAAAAACGGTCAATGTTTCTGTTTAAATTTTTAGTGATAATTTTTAGTAATAATTTTCACTATCCTTTATACACACTTTTTTTTTTTTTTTAATGTACTGGGGATTGAATCCAGGAAATGATGAACAACAATACAACCTTAACCCTTTTAATTTTTATTTTTGAGACAGAGTCTCACCAAGTTGCCTGGGCTGGCCTCAGATTTGAGAACTTCCTGCTGTATCACCCTCTCAAGTAGCTGAGATTACAGGTATGTGCCACCACGCCCAGTTATTTTTATAAATTATCCACAAAATGACTTTAAATATTAAGGAGGTGTAAGAATGAAGTGTTCTGGCTCCAGATGGTAAAATGGTGGTAGTTCTGCTGATAGATCTCAGCAGTATATCATAATAAAATCTTATGATGATCATGTCTGAATCTGATTTCTTGTGTTTCTGGTTTTGTAGTACTTCATTTAGAGTAGATAAGCCCAAGTATGATGAAGTCAAGGTGAAAGATTACAAAGAAGCTGCCTGAAATATACACTCGAACAGTGAAATACCCAATTAAATAACATTTTGGAAGATAAAATGTACAAAGTCAACATTTTCCAACATAGACTAAATCCCCAGGTGTCTTATAAACAAAGACTACGGGCACAGAATACCAACACTGACTCCAGTCCACCAGGGCCACTCAGTCAGTTGTGTGCCTCTGGTGGATATTTCTTAATCTAAGCCTCATTTTACACAAGACCTGACAAAGATTTGCTTTTTAGCATCATTGTGAGGGATAAACAAGATTTTACACACTGTCCTCATAAATTATTATTAAGACTTTCTTCCTTAGGCCAGTCCTATATTTTGTTTCTCGTTACCTCCTCATATGGTCCGCTAAAATTTGATCTCAAATCTTTATTTCTGATGGAATCTAAATAAATGGAAATATGTACCACCCAAAAGGTTCCTACAGGGCTGGGGATACAGCTTAGTGGCACATTACCTGCTTGGCAAGGGCGAGGTTGAGTTTGATTCACTGTACCAAAAAAAAAAAAAAAAAAGGCTCCTACAATCCCACTCAGCTCAAGCTTTAACTTTTAGTATTTTAGACATAAATACTGAATTATCAGCCTATGGAAAATAGCAGACAAAGAAGACAATGAACTTGAAGACAAATGAATAAAATAAGTATTATCCAATATGAAGGAGAGAAAGAGACCAAAAAACAAAAGGCAGCATTTTGGAGTAGGTCCTCTAGTACAGAACTATTAAGGGCAGTACAATTAAGTGAAATGACAGAAAAATTCAGTTATATAGTGATAAAGGGAAAGAACAAAGAATGCTTTTTTAAATAGACTTTTTTAGTATCATCACCTAAGAAAAAGTCTCTCTTTGGACTGCAGAGTAAGAGTTGCACTGTATGTGATTCAAATCTGAGAAACATAGTTCAGAACTCCAACCAATTTCACCAAATAAATTATAAGTAATCCAAATAAAGCTAAGGTTAAAAATTTGAGGATAAGCACCAATACACACTATTCAAGTTATGGAATACTTACCATTTAAAACTCATCCATAATGCTGCATATTTTAGACCTATGAGAAGCAATAACTGACATAAAAGAATATTAAGAGCTTTGTTTCTTTTAAAGCACAGCACCCATAGTAGTCCTTTATTATGATCGATACAAACTTACCATAAGAAAATTATAATCTAATATATCACCAATATCCACTCCAAAAAAATACTTATTAGATAATACAATTTTCTCCACAAGAATACAGTACTTTTAAACTGTAAAAGTTACTTACCTCTCCTTCAGATTTTACACCAACCACTTTTCCATTCTGCACAATTATTTCTTCAATTGGTTTATTCAACATGTAGGTACCGCCATAAATAGCACTTAGCCTAGAAAATTTTAAAAATTTCAGTTATATTAACTTTTCAATTGCTAGTCTCCCTCCTTAAGAGTTAATTATATGCAATATGTATGTAAATATAATTGCTCAGCTTCCATGTAAAGGATGTTAGCTTAAGTAAAAGCATTAATTACTGCATGAAACAGTAAAAAAACATGAACTGAGAGGCCAGGGATTTAGCTCAGTAGAGTAAGCACCTGCCTGGTGAGAGAGCACAAGGTCATGTGTTCAATCCCTGGTTACAATAAATAAATACAAACAAACAAACAAACACAAACTGACACCCCATACTCAGTTAAGAATACAACGTTAAAAACAGCATTGACCAGGGCCAGAGGTTTAGCTCAGTGGTGTAAGTGCCTGCTGGGAAACGTGAGGTTGTGAGTTCAATCCCCAGCACCAAAAAAATTTTTTAAATTAAAAAATAAAAACAAACAAACAAACAAAAAATAGCACTGACCAGTAATGGAGGAATCACTTAATTTGAGTGGCCTAATTGTTCATATAAATAAACTTTGGACATAAAAACAGTACCTTTTTTTTTTTTTTTTTTTTTTGGTACTGGGGATTAAACTCACAACCACATGCTTGCAAGGCAGGCACTTATGCCACTGAGCTAAATCCCCGGCCAGAAACAGTACCTTAGTTGAGTATAATAACATTCCTATGACCCAGCTGAGGCAAATGGCAGGTTCAAGACCAGCCTGGGCAATTTAGCAAGATCCTGTCTCAAATAAAAGGGGCTAGGGATGTGGTTTAATGGTAAAGCACTTGCCTAGAGTGTGCAAAGCCCTGGGTTCAATTCCCACTACCAATGCAGGGGGAAGCATTATCAGAAGACACTGGAGAATACCTATAGCAGGCAGGAAAAGAATACTGGCCTCAAAGGGAAGTCACTGGTTGAGATTCTTGCATGACACACATAGCTTTTCCCTAGGTGAACTACTTAGTCTTTGTAACTTGGACAGCTAGAACAGAAACAGAAAGCTTGAGGTCTTACAGATGTGAGGAACTGTGAGACAGAATTTGAGGCTGTCAAAGGAGAAAAAAACTAGGAGAAAAGCCTACAAAAGGAAGTACTACAAAGGAAGGATACAACAATCTGCAATAAAATCTCAAATCTTAAGTAGCTTTAAAAGTGCTTCTATGTGAGCTAGATTCCAAGGGTTCTAGAAAACTCAACAGCTTTAAAGGGTAGAAGGGGAGAACCAAGATTAGTACTGTTGGCCACAGGAAAAACAAGTTTAAAGTTTAAAATCATCATGTTGGAGTTTGGTAATCCCAGAAAGACGACAGCTTAGTATTTAATCCTTCAACCAAACTAAAAAAGACTCACTCTAACAAAGTATATATATTTTTTAGTACTGAGAATCAAACTCAGGACCTTGTACTTGCCAGGCAGGCACTGTGCCACTAAGCTATATCCCCCCCAGCACGAAGTATAAAATCAAGCCCCCACAAGTTTAACAGTCAACAATTTAACTGCCTGCTTAGGCGCGCGCGCACGCACACATACACACACACACACACACACAAATCAACTTTTTCCCTTTTCTCTTCCTTATTTTCCTTTTTCCCCCATCATAGTTTCTTTTCTTTTGAACAATTTCTTCCCAATTCACAGTATCTATTATAAAATATACATAAGATAGTTATAGAACTAGTTTCTCTTAGTTCACTGAAAAGAAAGGTTTGTGCTAATATTGTTTGGACAAGATTTCATGCTAATATCTTGTACTCTGAGTAACTACTATGAAGATAATAATACACATTGTATTACTTACTGTTACTCTATTAGCCTGTTTTGAAACTGTTTTGTTATTTTATTCTCTTTAAAAAAAAATCAACTTTTCAGAAGAAGAGCCCAACAGCTCTATCAATTCATATGCCCTGTATACAATTCAAAATTACTAGACATGAAAAAACAGGAAATGTGACACAGCATAAACAGAAAAAGCAATCAGTAGATGCCCAGGTTACCCAGATGTTCAAATATATCAGCTAAAAAGTAGCTATTTTTAAAATATTCAATGGTATGTTCAAGGACAAATACTCCTGTTACAAATACATTTAAGAGAGTCAAAATAAGTTTAATAGAGAATCATAAAAATGAGAGCTATAAAAAAGATGAAAATTTAAGATCTAAAACATTTAAAAAGTCATTAAATGGAATTATCAGCCTATGGAAAATAGCAGAGAAAGAAGACAATGAACTTGAAGACAAATGAATAAAATAAGTATTATCCAATATGAAGGAGAGAAAGAGACCAAAAAACAAAACAAAACAAAATACCCAGAGCCTCGCTAACCTAAGGAATAAAGTACCAACATATAAGTAACTGGTGTTCCAGAAAGTGGAAAAAGACCGAGTACCTGAAGAAAGGACTTTTAAACTCTACATTTAACATCAAGTGTCTGAAGTAACTTCAACCTACAGATAGGTCAATAACCTCTCCAGCCCCCTCAAAAAAAAAAAAAAAAAAAAAAAGGCAAATCCTAGTGAAACAGCCATACCAAAGAAAATCTTGAAAGCCTAAACACAGCCAGAGGAGAAAAAAATACTATATAGATGGAAACAACTACTAATACAAATGACAGCTAATTTACTCAAATCAAAGAAGGCACCAGTGAAAGGAAAAGCAGCTTTAAAGTGCTAAAAGGAAACAATCTCCAGCCAGCAAAAGTTCTTTATAAGTGAAACATTTTCAGACAAAACCTGAGAGAAATCATTACTACCAGACCTATGCTATAGAATGCAAAAGGGAAGCTGAAGAAAAATGACACCAGATATAAACAAGCATTTACAAGGTGAAAAACAGAACAATAAAAGTGGAACATACATGAGTAAATATTAATAGCTACCATCATTTTTTTAAGTGCTGGGGATTGACTCCTGCATGCTTTGCAAGTACCACTGAACTACACCCTCAAACCTCCTTTTGTTCATGTCTTTAAACTGTTTAATGTAGAAAGAAAAAATCATGTATAACTGTGTTAAATACAATTGGATCAAATATTCCAAAAAGCCAACATTTGTCATAAGGGGTGCAAAAGCAAGATTAAATTATATGCTGTCTTCAGGAGTCATTTTAAAGGTGAGTACAAGGTGCATACCTATAATCCCAGCACTCAGGAGATGGAGGCAGAAGGACTGCCATGAGACCAGTGTGGACTACAAAGTGAGTTAGTTCAAGGCTAGAGTGGACCACATAGTGAGACACTGTCTCAAAAATAAATAAATAAATAAATAAAACCACTTTCCATTGAAAGGCATATTCAATAAGATCATACCCTGAGCCAGAAAATGACTTAATTAATTCTGAAGATTATAAGATTGCTCCTTGACCATAATGTAAATTAGATACCAGTAACAATAAGATACTTAGAAAAGTATTCCCAAACATTATAAATTAATATCCTTCCCAATAATCCAAAGATCAAAGAAAAAAAAGTCACAAGGAGGATACTAATCACAATGGAGAGCACAGATTTACAGGGAAGCTAAACTTTTACAATATATTACATAACAAGTGTAAAATCAACTATTTCAACCTTAAAAAACCTAAAAAAAAAAAAGATGCAAACACAAAGAAAAATTAAAATTAAAGAGAAATTAAAGAACAGAATGAAAGGTAGAGAAAATTAGTTAAGCTAAAACATCAGTACTTCAAAAAGATTAATAAAATTAATTCCAGTGAGAATACAGAAAATATAAATTAAACTCACAAAAATGAAGGGAGGAGTATCATTTCTGATCTTAAACTCACTAAAAGGGTAATAAAGAAATATTGAGCATAATTTTATATCAATAAATTCAAGAACTTATTTGAAACAATTAAATTCTATGAAAACTGTAGCAAGAAACAGTACATGTGAAGAATCTTGATTCTATTGAAAGAAAACTAACTTGCTGCAAAGTCTAGGCCTAATAGATTTGCTGATATATTCTATGCAACACTTAAGAAAAACAAATAATAATCTTTAAAAACTTCTAGAAAACAAGGAGATATTTGCATTCATTTTATAAGATTATTAAGGTGTGATGCAAAATATCACTAGAAGAATTAATAAACCAATGACTTATAAATGGTGACACAAAAACATATCTAGCCACATAAAAAATACAAATTAAATCCAACATTAAGAAAATACATCATGGATGAGGAGCTTATCCTGGCCACACAGGGATATTTGAATGTTGAAAAGTCAACTATGTAATTCACTATATTAACAGCAGAAAAAAAAATCTGCTTGATTAACTTATTGTCAATTCCCATTTATAATTAATAATAGTAAAAAAAAACTTTCAGCACTCTATGAATAGAAGTGAAAGAATTTAACAAAACCAGAAAACTATACAAAACAAAAAAGTACAAAAAATTTTCTTTTTCCCTAGCTTCAACATTTTTTTGGAAATCCTACTCAGTTCAAGAAACATAATAAGAAGGGGGGTTTAGCTTAGTGGCCTAAGTGCCTGCCTGGTAAGTGAGAGGTGGTGAGCTTGATTCCCAGTACCAAAAAAAAAAAAAAGAAACACATAAAGACTGAAAAGGAAGATTCTAATCTTGCTATTTGCAGACTGCAAGACTATGAATGTGAAAAATTCTAAGAAACCTATAAAACTAGAATAAATGAACCAGTAGAATAAACACAATGTCACAAGATACAAAGTTAATAAACATAAATCATTGTACTTCTTTTTGTAATGTTTCTGAGATGCAGTATAACATTCATCTTGCAGAACTGGCACATATACATATTGATATCACATTTTAATATTTTTTACTTTCCATTTCTCTCCTTTCCCTCCAAATTGTACTGCAACTTTAACATAAAATTAAACTAGGTGTGGTGATGCACCCTGGGATGCCTGGAATTCCAGCACTTGGGAGGCTGAGGCAAGAGGATCATCATATAAATTCAAGGCCACCCTGGCCTACATAGTGAGTTCAAGGCCAGTTTGAACTAAATAATGAGACCTTGTCTCAAAAAATACTAACAAATAAATACATACACATAAAAATAAAGAAAAATTTAAAAAGCACGTGAACAAACTCAAAGTGATATAGCTCGAAGCACTGTATAGACAAAAAACAAGTGCAGTAAATATTTAAATTAAAAAGTACAGTAAAAGCTGTATTGCCAAAAGCAATGAGAAAAGTGTATTTGAAGCAAGAGGTAGTATCTTGAGAATTAATGACAATGTTATTATAATAAATTTGTTAACATTCACCATATTTTTAATCACCTCTCATACACGGACAGCAAAGCAGCACATTCATGGGGTCAGAAAACTATTATTATACTGAAAAATTTCTCCAAATTGACTGACAGATTTAACTCAATCCCAATCAAAATCTCAGCAAGCATTTTTCTAGAAATTAACAACCTGATTCTTAATATATATGTAAAGGTAAAGGACCTACAATAGTCAAAACAAATCTGAAAGAGAATCTAACTGGAAAGAGGAGTTATATCACCTAATTTCAAGATTTATATCAAAACCAATAATTAAGCATAGAAAATATAAACAAATCACTGTAGTGAAAGTGGGTCCCATAGTAGATGTATCTACCTTATTTCCCCACAAGAATCTGGAAAAGACTGTATTTTCTATAAATACTACTAGAGCAATTAAATACTACAATGGGAATGGGAGGAGAGAATCTCAAACCCTACCTCATTCCCACATACCAAAATTATTTCAAGATGAATTATAGATTTAAACACAAAGGTACAATTATAAAACTTCTAAAAGACAAGAGACTATCTTTGTACCTTTAGATAGGATCCCAAAGCATTAAGCATAAAGATATAATTTTGATACACTGAACTTTATCAAAATGTACAACTTCTTATGAAAAGATAAGTCAGACTGGGGAAAAAATCTGTAATACATAATCTGACAAATGACTTAACATCATAATACATCAAATTCTTCTACAAACCAAAAACAAAAAGACAGTCCAAATCTTTAGCAATGTGCAAGAATACAATCACAGCACAAAACTGTACAAACGGCCATTAAGCTCACGAAAAGTGGTTACCATTAGTTAGCAGAAAATGCAAATTAAAACCACAGTGATACGACATTTCACATTCATGTGGGAAGCTAAAACTGAAACCCTTTTTTAATGTAAGATCTTTGTTGCACTGTACATAAATTTTATCTTATCACTCAGAGGCATACTTCATCTTAGTCAAACCGCACCTTAGTGCCTGTGTTGAAGATGAAGCTCAGGATCAGGACAGTCAAAGCTAATGGGTTAAATGTAGGCTCTTACCTGGCAAATCCTTGTGGCAGTTCTCCAAGGCCATAGAGTGGATAAAGGTATGGGCTTTTGCCATATCTCGCCAAAGACTCACTGTAAAGTTTAATTCTATCAATGGTTTCACAACATGGCTGATCTAAGTAGCTGGAAAAAAGAAAATGTATGTTAAAAAAAATGTGTATTAGTTTTCTTTCTTGCTCAACTGGAAGTCATTTTCTTCATTACCTTCTTACCTACTTAAAAGACTCAGTGCTAATTTTAAACTAGAAACATCTTTCATAGTACAACATGGTTACATTGAATTGGCTATATAAGAATTTCCACTTTGGAGAAACTTAGAGTTCCAAGAAAAATACAAATCTAAAAACATAAAAGACTTACTCATCAGTTCGGTACAGTGCAAGAGAATGACCAGTAAAATCTATAACATCTTGGCCCAAATCAAATTTCTTATACAGATCTCGCATTGTGGTCTTCTTAGGATCAATGCCCTCAAAAGTTCTAGGGTCTTTTTCATCAAAGTTGGCAACATACACTAGGAACTTTCTGAAGCGACGTTTTTCAAACAGTCCCATTAAGCCTACAAAGAAATTTTTCAAAAAGCACACACTCACAATAGGTCAATGACGAAAGATGTATGAGAAGAAAGTTTATTCATATCATTAACTTAGGCTCCTAGAATCAAAGTAAAAGGTAAGACATGGGAACTGACAACACAGCTTCCAGTTTTACAACACTTTAAACCCTATAATTAAAACAGGTCAGGTGTAAGATCATCAATTTTACCTTACAATTAGACATAATTATAACTAGGACTTACTTAAATGAAAGTTGAATTAGTCTCATTATTTACAAAGTAAACATGACTGAAAAAAATTTTACATGACTACATTAATCTCAACATTTCTCCTTTGATGAATGTGATTTACACTTAGCCAAATGCCTAAAATTGTGAATACACTTCCTTTTCCTCTTCTAAATACTAAGATACACTGTGGCATATAATGAGAAAAGAAGCTTAAAATATCAAAAACAAATTAACATCAATAAAAGTTGGATGTTGATTATGCTACTGATCATTTACTTTAATGAAGTCTTAGATAACCAGTTCACTGCTTTTTTACACTAAAAAATACAGATGAACAGATGTAAACTTCAACCTAAAATACTTTTCCAGTTAATCAATGTTCCTACTAATAGGTTATAGATGGTAGGAAGATCATGAAAAGGAAAGTTTTCTGATTTTATCTTTCTTCTCCTCTCCTAAATTGTATGTTATTTAAAAATTCACTGATATGTCACCAACTGCCTAGAAAAGAGTCTAACACATGATAGACATTCAATACATATTAGTGGACCAGATGGATAGATTTCTGAGATCCCTTTCCACTATAAAATCTATTATTCCAAGAAAATGAAATTACTTACTAGATGCCAAGGCTTCTGCTTCAGTAGAAGGAACCTTGTAGATTTTTCCTCCCTTGTAGACAAAGCTCCCTTCAATCACTTTGAAATCCATGTATCGAGTAACTTCTGTATATAGCAGCATCTTTACCAGCTGACCTAGAAAAGTCATGTAATTCAAACCATAACTTAACTCATTACTACCACTGGCCAAGAATGGTGGCACATGGATGTACGTCCTGTACTGGGGGGGAGGGGAGGGGTGGTGGTGGCTGAAACAGGAGGATTGTTGAGTTCAAGGCTAGTCCAAGCTACACGGTAAGTTCGAGACCAGCCTGAACTACGAAGTGAGACACTGTCCCCCGCCAAAAAAATCTTACTATCATTAAAAAGCAGCAAAATAAGCCCAGGCATGACAGCGTATACCTTTGTTCCCAGAAGAATGAGTCTGGAGGACTGCAAGTTTAAGGCTGATCTGGCTAATTTGTTGAGACTGTCACAAAATTTTTAAAAATTAAAACTGAGGATACAGCTTAACAGTCCCTGAGTTCAATCCCCAGTAGTACAAAAATAAATGTGCATTTTTTTGTCACTAATGGTTCCCCAATTCTTTAACAATGTCTAATAATTACCAAAAAAACCTCTAAAGGTTTATTTTAAATGCACAAATGGAATGTATACTTTTTGCATGTTTAGAAGTATGTTTAATGTTACAACTTCAAGATTAGTAACTCTTTAACTTGGTTTTCAGAACCTATGAAATACTTATTAGAGGCATAAAGTCGAGAATTACAGTAGTACTACAAATGGGTTTAAGTTGTTTTATAGTTGCTATTATATTTCAAAAAAAGGCAACTGAAAAATGTTTCAAAGTCAATTTATGTTCATGAAAGTGAACACCAATGTCAGATAAAAAGCCATGCTTGCAATTAGAAGTATTATCTTCATATAAGCCAAACAATTCTCATACTAAAAGCAGCAACCTCCTTTGTGAAATGAAAATTATCTTAAAGCTGATTGGAAAGGATAAACACAATAAGGTAAACATTTAAAAATTCTTTTAACAAGAAATACGGTGAAAAGGAAAGATTTTTATAGACAGATGTTAATGGACTTGTATAGTGTACAGTTATATGAACTAGTTCCCAAATCAGGGAAAAACAATACAAACTTATGTTCAAAAGTATAATTTATAAAAACTGAATATATGAAAAAAGTTCTAGTTAAAATGGAAAAGATAAATGGTACTGAAAGACAAGTGACTGGCCATTTTGAAAAAATGAATTCTAATCTCTAGTTTTCAACCAATAATATAATAAAGTACATGAATTTCACAACATAGGTGAATCTGCTTACATGATAAAATCAGCAAGCTAATTTATATGGCAAAAACTGAAACAGTAAAATCACTAAAAGCAAGTATCACCCTGTACTCCGTGCTAGGGATTGAACCCAAGACAATGCATGCAAGTGCTTCATGCACTGAGTTGCACTCCAGCCCTGAAAATATTAGTACTCTTATAACCTGGAGGTGGAGAGAAAATTTCTAAGCATATAAAGGAAAAAAGATCAATCTATATGATATGAAAATTAAAAGCATTTTGCACAGAAAAAAATAGTCATAAGGCAAATCACAAACAAGAAAAGGTATTTCCAACGTATCTTTAAAAGGGGCAATAACCTGACTTATAAAGAATTCTTTCATATCAATACAGAAAAACTTCAACAGAAAATGTGCCAAGTACGAGGCAGGTCAATTCAGTAAAAACTAGGAAAGCAGGTAGATATCTAAAACTCATTCCATCCTCTAACAAATAGGAATTTTAAAAGTCCAGATTTTACCTTACAATATAACAAAAACTGAAGCAATATCAAGGTTTGATAAAGCTACTGGGAAAAGGATAGCATCACTGGTGAAAGAAAAGTGTAACAATAAAAAGAAAAATATTTTTGAAGATCACTGACAGGCTGAGGATTTGGCTCACCGTATAGTAGTTACCTAGAATACATGAAGCTCTAGATTCAACCCCCAGCAAGAGAGATGTGAGGACCCTGCAACCACTGCTAGTCAGACATGGCAGCACACGCCCATAATCCCAGTTCTCTGGGAAGCTGAAGCAGAAGGATTCCAAATTCAAGCCCAGCCTAGGCAACTTAGCAACTTAGTGAGGTCCTGTCTCATAATGAAAAATGAAAGGCTAAGGATGTTGCTCAGTGAAAAGACACTGGGTCCAACCCATACTTTAAACAAATAATCAATTGATCAATCAATTACAGCTTTTATCCCTAAAACTCACTTCTAGACACAAACAACACAAACGTTCAAAATATATTCACCAAAAAGCATACTATATTAACAGGAATCCCCTAAAATAAATGTTATGCATCAAATTACAAACTATTAGCCATAATCAGAAAAGATTGTGATTGTGACTGTGTCACAATCAGACAAGATTGTGAGATTGTCAAAGTTTTTCCTTTCTACTTAACTGTTTTCTAATTTTAAGAAAATAATTTTATTACCTATACTCAGATAGTAACAATTTTTGCTTTACCTCAAAACAATTCAATTTTTAATTTCAGAAAATCTCCAAATAGTGTCTTAAAACAAACTATTGATTATAAATTTTTTAAAAATAGAAAAGTAAGCACGTATTTTACTTCATGAAATATAAACACATCTGGCAAAACTAAGCATCTCCGTATCATCTCAGAAAAAAATTAGTATCACAGTAATATACAAAGATATTTCAGCCAGGCACAGTGACACATGACTGCAATCCCAGCACTCGGAGGCTGAGGTAGGAGAATCACCATGACTGCGAGGCCAGCCTGTGCTCCAAAAAGAGTTTAAGGCCAGCCTAAGCTACAGTGAGATCCTGCCTCAAAAAAAACCTAAATAAATTAAATTAAAATAAAATGACATTTTATACTCCCCTAAAAGGAGAAAAATATGATGAAAAAAGTTTTAAAAGCATAAAAACTAGAAAAACACTCAAATGACTATTTCTGCAGGCTTAGTAATTTAAGGTTATCACCAAAGAATCAAGAGGAAACTCTGTTACAGATATTTACAATTTTGATATGTATTGCACATCATAGAGCTCTTGACTCAAAAAACAAAAACCATTGGTATTTATAAAATGTTTATAACTTGGGTTTGTATTGTACTAACTAGAATTTTGTTTTTCCAGAGTCATTTACTATTAAGTCATATCCTCTTTACATTCTTATCAACTCTAGAGTCTCTTCAACAAAGTCCAGTTCCTCATACCCAGAATAATGTTCTCTGCTAAGAGTAGTTTCTATTTCCAAATCTGATTCAATATACTGTCATAATTAACATTAAGTTAGAATTTTTTACCATTAGCCATCAGGAACTTGGGAATTAAGTCAACATTCCAGTCTCTTCCTCTCCCCATTGATGCTGGAGGTACTCCTGGTAATTTAAATCTTTTGTATAACTAAAAGCAAAACAAAAATACCCATAATGTAACAAAACTTAACTTTTCATTATAATATAAAACTATCTTTCTGATTATATGGTTTTGATTACGTTAAACACTACCACATGAGGTAAAAGATAAGGGCACTTCATTTATCAAATAAAATTTTCCATATTACAATAAATGTGTAAATATTACTTAACTTAGAAACACAGAATACTGCAAAGTTTGTTTTGTTTTTTTTTACTTGTAGAAAAGTACAAAAGTACAACACTATTAGTGACACACTAGTCCTGCAAATTCATTCCTTATAACATGAAGAAATCACAGTTATAAATCAAACTCCTCATTCTCCCCTAAATAAAAAGTCAACAAAGGCTTAATTTTGCTTCTGTAAGTTATGTAAAGGGCTAAAATTATGTTTTAAATTCTTCAAGTCAGAAAAGATAACTAAAATTGGTTGTAGTTATCATTTTTTAAGCTTTACAGAGGTTTAACTGATACACAAGGGACGCATGGTGGTGCATACTTGTAATCCCAACACTTGGCAGGCTGAGGTGGGAGGATCTCTGACAGCGAGGCCAGGCTGAACTACCTAGTGAGTTCAATACTACCATTCTAAACTACACAGAGAGATCCTAACTGAAACCACATACACACACACAAATGATACACGATAAACTGCACACATTTTGTATACTTTGTATGAGTTTGGTTATATGCACACACCCATGAAAACTTTACTATCAAATATTAAACATATCCATCATCTCCAAAAGTATCCTGGTGTTTCATTTCTTGCAGGGCAGTTTTGTTTTTTGTTTTTATGATAGGAGTCAATTTATAATTTCTGCAAGTTAAGCTTAGAAAGAAGCTTGCAATTTAAAGTTTGAGAACATTAAATCCATGAGTCTTTTTGTCCTTGTGAAGCAGAATATAAGCAGAACTGGTAGATACCCAGTAAAGGTTCACAAGTCTCTGAATATGCACACGCATGCAACTCACATATACACAGGCAATAAAGAAAGCAAGAATGGCTAATAAATGTACCAAGTGTGGAAGGCACAGTACCAGCACATGTTTACAAAGAAGAGATCCAGTAGTTATCACCAGAAGCAGGGATCAAAATCATCATTAATTACAGTGTATCGTGATATTATGTGGCCCCTAACATGACTTAGTATGAACTAGTAACAGTTACTTATAACCTAGCAGACTTCTCAAAAGAAAGAAAGTGGGGAGACTTTTGTGGGTTAAGAGAATAAGGAGACACACCAAAACTGAATTACAAGAACTTTTAGCTACTCCTAGTTTTAAAAACAGAGGCAACAGAAACATAAATCTGAGCCTAGCATGGGCAACTTAGCAACTTAGTAAGATCCCTTCTCAAAAAAAAAAAGAGAAGAGGAGAGGAGAGGAGTGGAGAGGAGAGGAGAAGAGAAGAGAAGAGAGGAGAGGAGAAGAGAAGAGAAAAGAGAGAAAGAATAAGTTCTTGTGCTGTAGCTTAATGAGAGGGCCCCAGGTTCAACACCCTATATTGTCTTAAAAAAATGTTTTTGTTGTTGTTTTTGTTTTGTTTTGTTTTGCTTTTGGTACCAGGGATCAAACTCACGACCTCACACTTACAAGGCCAAATACTTGAATAAAAAAATTTTCAAGTACACTAAAGTTACATTAAACATTTTAAGAACTACTGGGAAATCTGAATATAGTGTATATATTATCATCAATTTTCATAAATAGCATTATGTTCATACAGGAGAATGCTATTCTTAATGGATGAGTGCTGAAATATG
Organism: Hydrochoerus hydrochaeris; assembly: GCA_004027455.1. Lineage (NCBI taxonomy): Eukaryota > Metazoa > Chordata > Mammalia > Rodentia > Hydrochaeridae > Hydrochoerus > Hydrochoerus hydrochaeris. Next base: position 489,225 of record PVLA01000558.1, read on the forward strand.
GAGTCCACCCAAAAAAACGCAAACACACTTTAGAGAAAGAAAAATCTGTGTAAGGTACACATTCTCCTGATTTAATACCTGCAGACTTTTACCTGTGTCATATATATAGCTGAAAACCTATCATACTGCTGTCCCTTAGAGACTAAATTGAAAATGTATGCATGGCAATCTCAATGATCAAGATTATCCAAGCAGCAGTTTGCTGTACTAATGTGTAGAAGCTCATGGCCACTACTTTGAGCACTTCTTGTAGAGGCCAAAGGTAATTATACTAATCAATCTCATGTCTCAATAAATTAGTATTACAATATTTATACAAGTTTCTCTTTTCCTGAAGGGTGTATACATTTTGGGGGCAGTCTCTAGATCAAATATCCTTATGTCTAAGCTACTTACAATTGTTCAAAATCAGTAACACCAACCAAAAAATAAGACAGGAAGCCAGACATACGGTACACACTTGTGATCCCAGGTCTAGGAGGCTAAAAGAGGACTGCACATTCAATCCAAGCCTGGGCAATTCAGTGACTTAACAAGATCCTGAATCAAAAAATAGAGCTACAGATATACACAGCTACAGATATGTACAAAGGCCCTGGGTTCAATCACCTGTACCACCCCAAAAAAAGGAAGCTATGAAGGTGAAGCAAGTATTTCCAAATGTTAAACCAGGTATAGTAGCACATTCCTGAAATCCCAGCACTGAAGAGGCTGCAGCAGGAGGATCACCTTGAGTTCAAGACTAGTCTGGGATATCTAGAGAGTTCAAGGCCAGCTACATAGCAAGACACTGTCTCAAAAAACCAAAAACAAAAATGTTAAATGAGGAATTCTGATGTAAGATTTTGATACACTGCTAGCATTATTTCACTTTTTCAGTATTCCTAAATACAGAAAAAAAAACTTCCTAAATCTAACAAAGTCACTGATAGCACATATTATCTTACAAGCAAAGTATAGCCTTATATCTATACAAGTGAGTATTCTACAAGGCCCACAGAGGAATAATAGTAAGACACACCTTAAAAATGCCTCATGCTGGGTGTGTAATTACACCTGAGGCACAAGCCTGTTTCAAAAAAAATAAAAAGAACCATATGGCAAAATAAACTAAGCTTCAAGTTGTATAATATAAGTTTATAATCTATCTCTGAGATTCTAACACCATAGAGATACTTTTATAATCTGAAAACTGGGACAAAAATACATCTTTGAGTGACTGAGAGAATAAATAAGATCATATGGAATATACTGGCACTGTCTCTAACACATTAGGCATCCCTACCATCCTTTCTTGTCTATATTCTATTAACTTTAATAATAAGTGCTAGATGGTAACAATGGTCATAATTTAAATTTTACATACCCCAAATTCAAACCTAAGACATTTTGATGGGAATAATATGTGCTAGATGGTAACAATGGTCATAATTTAAATTTTACATACCCCAAATTCAAACCTAAGACATTTTGATGCTCCAGATTTTTTTTTTCGAGATAATTTCACTCTGTTCAGACTGGCCTTAAATTCACTTTGTAACTGAGGCTGGCCTTGAATTTGTGGTGATCCTTCTGCTTCAGCCTCCCAAGTGCTAGGATTACAAGTGTGTCCTACCTCACTTGGCCAGATATTCTATTCAAACAAATTAATTCATCTCTTAGGAATAAACTAGAGATTCACAGGTACATACTCTCAAATTTAAGAGGCATGCTAATTTTTACTAATACTTACATCTTCCAGTGGTGTTATAGATGCACTTTCTCCTCCATAATATGGATTCTGATCCATGTGAAGAACTTTCTTTCCATTCACTGACATTATACCTGACAGGATACATTCCTACAGTGAAAAAAATAAGTATTTTTAAAAGAAGGAAAGTCCTACAGGACATTTAAAATTGCTTCTTAAAAAAAAAAAAAAGAACAAGTCTGCAAGAGGAGAAACAAGAAGCTAATTCACCCTTCCCATGAGCCAGCAACAGCCATGCAGGACCTGGGAGGAGAAACAAGAAGCCAATTCTCCCTTCCAGTGAACCAGGGGCAGCCACACGGAGCCTGGGAGGAGAAACAAGAAGCCAATTTGCCCTTCTTATGAGCCAGCTGTTATGCAGGCTGGGAGACAAGAACCCACCCCATAAGAAAACAGCTGATTTGGAGGAAAACAAGCTATGTTAATAGTAACTGTGGTACAAAAGCAACTTAATGCTTATGAAGTTTGACCGACTTTGCAGGCTGAAAGCCAGTAGTCTGAGTATATATTTAGTGGATAGCAATACGCACTATAGCAACTATGGGGGATCTCCTGTCTTGTTTTTGAACTCCAATATTGTTCTCACTCTTTTGTTTTATTCTATTATTGTTTTATTCCATATTCTATTTTGATTGGTTTTATTCTGTTCTGTCTTGTTTGATTTTATTATGTCCGTTGGTATGATAGGCAGCAGTTTTGAAGATAACAACAGGTATTATGATAGACATTGTTGATTTCCTATTATCCTGTTTTGAAGTTCTGTATTACTTTCACTGTTTTGTTTTGATTGACTTTATTCTGCTATAATTTGTTTGGTTTTACTATCTTTAACATAAAATTTTAAAAAATTTAAAAATACTGCAAACGAAGTTTTTCTAAGTAAGGTAGAGAAAAGGGGCTGAAAGGGAGAGAAATGGGAAAAAAGAAGCAAGATGTATTACATACAGGTACAAGGTCTCTATAATGAATGTTTTCATTATGGATATCTAATATGTACTAATAAAAAAGAATTTCAAAAAAAAAAAAAAAACAAGCTTGTCATTAACCATTCTCTTGGTAGTTAACAATTATATCCATGGAGTATGATGTAATTCATGAAGAAAGCCCTAAAGTAACCAAGATTCAAAGTATGGTCTTAAACTATGAATCTCCATAGATCCAAAGATTAAAACACAAGAATGAGTCATTTTTTAAAATACAGGTTGACATTTCCATTGATGATACAAAGTTAATGGTGTATAAAACTGTGACAGAAGCCAGACATAGTGGTACATGCCTGTAATCCCAGCACTAGGGAGGTTGAGGCAGGAGGATCGCTGCAAGTTCAAGACTGGCTTGGACTACATAGTGAGCTCAAGGCCAGCCTGAACTACATAGTGAGATCCTGTCTCAAAAAAACAAAAAACAGAGCCGGGCATGGTGGTGCAATCCTGTAATCCCAGCACTCGGGAGGGTGAGGCAGGTGGATTGTCGCAAGTTCTGGAACAGCCTGGGCTACAAAGTGAGCCCAAGGTCAGCCTGAACTGCATAGTGAGACCCTGGCTCAAAAAAAAACAAAACAAAAACAAAAACAAAAAACTGTGACAGAGACTCTAAACTACACTAATAGTCACTATATTCTTTACTACCAGGTACTTTCTTTAATGAAGCATTGAAAATTAACCTCATCAAATGTATTCTCTTCAATACTCATCCAGTTATATTCTATATGACAAAATAGGAAGTACATGGACATTATTACTTCCAGCTTAAGGAAAATCTTTTGTGCCACTGATTGGTAAGCTAAACTAGCCCTTTTTCTCATTTTTATTTAAAAGAATACTGAGTAAATTATGATTATTCAAGCTTTGGCAGACATTTTTTTTTTAAATGAACACGAAGGAAAATAACCAGCACTATTTGCAATTACAAAAGACAAAATTCTGAAGAGAACCAGGTATGGTAGTACACACCTGATGCTAGCACTTGGGAGCCAGAGGCAAGAGGAACACCACTGAGTTTGAGGCAAACTTGTGCTACATATTGACTTCAAAGGCCAACCTAAACTACATAGCAAAACCCTGCTTTTAAAAAGAAAAAAAAAATTTTTGAAGGTAAATTAGAAGAAAACTTACATCTACCACCATGGACAAGTTAAATCCCCAAAACTAAAAAGACTTTTCAGATATCTGTGACAGTATTAACAAATATGACTTTTTGATACTATAAAATAAAATGTGTCAACCTTGAGAAAGTGCATTTTTCAGAGTAAAACAGTATTTTCCAAAGGATAGAGGAATGTTACAATAATCACGCAGGAAAGAAAAAACGAATTCAAAGTATAAGCTAAATTAAGGGATTTCATTTACTGTATCAGAAAATGAAAACATTAATGTATTTTTGGATTTTACATTTGTAATCAACTTTCTTAAAAAATTGCCATTTGAGGGCCAGAGATTTAGCTCAACAGCATAAACGCCTGCCTGGCAAGCGTGCGGTCATGAGTTCAATCCCTGGTACCAAAACAAAAACAAAACTGCTGTTTGAGTCTTATGTAATTAAAAGAATATACATTATAATCCCCATATCTTTTCCTCTACACATCTGTGTGCAGCCTGACTTTTTTCATAAAATTCAGCTATACAAATGTCACAATAGAAGACAAAAACAGATATGAGAATCTAGCTTTTATTAGGGCCAGACAATACAAAGATTTGCAGAAAATATATGACAGTGATATTCTCATAAATTTAAGAAAAGAGTTACATTTAATAAAATTGTCATTCATGTCAACATGTAATGGGTTTATTATGTTACTTCAAATGAATTAGTATATTTTTTATTTCTGTTGATCTCCAATATTGAACCACCCTTATAAACAAAACTTCTTCAGTGTCCTCAATTTTTGAAAGTATAAACAGATTCTGAAACTAAAATGTTTGAGAACTACAGCCCTAAAGCAGCAGCAAAGCTAGGTGTGACAGTACATACTTCTAATCCCAGAATTTGGGAGACTGAGGCAGGAGGACTCCTCCAAATTTGTGGCCAGCCTAGGCCTAGACTACATAACAAATTCCTGTGTGGCCAGCCTAGGCCTAGACTACATAACAAATTCCTGTTTAAAATGAAAAAGCAGCCAGGCATGGTGGCTCACACCTGTAATCCCAGCACTTGGGAGGCTGAGGCAGGAGGATCATTGTGAGTTCGAGATCAACCTGGGCTACAAAGTGAGCTCAAGGCCAGCCTGAACTGCATAGGGACACCCTGTCTCAAAAAGACAAAAAATTAATTAAAATAAAATAAAATGAAAAGGCATCCAGGATAACTATTAATGGCTGGCTATGTTGGCACACATTTATAATCCCAGCACTAAAGAAGCTGAGGCAGGGGCATCTCTTCAAATTTGAGGCCAGTCTGGGCTACAGTGAGTTCAACACCAGCTACTACAAAATGAGACCCTGTCTCAAAAAACAAACAAACAAACAAACACCACCATTAATGATCTGATAATCAAACAGAATTATCAGGAAAATGGTAAATAAAGCAAGGATAGAGATGGGACTATAACAACCCAGTCAGGATGGCAAGGGGTAAAGAACACATTAATAAGGAATGGAGATAGGACACACATTCATTTAAAACTTCTTTGCGGCAATACTAGAGATTGAATCCAAAGCCTTTGCAGTAAACTGTATCTCGAGGCTTCCCCATTCCCATCCCTCTTATTTGTTTTACTTTGAGACAAGATCTATAGCAGAGTTTTAATAATCTATGCTTTTTGAAGACAAAGGAAACTACACATCTTTTCTTTTTGAGAGAGAGAGGGTCTCACTACGTAGTTTAGGTTGGCTTTGAACTCACTATATAGTCCAGGCTACTTGCCACAATCCTACTTCCTCAGCCTTTCAGGTGCTGGAATTACAGGTATGTGCCACCACACCCAGCTCCACATCTTTATAAACCTTCAGAGTTTCTCAAATTTGCCAAAAGACTCTAACAGAGAAATACAATCTCATTCCAATAGTCCAAATGACTTTGAAATCTTCATTTTAAAAAATTCATACAAATTTCAATTTTTCCTATGTAATGCATTTATTTAGCATTAAGTGATTCAAATTACTTAACATCAGTTTCAACTTTACTGTAGGAGTGTGCTTAATTGGCTCAAGAAGCAAAACATTATGTTCTAGAAGGCTCATCAAGTTCAAATTTTACTACAGGAATGTGCATCATTTTTCATTTGGCTCAAGAAACAAAACGTCATGTTCTAGGAAGCTCCTTTTGCCCTCTTCCTGTCATAATCTCCACCATCCCCCTTCACTCTGATGGCTACCAATAACAAAGATTTGTTCTGCTTTTGAATTCTGAATAGAATTATGTAGTATTTTTTAATCTGGTATCTTTCATTGAACATTATTTTAAGACTCACTTATGGTTGCAAAAGGTCTAATTTATTCTCATTATTAGAGCACGGATTCCCAACACACAAGCCAAATCCAACCTGTAGACTACTTCATTAAATAAAGTTGTATTAGTAAATATGAAGCCCATTTATATATATATATAATCTTTAGCTGCTTCAGAGTACCACAGCAGAGTTGCAGAGTTGTGATAGACACTATATGTCTGCCAAATGCTACCTGGACCTTTATAGAAAGCATGCCTAATCCTGCAAGCAGAGAACCTCAAAGTGTGATTCCTGGTTTAGCATCACCTAAAACTTCAGACTCTGAAACCTCACGTTGCATTCAAGACTCCTGGGGTTGGATAAGAGTTCTGGGGTGGGGCCTGAGAATCTGCATTTCTAACAGGCCCAGGGTGGTGGGGATGCTAGTCCAGGACAGATTTAGAAAGCCCCATCTAAAGAGATGTTTCTCAAATCCAATCGTCTAAGTATCATATTAAAATGTAGATTTGGATCATCTATCTGGCTTGGAGATTAAGCTTCTGTATTTTTGGTAAATTTTCAGGTGTTGTATATGTAGTTGCACAACCCATACTCTGGGTAACAAAACTATAGAGGACTTTACAGGATGAATACAACCTGTGGACAGACCCATGGGTACACCAGAATTTACTTACACATTCTATTATTAGTGGGGCACTTGGATGGTTTCCAGTTCAATGCTCTTGAACACTTTCACTTGCCTTTCAAGTATGCATTTGTATTAGATAATGAGAGCAGAGACCATCAATCCATTTTCCAAAATAGTTGAACAATTTACTTTTGTCAGCAATGTAGAAACACACCTGCCATTCCAAATTCTTATCTAACACTTACTGTTGTCTTTTTAGCTTTAGCCATTCTAGTTAATTATTTAATCTGTACTTGCAGTTAACTAATCAATTACTTTTTAAATAGTTGATTACTGATTAGGTTATCTTTGTTTAATAAAGTATTGGTTTTTTGCTCATTATAAAATGAGCTTTCTGTTTTATCTTATAGCTTTATAAGAGTTCTTTATATGTTCCGGAGATACATTAAGTTCTTTATTGGTTAAATATACTACAAATATTTCTTGCATTCTGTGGCTTGCCTTTTTATTTTCTAATGTCTTGATATACTGAACTCTCACACAGCTGTACTAAGAATTTTCAGAGCAAATCTAAGACTAAGAAAATCTACAAAACAATCTATATTCTAGTTCATTCCTGTACTTTTAAATCAAGTACAAAACCCTGTATTTGAACTAAAATATCCTCAATAAAGTAAAAGGCAATGTCTGGAATGTACAATGATTTTTAAACATATCATGCTGAGAATAACCTGGTTAATTATCAAAATTTCTAATCACAATTTCTAATCACATTTCTAATCACATTTCCCTACTAGAACTACTATGTAGAACTAACAACAGGAAAAAAAAAAAAACTCTCTGAAATACACAAACAGCTATGGAGATAATCTTATTTTTTTAATATACTAGCTCTAACACAATTTATTTCCAGACACATGGTGAGTTAATGCAAATTATGTGGTGAGAGGCTGACTACACACACCGAAAGATAGAAAAATAGAAGTTATCAGCCTAACAGCAAAGGAGAGGGAGAGATCAAAAAAGAATTCAAAAAGCAAAGCAGTCCAAGATTATTTAAAGAAGGATCATAGTTCCCACAAAGCTTACTGGTCCTAATGACTCCATTATATTATAGCAAAGCACAATAATTAATCCTCATGATGTGAAATCTTAGTTATCAAGTAAATTAGTTGGGTTCCTTAGTTTGTTAAACAAGCTGGGATATCTTTTAGAAAGGCCTTAGGAAAACAGGATAAGTTTAAAGGGATTACTCTTGATTCCTTAAAACAATCCTTTATAAAGTCTATTTTTTCCTACAGAGAAAATAAGACTTTACTATGTAGTTTTTTACCAAATTATTTTGTGTTCTTTAGTAAAGTTATTATAAATATTTGTGGACTAATAAGTTTATTTTAGACTTAATACAAAAAATAACACTAAGCAACACAAAAAACACTAACACTTTCTCACACTTCCTTTAAAAATAACAAGTGCCACCTGGCATGGTGGCACATGCCTGTAATCCCACCCAGCATTTGGGAAGCAAAGAGCATGAGGTCTACTGTAACTTTTAGGTCAACCTGGACTACATAGTGAGGTTCAAGGCCAGCCTAAACTACCTAGTAAGACCCAGTCACAAAAAATCAGAAAACCAGGACAGAAGTGGTGGCCCATCCCACCACTGGGGAGGCTGAGGCAGGAGGATCAATGTGAGTTCCAGGCCAGTCTAAACTGTACAGCCTGCTTCAAAAACAAAAACAAAACAAAATCAAGTACTTGGTACTCAAAGTACTTGACACAGGGCACCATATAATATTTGGTAGCCATATGTGATGGCATATGCCTTTATCAAGTTCTTAAATCTCAGCCAAAAATTAATGTCAATTATTTTCTGGTATATTCACTCCAGACACTCAAAGTTAATTCTAATCCAATAGTTTTCAATTTTGGTGGTCTCTTCATTTAACTTTCCGTCATCTAAATCAGGCTACCATTAAAAATGAGGGTCCAAGATTTCTCAACATAATCCTGTAACTACTACTCCCGTCAATGTTGGTAATAAAGTGATTGCCCTGAATTGTTATAATGCTAAAAGAACATCTCAGGAAATAATCTAGGAAGATTCACTGAGATTAAAGTTATCAGGGCTATTAAATGATATCTGATTTCTACTTGTTTACTACTTATCAATAAGCTCACATTCTAAATGAAAATTTAAATAACTGTATAATTTTAATTTAGTCATTACATAGTAAGATTATGTCATCTTTGATACAAAATGGTGCTTCTAAGATGATTGTGCTACAAATTCTCTAAGTTCTTGGAACAAAATAGTTAACATTCATAGGATTGGAACAATTGTGCATATTATTGTATGGTGATCTGAGGAAATCTTGAAAATCATTATGTAAAATAACAACCCCAGTTATGCTCCTACCACCTTGTTTTGAAGGACTATATTGTCAGTGTTTTGGGTTCTTTGCTATTGTTATTTTGTCTTTTTTGTTTCGTGTGTTTCTAGCAATTTGTTTTGTTTTGTTTTTCCCTCTAATACAGAAAGGATAGGTATACATGCAGAAACTCATACACGAGTAGAACTTCTCCTAAACATTTATGAGAATCGATTATATAATGCATGATGAAATGAACAGCTACTTTGAAGAAAAAGACACACTAAGGTACCTGGTGCTGATTCCGTAGCATCATGCTGTGAAATCCAGCAGTACTATTAATCTTTGTTCAGAGTGATTTTAGTCTGTTTTGTATTGTTTAATTTCAACATACATGAAGGTATGGACAGCTATTTTGAAGAGAATGAGAGACATTATAGCAGCCATTGTTGATTTCTCTATTGTCTGGTTTTGAAGACCTAAAATGCCTTCATCATCCTGTTCTGATCAGTCTAATACTATTTTGCTTTGTATGAATTCATTGTGTGTGAAGATATGGACAACTATTTAGAAAAAAACAAGAGACAATATAACAGTGAAGATCTGTTGTCTTTGAAATCTGTGTCTCTTACATTGTTTTCTTCTGATCGGCTTTGTTCTGTTTTGTTACATTTAGTTTTACCCTCTTTAAAAAACGTTTTAAAAATGGTGCTTCTGAATTAGGGATGTGGGAACCTGCTTGATGATGGATTTGTACTCACTCATCCATGTTTAACTGACCTTACTCATAAATAAATCTGAATGACTAGAAATAACCATAGTAAGAGTAGAACTGGCTCTTACAACATGCTGGCAGCAGTAGTACCCATTCCAATGGGTAAGCTCCACCAAACTCCTAAGCTAAGTTTGCCATTAGGTTATTTTTTTTTTTAAACGCAGCAGCCAAGCCTATTCATACAGTAGTATCTATACATCAAACAGTCTTCCCGATTTAACATCTAAAAAATTCAACCCAACCGCCCATATTCAAAATGACTCAATGTCTTCCAGGCCAAATAATCACATCTGTTTGCTACTATATCCTGAACAGTCACATGTCTATTTCTGGACTGTTCAAACAATGTAGAGATGTGTACTCTCCAATCATCACAAAATATAAACAGATAATCTTTCCTTTACAAAAAATTTAATAAAACCTTAATGGTTTTCTCTTGTCTAGAGAAATCTAAAATAGTTATTTCAGAGTGTTACCTAAAAAAACATTAATTTAATCCTGATAATTAGAATGCATTTCAAAAATGCATTTCAATTTGATGTGATGGTTTATATTAAGTGACTATGTCAAATTATATAGAATTCGCATTATTTATACTGATATTCATTACCTAGCACAGTGGAATTTCACATTTTCCAAACCACTGATAATTAATGGTTCTCTCTAAAAACTAAATTCTTTTACAAGATGAATATTCCTCATATTAAAAAAGCAAGAAAAAAAGCACAAAATACAAAACTTGCCTGTATTGTTTGCAGATTATCTAAAGACTTCTATAACCAGACAGGTATCCAGAGAATACATGTACTATGTTATTAGAGATCCTTGTATTCATCTATTACGAAAGCATTCTTCAGGTTATTGATCTAGCTTCTAAGTCCCTGAAGGGAGTCTGGTAGTACAAAGATCTTGGCTTCTAACAATCATCAATCCATTTCTTAAGGGAAAGAATCTAGAAGAGACACTTGGGGCTGAGAACAAACCAAACTAAAGGAAAAGATGGCAAAGTCTGGTGTCAAAGCATCTGAACAGACAAGTTTTGAGAAAACTCATTTTCCAACCTGCAAATGCTCAGTAAGTGGGATGAGAGGGGTGGTTCAAAGGAGTCAGTGAGGCTTAGAGGAGGATTTTATAGGAAAACCAATCTCTTCGTTTTCTCCAAAAACTTAAACTACCAATCACAAAGCAATGATTATCCAGTGACTTGTCAGGAAACCTTCAACCCGGCTTAGGCAGCCAGACCGGCTAGTAGCAGTGATACTAGCTAAATAGGAAATGCAACTGTGAGCGGTTACACCCTCCCCCTCCCCATTCTGCCCAGAGCTTCTCCGCTTCCAATCGGGAGAGGTCATCGACTCAAAAGAGAAGCATCTGCACGCTGGCTTTTTTTTTTTTCTTTCCTCTTCAATTCCGCAAGAGGCTGCAGCTTTCTTCACTCTCTTGCTTTTACTCGGCCAACTGACTGGCTTCGCGGACGCACGGCCTGGGTCACCCAAGCCACCCAGGTCGCTAGGCGCCTTCCAACCAGTCCATCTCCACTAGCCACGACCCCTTCGGTCACAGCAAGGCAGCCTATGAAATACAGCCCCCGAGCAGATGCAACCACAGGCCGGCTGATTTCGGGTGCAGGGCCTCCTAGTGCCTGGGGTGGAGGTGCGCCCACCGCGTCCTCGCGGGGAGGGATGGGGGGCAGGTGGGAAGGCTGAGCGACAAGAAGCGAGAGCCGCTCCCCACCCGGGGCCAGCACACGTGAGGCGTCCCTCTCCCTTGAAGCCGCCCGTATCCTCTGGCCGCCAGTAGCTCACCGTCAGGCCGGTGCCCAGCACGATCACGTCGTATTCCTCATTCATGACTGGGCAGGGCGAGGACTAAGGTCCGAGAAAGGAGAAAGCGCCGGGGCTCTGCAGCCACCCTAAGGAGGCAGGAAGATGCTCAGGCCGCTCTTGGACCCGAGGGAAAAGGGAAGACCAAAGGCGAGATAAAATGGAGCTGATGAAGAGGCGAGGCCGGCAGCCACCTCAGACGGGAAGAGAACAGCAGAGCAGGGAGGGGAGGGAGGGAAGAGACGACAGGGTGCGGCGCTCTGCCACAGAGCCTTCGCGGCCGGGGGCGGGGCCTGCAGAGAGGCTAAGATAGCCGCCAGTCACGCGCTTCTCGCCTTCTCACTGGCTATCCCATCCCTTGTCCAACCTTCTTTCTTTCTCGTCAATCGCGAGAGGAAGGCGGGACGTCGCCATCTTGATTTCCGGCTCCCGCCCGTTCTGTGCCACGGTGGTCTGGGCGGCGGCGCGCGGGCAGGACGTTGAGTACTGCAAGAGAAGTGGCGCAGAGGCTGAGACCTGGCTTCTGGTTTTCATGATTCTTGCTGGTCGAGCAGGAACTCGCAAAGCCCAAAACCCCAGAACCCGACCGCTGCCCTTGGACTTTGAACGGGTGTGCGCCGTCTGCTGCGTGCGCGGCCACGTGGGTGAGGAGCGCAGGTCGGGCGCCTCGTGGGGGCTGGGAGTGTCGTCCGCTGCTGCAGCCTGACCCCTGCTGCTCCGTGCGAGGCGGGACTGACCGGGACTGGGAATCGCTCAGACATTGTGTTCATTAGCGGCCTGTGTCATACTTGTTTGGTTCTATTAAATAAATTTGGCCTAAACTGGTGTCCTAATTGAACAGTAAAATGTGGCCCGAAGTGGCCTCCATATATAGTGAACTGCATCCTACCTTGATATGCAAGTGCTGTAGATAGTACCCTAGTTGAAGGATATACCTGGTAACCAAGCAACTAAGCCCCCGGCCAATCTCAAATTGAACGCTGCCAAATTGTTCCAAATAAGGCAAACGCTGAATTGCACTATTCAGGTAATCTTTGGACAGTTCCTGTTTTTCTAGTTATAAATACTGCTCATACATTGTAGGTGGGGGTGTTCTGGAACATTTTTGGTGTGAGGTGCTGCCTGGTTCTATTTCTTGTTTAAATGTTGTTAAATTTAAATCTTCAGTTTTCCTATTTATTTTTTTTCTTTTGAACGTCAAGCCACGGCTCTAGGTACCCAGCAAAGCCAATTTAAACCCCATGATTTCTCCAGCAACCGGAGGTCCAGTAAATGTATATCTTGGACGCCAAGTTGCACTCATTTTGTATTCTGAGCTCTCAGCATATCTGAACAAACTTTTTATTTCTTTTTTTTATTTTTACCCCCACTTTTCTGAGTTGGATTCAGTCAAAAGGCCTCTAACTGGGTTCATAGTTTAAATTGGTTTTAACAGTATTTCAACTTTTTTTTTTGGATTCTTGATTACAATCTATTCAACAGTTCTGAAAGTCTAGGACTCTCTAGGACACCCGCTAAGTTTACCTGTCAAAATCACTGGACTGTCTAGGTACAGTGTTGAGTACCAGTAATCCCATTATTCAGGAGGCTGAGTCAGGCAGAGCACAAATTTAAACCCAACCTGAGCAATATAATGACTTAGCAAGACTTAGCAAGCAAGCCTCAAAATAAAAAGAGATTAGAGGGATAGCTCAGTGCAAAGGCCTTGGGTTGATTCTCAAGTACCAGGGGTGTGGTGGAGGAACAAAAATCCCAGGAAAAAAATGGAAAAACTGGAAGAGTATGTTAATGATCTTTTTAAAAGTTCTTCAAGGTGGAGTGGGGATTTAGCTTAGCTGCTCAAGCACTTGCCTGATAAGGGTGAGGCCATGAGTTTGATTTCCCAGTACCAAAAAGTAAAATAAATAAATAAACAAATAAAATTCTTCAAGGGAGGGACCAAGGGAAGCTAGGGAAATTTCTGAAAGACTTAAATTCAGTCCCTAAAATTTTTGTGAAGATTAACTTTATACAGTTTTATAGGCAAAATAAGGATGAACAAGTTTCAGGTTACAGAACTCATCTAGAAACACTGAAGCATTATTGGCTCAAAATGTATCAAAGAACATTTCCAGCAGCAACCAAAATATCAGGAAAAATAGGTAGCCATAAACCCTATCATGAGGGCTGGGGATTTAGCTCAGTGGCTTAAGTGCCTGCCTGGCAAGTGTGAGGTCGCAAGTTCGATCCCCAATACCAAAAAACCCCAAAACAAACAAAAAAACCCTATCATGAAAGAATGGAGGAAGATCAGTCCTATAACTGATTTTCCAGTTACTTTCCTGCAGTTTCCACGAGAACCAGAGACTTAGGGGTCTGGAATTGGTCTAGTGAAAGATATCAGAAGGAAACTAAAGGGCTTAGCAAACCTGATATGGTATGGGAGACTCAGTAAAGTAACTCCTGGAATGGTGTTTTCAGTCAGTGGGTTACATGATACCTTGACAGCTACAGGAGTCAAAAGCTGATATGCCTCCAAAGTCTCTGAAACCAGCACCACCTTAGTAGTTACCTTCCACCTCAAGAAACAGATTAGTGGGCATGCTGCACACCTATAATCTTAACTCAGGAGGCTGAGGCAGGAGTTCAAGGCCAGCCTGAACTATATAAAGACCGAGTTTCAAACCCACCCCACCCACCGCCAAAAAAAAAAAAAAAAACCTGCATAAACTGCATCATTTTACAAATTTGGATATGATGTAATGTTTGGTATTACAGTTGCTTCATCTGGAAGAATAAGCAATGCAAAACAAGGATGGAAGAGCTTTAACCCATTTATAACATCATTTGGAATTCCAGATTTTAATGACTTTGTCAGTGACATATGATCCATCTTGTTATCATTTGGCTCAGTAAGTTGTGAGACATTATGAGTTGTGTATAGTATATTCAACATGAGCTACCTGTCACCTAAGGAAATCATTAAGCAGATATAGATGGTCTCCAGTTATATCCAACTACAAGTAACATACTCCAACACTTTTCTTGAGCAGTACAATTGTACGTTGTCCTGTTGCCATGAAGTTTTTGGCTCTTGAAGGCCTCTTGAAATATCAGAAACAATTTAAATTCTGTATTTAGTAGAGTAGTCCAGTGAGTTCTCCCTTCAAAAGCTCCCAAACTTCTTTACCACTACAAACTACTGGATGAAACAGCGTACTCTATAATGCTTCTGCTGCTTCTGAGAGAACACCAGAAGCAAATTTGAGTCCCTGTGCTTGCCATTGCTATTGTTTGGTCACACATGTGATTAATATGGATCCAATGATCAAAACAATGGTGAAATAACTTCCAAATTGTTAAAATGGTTTATATTTATCATTTGGTTTACCAAACCCATAATCCTAAAAAGACAAAAAAAGCTGATGTTGGTGCATTTCTACCATCTGATGGTTGCTTTCAGCATTTACAGACAGACTTCATTCAGTTGCCACCCTTAATAAGTTTCCAGTATTGTGTTTATAATAGTTTGTATGTTTTCTGGTTGGACAGAAGGTTTCCCAGATAGGAAAGCTGATACTTGGTAAGAAACTACTGGAGAATGTGTTTCATGGGACATTCCTGCAACATTTCACACAGGGAATTCCATGGGACAATAATCTTTGGATAGCTTTAGCAAAGTCCTGTGGTCTCATGGAAACCACAGTGATTGTTGAATCTGTGAGCTAATGCCAAAAGTCAGGAAAATATTTCAGTAATGCCAGTACATTTATACGTTCCTAACAAGAAACATCCAGAAACCCCAAAGGATAAATGGAAAGTTATTCTCGAAATTTCAAATAGCAGTATTTTTCTACCTATGGCTTGCTAGACATAGCACTCACCTCTCTGATCAGTAGCCTAATTGCTGTTAGGTTATGGAAAATCTATCTAGATTACTTTGTTTAGGAGCTATGCATATTCATGGACAAGCAGACAGACCTGACCCTGCTTAAATACCACCAGGTGGCCCTCCTTTCCAGTCCCAAGGGTCTATACTGGACATGTAGAGAACTCACTCACTCTGTTCTATCTCATCATTAGTTTGGATCTTGTTATGTGGTCTGGCTCTTTCTGGCCTAATAGCTTTTCCTTGAAGTTCCTAGAGCACTACCTTTATTCAGATGTCAGCATGGTCAGTAACTAAAATTGGTACCTATCTTGAAATAGATGAGGAAGAAATCATTTCCACTAAGGAGAGGTTCCATTGTGGTTGCTGGAGAATCATAAGTTGGGAATTCTTTAAATTTGGAGCTAATTCAGCTACTCAAGGATTCAGAAGGGTAGAGGCCACCCTGCAAAAAATGGATGCAAATATTAGTGGAAGCAAAAACAGTGGTGCATCATGCAGCTCTTAGTTCAAGTTAGGGATCTGTGCATGTCACTAAACAAAATTGAATGGTTCACTTTTCCTGATTAGCACTAGAGGGAACTTAAGTAAAAAGTGGTTGGTACTGTCATTTTTTTAGACATGGCCACCAAAGACATTTAAAAAATTACTCAGGGAAGGGTAACATATGATGTGTTTCAGGAATGGCCAGCAGCTGACTAGTGTTAAGCATCCTGACTAATGTTAAGCTTGGTTGTTCAAAGGTTTCCTAATCTTTACATTTATTTTAATAGGGTTCCAGTTGACTATGACTATGTCACCAGACTAACCACAAAATTAAAATGTAGATCAGGTTCTTTGCAGCATGCTATGGTCTTTGATTTCCATCATATTCCAAAGACTATCACTAATAGGACTTACACACTGTGGGACTTCTGTTTACTTACAACTGACTTGATTCATGAACACACATTTTAAAGTGCAGTTCAGTTTTTGTGCACTGTAGTTTGGTCTCCCAAAAGTTTTAAATCTACACAGCTGTCTGTGTGTAGTTGGAAAAATAAAAATATAAAAGTTGCTTAACTTTGAAAAAAAATTAAGCTGATCATGGTGCTACACACTTGTAACCCCAGCACAGGGGCAGGAGGGTTACCACAAGTTCAAGGCCAGCCTGAACTACATAGCAAAATCCTATATGAACTAAATAAAAAGTAAATAAAGATTTTCATAAGACCAATAGCAAGTGCAAAGTTTATTGAATCTATATAAAGCAGGTATAGCTGAATTTGCTATTGGCAAAGAAGTTGAATCCTTTTTAAGATGATCCTGTGCTATCTTCAAATAGTCAGTAGTTGTGATAACTATATTTTTGAACCAACAGAAAATACCCATTCTTTAAAAATAGCATTAACATGAGCCTTCCTTCACATTTTGCCATTAGCTTCTGAATATTGAATATTTTAATCAGATCTGCTGAATGATGATGCTGTATTTAAACAGAAGAGTATTTTGTCAATATTGAGATAGAATTACCAAAAAACTTAAATGCATTGAGATAAGGGAACTGATTTTAAAGTTAATAATCCTTCCTTACTCTGAAGTTTAGTTTTGTTTGCAGTATAGGTCCTATGGCCCTGCAGATGGGCAAAAAACAAAATGAAAAATCTGAACTAATCAACAGACAGTTCATCCAAAGCTCTGTACCTGTTTTTGTGTTTTGGTTTGTTTTGAAACAGGGTCTTGCTGTGTGGTTCAGACTGGTTGTGAACTCACTGTGTAGCCCAGGCCAACCTCAAGCTCCTGATGATTCTCCAGCCTAAGCCTCTGAGTGCTGGGATTATAGGGGTGCACCATCACACCTAGCCTGTACCAGTTCTTGGTCTTGCAATCTTTAGCCCTAACTATTCCAATTGTTAAGGAATTTGTAGCTAACAAACATTGTTTATGATACGTGGCTTTAAAGCCACTAATTGGTTTAATGGTTTGTTAAGGCCAGATGTACTTAGTTCCTGTTAGAGTGAAACCTTTGGTTTAGGGGAAGTAAATTGGTAAGAAGAATTTTAAAAAAATCAATTTTGAAAATATTTCACATCTTTACAAAAAAGCAGCAGTGCATAAGAATCTTACTTATATTGGGATGCCTGTGAATAAGTCAGGCTCATCTTTTTCTACTAAGCCTCCATCTGCACTTTACAAAGGAAAAGATTAAACTGGGAAATGTGGCTCATATCTATACTCTCAGCACTGGAGATTAAAGAGATTAAGGAGACTGAGGCAGGAGGATCTCCATGTGTTTGATGCTAGTGTGGGTTATATAGTGAGTTCAAGGCCAAGCTGAACTACATAGCAACACCCTGTCTCTTTAAAAACAACAACAACAAAAAAAGTAATGAAGAAACAAAGAAAGAAAAGATTGAATATAAGATGAGAAAATTACAAGGAAACCTAGTCTAAGACAATTTCCTTTCTGCTGGACCATTGCAAGTTTCCCAACAGGTTTTCATACCTCTCTTTTTATCTGTCTATTAGCTTCTTGAAATGTGAATCAGATCATGTCCATATTTCTTCATATATTTCACATTTGTGATAAAATGCAAATGTCTTCATATGGCCTACTAGGGATTGTTTAATCTAGCCTCTGTGTATCTCTCCAACTTTGTCTTACATAGTTTTGCTTCTTGATCGTTTAACTTCAAGCATACTGGTCTTTCAGTTCCTAGAATCTGATCAAACATTTAACCACTTAAGGGCTTGTGTGCTCTTTTTGGCCCCATAACTACCCATCTTCACTTCCCCCACGCAACTCTTCACACACTAGCTCTTTCCACTTCCTCTCTGTTCTGTGTTAGTACCCTGCTTACTTCACTGCTTTCCTAAATTGCCAATTATTTTCTTCGTTTGTTCTTTGTCCACCAATTAGAATATAAAACCCCATAAAGGTAGGAGTATTTTCTGTCTTTTCCACAGTCATGCCCCTGACACAAAGAACAGTGCTGAGCACTTGGTAGATGATAAGCAAATATTTGATGAATTAATAGAAAACATGGTAACAGAGCCCTAATAAGACTAAATGTGATGATGTCGGTACCATTTTCTCCTGATACTTTTAAGAAATGCAATTTTTTAAAGGTCTTAGGGATTTATAAAATACAAATCTATTTAGCTGATCATGGAACCTCATGCTGGTAATCCCAACTCTCAGGAGGCTGAGGCAGGAGAATGGTTGCAAGTTCAAGGCCAGCCTGAACTATATAATAAGGGCTTGCCTGAAAAAAAGAAGGAAAAAAGGAAAAAAAAAAAGCAGGTTGATTAAAACCTAGATAGATAATGGTTTAGAGAAACTAATAATAGGTTACCTTAGTCTTGTTGTTGTTGTTGTTGTTGTTGTTGTTTTGTACTGGGGATCGAACTCATGACTGCAAGCTTGCAAGTCAGGCACTTACGCTGTTGAGCTAAATCCCCGGCCCTACCTTAGTATTTTTAATGTAGTTCCAAAACTATATATATCCTTGTAGGGTGCATCATTTACCCATCACTATCATCACCACCCTCAAAGCATACAAACTTCATCTGTTCCAAGTTTTCATTTCAGTATAATTAATTTCATCCTCTGCCCAAACAAGAATTCTAGATATTATCTGGTCTGCCTTTTTTCTCACTTTTTATGTCTATGCTGTATAACAAGCCATCCCAAAATGTAGTAGTTTAAAAAAGTATCTGTGGCTTGAGACAACAATGTATTATCTCTTACAGGTCTGAAGATGAATGGGTCAGCTGGGGAGAGGAGAGTCCTAAATCTGTCACATAGTTTTGTTCAGTGGCTGAGGGTACAATCATCTGATGACTTGAATGGATTGGACATCCCAGATGGCACACTCACATAGCTACTAGTTGACACTGTTGGCTAGGAATTTAGGTAGGACTGTCAACTAGAGCAGGTCTTTGTATGCAGGCTTTCCTTTTGGGTTGCCCTTCTCCAAGTGGAATTATTGTGTTCTGACAGTGCATGTTCCAAGAAACAGAAGCCTCCTGTTTCTTAAAGCCTGAGCCCAAAAACTGGTATAATTTCATTTCCACCATATTCTGTGTCAATGTATTTACAGAACACACCCAAATTCAGAGGAGAAGTCACAGAACAGGTCTCTCAATGAGAAGAATATCAATGAATTTGTAGCCTCCTTTAATCTGCCACAATACCTCATTAAATTCTAGTCATCTCACCTCCTAAAAATCCTTCCAGTCAAACTGGGCACAGTGGCACATACCTGTAATCCTAGTACTCAGGGATGCTAAGGCAGGAGAATTGTAAATTTAAGTCTTGTCCTTGCAACTAGGCAAGAACTTGTCTCAAAATGTAAAAATGTAAAAGGAATAGGGATACTGAAGGTACAGTTCAGTGGTGGAGCAATCTGGATTCAATACCCCAGTACCACATAAAGAAAATAATTCTTTCAGTCTCTTTTCTTCAACCTCACTACCATTGCCCTACTATAAATCACAAATTCTTTCCTAGATCACTACAGCAGCATCCTAATTGGATAATTCATTCAATTCAGGTGGCTCAAACCTGTTATAGCCCAGGTGATATTTAATTTATTTGTTTATTTATCTATTGGCTGTATGGATTGAGCCCAAGGCTTTTTTGCACTGAGCATCTCTCACCTTTTTTATTTTTGGACAAGATCTTGCTTGCCTTATTGCTATACAGATTTAACACAATCCCAATCAAAATACCACTAGCATATCTCGCAGCACTAGAGAAAATGTTTCTAAAATTTATTTGGAACCAGAAGAGAACTAGAATAGCAAAAGCAATTCTGGGCAACAAATGCAAGTCAGAGGGCATCACAATCCCTGACCTGACCTGAAATTATACTACAAAGTTACTATGAAAAAAATCAGCATGATATTGGCAATAAAACAAGGATTGGTGGAATTAAATAGAAGATGGAGGTGCAACTACAAACACAGTAAGCCACATTTTCTTAGTTAGATAAAGGAGCCAAATATTCACTGAAAGAAAGTCTCATTAATAAATGGTGCTGAAGAAACTGGCTTTCCACATGCCGGAGACTAAAACTAGTCTATCACCATATGTGAAACTAAAGACAAAATGGATTAAAATCTAAGTATTAAAATAGAAACACCAAATATACTGGAAGGGAAAATAGGTAGAAATCTCAAAGATGTAGATGTAGGCAGAGACTTCATGAATGAAACCCATACCCCATGGGAAATATAACAAAGAATCAACAAATGAGATTGCACCTTGTTAAAAAGTTTTAACACAACAACAGAAATCACTAACACAGTGAAAAGACAGCCTGTGAGTAGGAAAAATTATAGCCAGCTGTCCCTCTGACAAAAGACATATCTAAAACATAAAGAATTGAAAAATATCAGGCCTCCAAAATTCAAAGTTCCAATGCAAAAATGGGCATCTAAGATAAACACACACTTCTCAGATGAAGGAATACAAATGCAAATAAATATATGAAAGAAATGTTCAACATCATTGGTCATTCCAAAGATGCAAATTAAAACAACACTGAGATTCTATCTCACACCAGAAAGACTGACTGTCATCAAAAAATCAACCAATAACAAATGCTTGTGGGCTGTGAGAAAATAAGGAACTCTTCTGCACTATTGGTGGGAGTGTAGACTGGTACAACCACTGTGGAAATCAGTATGGAGATTTCGTTAAAAACTAGGATTAGAGGTCCTATTCGACTTAGCTATTCTCTTTCTGGGTATCTTTCCAGAAGGATTAAAAACATCAAACTACAGAGATATATTTGCACCTATGTTTACAGCATCACAATTTGTAATAGCTAAATCTTGGAAACACTTCAAATGCCCATCAACTGAGGAATGGATAAAAAAAGATGTGGAGTTTTTAAAATATGTAATGGAACACTATTCAGCCATAAAAAGATAAACTTTAGACTTTTATAGGTAAATAAATACAAGTTGAGACCATACTTGTAAATGAAATAAACCCGATGTATGTGTAAACATTGTACTGTCTCACTAGTGTGAGAATCTGAAAGAGTAAATAAAATCAAAAATGCATAATATATTGTGAATAAGGAAGAAACTGTTCAAAAGAAAAAACTGTGAAGGAAAAAAGGGGAAAGGAAGGAAGGGAAAAGGAAAAAAATATATATATATATATACACACACACAAGACGGTTAAGTTAGTCATACAGCTGGTTTCTCTTGGTTCATTGAAGGGAAAGTTTTGTGCTAATAATTTTCTGGACAATGTTTCATGCCTATATCTTGTACTCTAAACAATTACTGTGAATATAAAAATATGTAATGTGTTGATTATTGTTACTCTCCTATTGGCCTGTTTTGAAACTCTGTTTTACTGTAATTTCTTATTTTTTTTTGCTGTTTAAAATAAAAAAATAAAAAATAAAAAAGATCTTGCTAGCTAGGTTTGGTGATTCCAGAATTTGGAGGCTGAGGCAGGAGGATCAGCTTGAGTTCAAGGCCAGCCTGGGCTATGTAATGAGTTCAAGGGAGATTAAATCCAGGGTCTTTGTACTAAGCAAGATCTTGTTTATGGAAAAAAAAAATCTTACTAAGCTTCCCAGGCTGGCCCCCAACTTGCAATCCTCCTGCCTCAGCCTTCCACAATGTTGGGATTATAGATATGCACCCATGCCCACCTCCAAGTGATCTGTATCAAATCAAAAGTCACAGAATTGACTGTCTTTAAAAAAAGTCTCCATTGTTTTTGATTGAATCCCAGTGCCTGATATAAGCTTGAATGATCTGACCCTGAATTACTTCTTTAACCAAATCTCTTGCCAAAACAGCAACTCCTCATCATATTTTCTGATTGCTATATCAGTGTCCATGAGAAAGAATCCACTGTAGGCATTTTAAACAGAGGCATCATAATAGAGAAAATCAACTTCAAAACTGTTGAAAAGCTAGAGGGGCAAAAAAAAAAAATGTTATGCAGAGATTCAGAACTACTTGAAACTAGGGTGGCGGCAGAGTAATATTACTCAGCACTGGGCTATGATGTTACACAATAACTGCTGTGCTGCTGAGGCTCGTGGAGTTGAAGGCGTCCGCCACTGTTCTTGTCATTGACAGCCACACTGCTATTGAAGTTGCTGAAGCAACTGCTGCCACAGCTGCTGGTAGAACCCACCCTCCCTAGCTGCAGCCACTGCACTAGTAGAGATGCTACCAATGTTGGGAACGTGGCTTCTTCTTCCTCCGGTGGGCAGTCTTCCACCAGAGCTTTCCACTGGCAGAATCTGGTCGCAAGCCAATTGGCAAAGTGGTGTGGGCAGTGTGACTTGCAGGCTCTCAGCCCCCTGCAATAGAAAGGAAAACAGGAATGGGGCAGAGCCAACAAACTATTGGCACAGATATACCAAATATTTTTGTGTTCCAGGAAATCACCATGCTGTTTCCCTTCTGGGCATTCTTTTCCCTTGTCTGGAACTTTCACAAGCAGCCTGTCATCCTACTTGCCTTGCTTTCTCCTATTTGCTTAAAGTCTCATTGTAGATGTCAAATCTTTCAAGTATCTTATTTACTTCCTCACCTGGATGAAATTCCTCTATTCTGGTTTCCCATAGTACCTTCTATCAGCCTTCTCTTAATACTTAACCATCCCGCATTGTAAGCATATGTTTGTACTCTGAGTTATATACCTCTCCATAGTGGAACACTACATCATTCATCTTTTATTTCTTCCTTACCAGATAGTTCACAATAGGTACTAAATAAGTACTATTACTAACTCAAGGATTATTGCAATAGCCTCTAAATGGTCTATGAGCTCTCAGAATTGTGTGCAAAGTATAGTGCACATATATATTTTACAGAGAGAAGTTTTATCATCTTCCAGAGTCAGACTCCTAAATGATTAAGAAACCATATATATGGACAATAGAATGAGAAAGGACTGAGTTTAAAATAGTCTAACAGTCCTAAAACTTGAAGAAAAGGAGACAGGGTGGTGTCACTAAGACAGCTTAGTGACACAGCACCTACCTGGCAAGCACTGAGTTTGAACCCCAGTACCAAAGAAAGAAAGAAACCAAAAGAAAAAGAGAAAGAAACTGAATTTTTTTTTCTTTTCTTTTTGACAGTGTCTCAATATGTAGTTCAGGCTGACGCTGAACTCACTGTGTAGGCCAGTCTGTTCTTAGGCTCACTGCAATTCAGTTGCTTCAGCCTCCCCAGTGCTGGGATTACAGGCATGTGCCACCACACCAGGCTGAACATTTTGAAATATTTGCTTCATGTCTTGTGTGTGTGTGTGTGTGTGTGTGTGTGTGGTACTGGAGATTAGACCCAGGGGTCTTTGTCCTGAGCTATATCCCCAGCTCATTTTTTTTGAAGGTAGTAAACTACAACAGAACAAAGCCAATTGAGACAGTGCAGTGAATTTGGTACAGAGCTTCACAGCAGGTTACCAGGATTACAGTAATAAGTACCATAGTACATCTCATTATCTTCACAATAGTTGCCTAGTCAATTAGGTATAGCAAAATCAAACCAAAAACAAAACATTATAAAATCAATTGAAAGAGAATATTGAATAGAGTAAAGCAATTAATCATAATGAAACAAAACTGAAAACAACATTTGCTTTCAAACAGAAGATAGAGGAGAACCCCCATATTTGCTATATTGCATACAGTCATCCTCCCAAGAAATATTCAGACCTCTGTCTCCAGTTACTAATAGGGGGGGATGTTTGATTCCAAGCCCATAGGCTCACAGGAGACACTACTGGGTCTCCTCCTGGCTCACGCCGGAGGAAGGTGCTTACCAAGAGGGCCAGCGAATTGCTTCTTTGCGCAGCTACCTGGATTCCACCATGGCTGTGGCCAGATCTTGGGGGCTGCTCACTGGTTCTCCTCCTGGCTCACACCCAGAAGAAGGCACTTACAAAGAGGGTGGGTGAATTGCTTCTTTGCGTAGCCTCCTGGGTTCCACTATGGCCGTGGCCAGATCTCCCAGCCCATTTTTATTTTATTTTATTTTTAATTTTTATTTTTTTTATCAGTACCGGGGATCGAACTCACGACCACGTGCTTGCAAGGCTGGTGTTTATGCCACTGAGCTAAATCCCCAACCCCTTTATTTTTATTTTTAAATTTTACTTATTTTGTACCTGGAATCAAATTCAAGACCTTGCACTCGCAAGGAAGGCACGAGTGCTGCTGAGCTATATCCCTGAGTCCCCTTTTTATTTTTTTGAGACAGGGTATCATATTAAGTCATTACACTGCTCATGCTGGGTTTGAATGTACAGTCCTCTTTCTCAGCCTCCCAGATTACTGGGATTATAGAAGTGCTCCACCATGCCTGGCTAGAAACTGGGTATCAAAAAGACCATTTTCACTTGGTATGATGGTGCTTAACTGTTATTCCAGCACTTGGGAGGCTGAGGCAGGAAGATCACTGTGAGTTTGAGGCCAGCCTAGGCTATGTTGTGAGTTTAAGGCCAGACTTCACTGCAAAGCCAAACGCTGTCTCAAAAAAATTAAAACAATACCACCAGCAAATAAAAAAGACCATTTCCAATGACTTGTAGGGATTACAACTTTTATTGAATTTCTGAATATAGGGAAATGAAATCAGCACTTAGGCTAATGATACACATGCAAATAGAAAATAATACACAGTAAAATCATTTATGAATTTGTGATTAGTGGCAGCTTTGTGAGTGCTTTATATATGAGAACTTGTACAGTCTGAGGAAAAAGGATTTCATGTTCAGGCCCAGCCTCAGCAAGTTAGCAAGAACCTTTCTTAAAACAAAAAATAATAAAGGGCTTGGCATGTAGCTCACAACCAAAAAGATCCTGGGTTTAACCCACAATACTGCAAAAAACAAACAAGCAAAAAAGGAAAGAAAAAAGAAATCTAAAGAGTTGGTGGCAGTGGGTGGGGCTGGTGAATAATGACAGAACAGGTCAGACAGGTGTTCTAATTCCCTGAAAGACTGATAAGCACATTTTTAGGCATGTTCTAGATTAGCGATGGCAAGCCTTTTAGTTTTCAGTGATATATACAGCCTGCTGCAGTGCACGTGCCGTGCCCTAGGTTCATCACCACAGTCCTGGATCCTTTTGTCCTTTTCACTGAACACACTCTAACATTCTTCACACTTACGTGTAAAGAAGTCTTGGGAAAATAGCATGGCTTTCACCAAAAAGTAATGACAACTGACTGTTCTGTTAAATCCCTTTGAACCATCCTAAAGACTATAATGATCCCAAGGCTAATGTTTCTTAGGTCACTTTGAAACCATTCACTTAAACCACAATGGTAGCACACACCAAACCCCCAGCATTCTGGGAGACTGAGCCAGGAGGATCACAGGATTGAGCCCAGCCCAGGCAAATTAGCAATATCTTATCTCAAAATAAAAAATAAAAAATGACCAGGGGACCAGGCACTTAAAAGTTCAAAAATCAGTCTGCTTTCCTTTTTTTCTTTCTCTCTTTTTTCTTTATTTTTTTGACACGGGATCTTGCTATGTACTTCAGACTGGCCTTGAATTCACTATGTAGCCTAGGCTGGCCTCAAACTCACAGTGATCCCTCCTTAGCCTCCTGAGTGAGGGAATTACAGACATGTGCCACCACACCCAGTCAGCCTGCTTCTTTATACCAAAATGATGTTATCTGTTTTTCAGAAATGAATGTTAGTCCTGGTATTCCACTGTTTTTTACTGCAATAGTCATAGTTTTGAGTACTGAATCATTTGCCCCAGGGTTAGGCTTAGCTTCTACTATATAAATAAATAAATACTATGCTATTATAAATAAATAAATCCTACTATAAATAGTATTCAAAAGCATGTTTTTTCTTCCAGATAAGCAAAATGTAAGTTATCATCTTAGCCAACAATTGATTCACTCTGTAAGGTTATAATGAATGACCTTAGGTTAAAGATAAACTCATTTTTAGAAACTGGTATCTCCCTATCTCCCTAAACAGTTCATCACTCCTCCTGTTGAATTTATATCAACATTTCTGGAGTCTTCTGTGCAACACTAAAGCCTCAGGATGTCTTTCAAGGAGAGTATCCTAATGTCATACAAGTTTGAGAAGTGAGGCATGTGATACATTCCCTAGGGAACATCACAATGCCAACAGATAGGTTAAGGGCTCTGAGAAGTTTTTGGTCCAATAGCTGTTTTGGAAAGAAATTTGTTGGTGTTTAATAAATTAAATATGTGTAAACCCCATATTCCAGCATTTTATTCCCACATATATATCCAAATTTTTTTTCTGCTATACAAAAAGATATAGAAAATGTCCATCAAATTATAATACATGGAGGCAAAGAGTAACTCACTTGCCCCTTCTAAAAGAACAGATAAATAAAATGTGATGTACAAGGACACTTCTCGCAACAATCAGAAAGATTAAACTTCCCTGTAGCAATGTAGAAAAAGTTGAAAAATGGTGAGTGAAACAGATGAGAATCAGAATGAGATTTATACACTTATAAAAATTTAACAACACAGTTTATTTATTGCAAAATGCAATAAATTTATGTTTAAATACATGAGTAAAGTTGAATCTCTAAAAGCACTGATAAATGAGAACGAATGCTTATGTTTAAAAAACAATGACATAAAAGATAGCCCTCCTGATTCTCTGCAAAGAATGACATTAGAGGAGGGGGGAAAAGTGCCGGAGTCCAGCTGCGGCAGGGCAGAGGGTTCCCAAAGGTGGACAGGGAGTCAGCGAGTGAGAGACAGAAGACACTGCACACCAGTCTGTGAGTGAATCTGAATCCCCCTTTATTTTTTAGAAGCTGGAGTATATATTTGCTAACCTTTGGCAGCAACCCCCAGCCCCAAGCAGGAAGCGCCCAGGCTTAGGGCCAGGCAGGGACAATCCTAAACAATAGGTTTAATTAACCTCAACCCCAAGCAGGAAGCGCCCCAGGCTCAGGGCTAGGCAGGGACAATCCCAAGCAATAGGTGTTAATTAACTCTTTTCACCTTTGTAGCATCTCAATCTTGTTACTTAGTTAGCTTGGGAAATGTAAGCCAATGCACCTGGATGCCTGCAGGAGGAAGAGATGTGTGAGGCTATCATGCCACTCCCTACATTTTTTCCCTTATCACTTATGGGAGTATGGCAGTCCCTGTGAGGACAGCGCCTGTCTTAGGTCAAGGACTCTTCATATGAACCCAACCAGGCCTTACCCGTCATGGGCCTGCAGGACAGCAATAGGTCCTGTGCCTGTCTTAGGCGGCCGGTGGTGTAACATATGTGTCCTAGTTGCCCGTCTCTGGCTG